>VWZG01009480.1:1158775-1300762 GCA_013396735.1 Grallaria varia
TTTTTTGGCTTTGGGAAAGGATCTGTATTTGGGATTCGCAACCCTAAATCCATTTGCTGTTTACTATTTTTGGTGATTTCTTCTTCTTCCAGACACCATTTAGGGTTGATTAGAGTAAATAGAGCTGTAATATGAAGTAGTTGAACTTTAATTAGAGCTGTTATTTGGCTAGAGATGTTTTTTCACATGTGTGGATATCTCCCCATTTACTCTGGGGTCATATTCACTTCCCTGCTCTGTCTCTGGTGCAACGAATAAATGGATTGTGCCTTGCAAAGCCGAGCATGTTGACTGGGAGGGCATGCAGAGGACACGCCTCTGGGCCATATTGACTAGCAGAGGGGTTAGATCGTTTTCTGGGGAGTTAGCAGGTCTGAATTCAAAGCATCTTGAGAAGAACAGCCAGGCCCCTGACAGGACAGGAACTAAGTTCTTCTCAGGCATGTCCAAAGGCAGAACACAGGTCCTGGCACCTTCCATATGGAAACAGGAGCTGAAGGCTTCACACACCTCCCGTTCAGCCACTGGGGTTGGAGAGCAGCTGAGCAGGGGGTTTTAAAAATCTCTATTTGATGCTTATGAGTCTCCTAATTTCTTGAACTACTTCTGTACAACTGAGCTAAGCAGAACATGTGCTGAACTGCTGTCGAATTTTTAGCCTAGCTCTGGCAGAGTTCTGGTCTGTACAGAATCATATTTCTAGGCATGCTGTGGGGGATTGCTCAGGACAGGAGTCACTGGCAGTGGGTAGTATGGACAAGGCCACTAAGTTTCAGAAGCAAGGACAGTTTGGGTTTCAGTCTGCCTGGTTTGCACACCAACAGACATAAAGAAAAGAAGGGAGAAGATAAAGAAGGAATAAAAAGGAAAAAAAAGACATTAATTTTCATTGTGGTTTTCCAGCAATATGCAATCTCTGTGGGATACTGTGTGAGACTTCCAGACTTTAAGGGGTTTCAAAAAATTTTTCAAGTTGCTTCTTTCATGGATGGCACTTAAAAGTTAATACATTTTTAAAGAAGGATTTGAGGAGGATTTTTATGAGGTGCTCAGGAAGTGTGGGAGTGCTGTGTGATGACTTATAGAAGGGGTGAGATGCTAGTCTAAGAAATTCTCACTGAGACCAGTTAATACAGTGGACCTGTATTGGCTTTTGCTGTACTGGTATGGCATATGTCATCATGGATGCGTGCAGAGGTTAGAAAAATACTGACATTTGCCAAACACAAAAGAATGATGCCTTTAGGAGGAGAAATATTCCATTTCCTTAGACATTTTCTCATGACCTCTGACAAAGACTGGGCCAAATTTGTTGCTTATTTAACCACATTGTTCATTTAATTGATTCAAACAGGGTTACAATCAAGAATCCATGTGGTCCTTCATAACTGATTGTAATGAGGTACATTAATAAAACCAGGCAATTAGGATTGTGATATTCTGGTTGTCTGAAACAACGCTCTCAGTGTTACTAGGCTGGAAAATATTATGTTCAGTCAGTACCCAGTTAGGGTTGACACAGGATGGTGAGTAATAAAGATAAACTTTGCTGCTTACAGAGCCAAACACCAGTTCAAAAGGACATTTAAGAATGTGCTTAAATGCATTGCTGAATTAGGGTGGGTGTAATTATGTAATTAAAATAAGCACACTTCTTTGTGCTTTCCTGGAGGTGAGCCTTGCCCTGGAACATTTTGCTGAATCTGAGTGTTTAGTAAAACTAAAAGTGAGTATCATTTGAAATCTTAAAATAAAACCGTGGTGCTGGTAATACTAACAGATGCAAGCTGACCCTGATATTAACCTTCTAAGTGTGTGGTGATTCTTGGAAGTTAAACAGTTGATCTAGAACATGCACGTATTTTTTAGAAACCCTTAAATATTTAAGCTGGAAAATGCAATTCCATAAAAGATGTAACAAGTCAGAATTATCAAATAAACAGGGTCTTTCCCCATTATCATTCCTACTTAAAATCTGTGGTAATAAAAATTCATGAGCACACCAAAAGTGCTGTCTGTCAGGGTTTTCTCCATACGTATTTGTAGTGTGGGGGGAGGAGATAAAAAGTGAGTGTAACTTTTGTTTGCATGCGGGGTAGTGCTGCGTTAAGGGCACCTCGGCTCCCTGGGTGTGAGCTGCAGCGTGTGCTTAGCGGAGGGCAGTGCAGCGCAGACGCCGGCTCAGTTGCTGCAAATGGTTGAGGCGTAGCGTGCTGTGCGCCGAGGCTGAGGTTTGGCTCGCCTGATTAGCAGCAATGCTCAAAACGCTGCTGCCCGGCTGCTCTTTCTGAATCTCGCTTATTTAAAGCCAAGCCAGGTGTCTCTGCTGCCTTGCACGGTGCACACATAACCTGGCGGCTGAAATGTCTTCCCTGAACAGGCTTTGAGGCAGGCCCTGAGATACTTATCTGACCTATTGCGTTGTTCTTACACAAGAATAGAGCAAACATCGCTGATATGGTGTAATCTGCAGAGGAAAAATGAGCACTGTGATAAATTTGGGTTTGTTCTTTCCTCAGCTATCCGGTACGACGGAGTTAATGTGTTTGGCTACACAGTGTGGTCCCTTCTGGATGGCTTTGAGTGGCACAGGGGATACAGCATTCGACGTGGATTGTTTTATGTCGATTTTCAAAGCCACGACAAGAAGTTGATGCCCAAATCTTCTGTCTTGTTCTATCAAAAGCTGATAGAAAAAAATGGCTTCCCACCTTTGCCTGAAAACCAGCCCATAGAAGGTATTTTTCCCTGTGGCTTTGCCTGGGGAGTTGTTGACAACTACATTCAGGTGAGTCTGATAGTAAAGCCGACAGGCTGTCCAGCCAGATCAGTGCACAAGTTCATAGTGATATACCTGCTGAATAGAGTGTCTTTGCCAGTATGTATTTCCACAGTGCTGCAAGGAGATGGGTACAAGGCTTTTGTGCCTAACACTGTGTCTTTCTTCACACTATGCCTTCCTGTGTATGACCAAAGAGAACCAGTCAGAATGAGATACAATAAATAATATTTTTAGAAAAACATACAGAAATGCAAAATGGTCTGATGCTCATCTTCCCTGGACATATGTGATCGGTTTTGGGAAGTCAGTTCTTTTCAAATGGAAGTTGATTAAATCTGCTAAAGTGTATGTATGTTTTAGAAACCTTCCTGAAAACTCTTAAAATGCCAGTGCCATGTTTCTACATCTTATGCACATATATCCTGGTACAATCATTAGAGGGATTTTGTGTAAAAGGAAGTAAACAATATTAGATTTAGATGAAATTTTTATACTCCTTCTCTTTCATTTTTTGTCATACTGTGTCTGATGGAGGCCTGCAGTGCCCCTGGGTGGAACCTAGCTAAATTATGGATCCAGTTCACAGGTCTCACTCTTTATTTCAACTAATTTGATACTTCGGGAGACTATCAAATTTTAAGACTTTATAGCATGAGTAAAAATTGTAGCTTAGTTATGATCTCTTTAACTGTTTGGCTCTGTAATTCTCAGATGCTATTTTGGCTTGCAGGGCTTCTCTAACCACAGTAAAGAGGTGTAAATACAAAGCCAAGGTTTGATCCAAGAACGGAATTTTTAATTTACATTTTCCACTAAGACAGAATCTTTCTTAAGGCTAGAATGTGAGGGGCTTGTTTGTTTTTTCTCACTTCAGAAATAAGATCTGACTTTGTTCCCTTGAAAAATACTGCAGCCTCCTTACCTGGTACACTGATTTCCAAGAAAATTCAAGTAATTATCCTCCTAGCTCTCAGATAGATTACAAATTGGAAACAGAATTGCTGCTTTTGGAATCAATAACAACTATAAAGTTGCAGAGTCAGTCAGCCTATGACAGTTAAAAAATCCCTCCCATCCCCAAAACCTTCAAAGCTGAATATTTTCATTTCAAAAGGCCATTCAAACATTTTGTGCTGAAAGGCTTAGGTAGTGTGATTTGTAGATGCATCACAGTGGAAAAACTCTTTTGACAGCATTCCCACAGTATTAGTGCCAATGCATGCTTTAGTAATCTACAAGGGACAATTCTCCAGAAAAGCAATTTCCCTCAGACACGCTGTTTTTTATTACTTTCTTCTATTTCTTCTATAAGCACAGTACTGACCTCTCCGGAGAAAATAGCAACTGATTTTCAGCAGCTTCTTTACACAGTCTGCAGAGCCTCAGCTACAAGTCGAACACTGGTGGTAGGCTGACACCTGCTTTTCAAACAGAGGGCAGGACAAAGAAATCTGACCTCAGGGGGAAAAGAAGGAGAAAAGGGCAAATAAAGGCATGTGATACCAGAATCCTGTGATTTGGATCTAGAAAGAGTTGCATGAAGTGTGACTGAGGAGATTTTGCACCTCACATTATTTTAAGTAATTCACCTCTTCATTTTCTAGTTTTTACTGTGTTGCTGATGCTCATTAAAAAAGTGAAAGTATAATTCTGAGTGATCCCGAGAAGTTCATCTTCCATTGTATTAATATGTCATACAGTCAGTCCTGACATACGAAACCCTAAAGGCTTTTGGGAAATGCATTTTTTGTTGGAGTGACATATAGTGGGTTTACTCAGCGACCCAAACGAAAGTTGATTCAATTACCAACCTGCTGAAATAACTTGGAAATGAGTTCAGTATGAGTTAAATAAAAAAGGATGTCTTTAGCAGGAAGGAAAAATTTTGCTTGTCAACTGAATTTGTGCTAAAATCAAGTGCAGAGCATTAGTCATCTTTCATCATAGGAAAAGAACAGAACATAGAAATGGTGTTACATTCATTATTTCTTTTGCTGCTTTCAGGGAGTGGTCTTGAAACTGAATGCACTGGGTAATTTGCAACAGACAGTGTCTCTGTAGGCCTCTCTTAATCTTGAAAGAAAAACATTTTAAAAATTACTGCGGTCTTGACTGAAGATCTGCATCTCTGGAGATCTGTCACAAGGCTTAGTGCCTTATCCCTGAGCATTCCCTTGTTTCTTACGCAAACTGGAACAACTTAGAGAAGATATAACCATGGTGACCATTAGCATAAGCTTGTTTGAAAAGTAGGGTGAAAATGATGCATAGATTTGGTACTTTTCTGATCTCACATGCTAATAGAACATTAATTCAGTCTTATATGCCCAAGATGAGTGGATCAGAGATGCTAAATGCAATATTTTCATTTATGATTTTCTTGCACTAGATTGTGCCTGATCATTATGGTTCCCACCTACCTAGAACAAAAAGCTTGAATCTGGTATGTTTCTTATTCTACCTAGGTAGACACGACACCCGCCCAGTTTCTTGACTCCAGTGTTTATGTGTGGGATGTTCACCAGACGAAGAAGCTTATTAAAGTGGATGGAGTTTACACCTCGAAACGCAAGCATCACTGTGTTGACTTTGCTGCTATCAGGCTCCAGATCTCTCTTCTGCAAGAAATGCATGTCACACACTTCCATTTTTCACTGAAATGGTCTTTAATCCTTCCTTTAGGTAACCTTTCTCTGATCAACCACACACTTGTACATTATTATCAGTGTTTTGCTAGTGAACTCCTCAGAGTTAACATAACGCCCGTTGTTGCTTTGTGGCAGCCTATGATTGATAATCAAGAGCTTCCAGTTTCCCTTGCCAAATATGGAGCTTGGGAAAACACAGAAACTGTTCAGGCTTTTGTTGAGTATGCCAGATTCTGCTTTACAAGTCTTGGGGACCATGTCAAATTTTGGATCACCATGAATGAGCCGTCTGTGAAAAACTTGACGTACACAGCAGGGCACAACCTGTTGAAAGCCCATGCAAAAGTATGGCATCTTTATGACAAAGAATTCAGGAGAACTCAGAAGGGTAAAATATCTATAGCTTTGCAAGCTGACTGGGTAGAACCAGCTTGTCCCTTTTCCAGGAATGACCAAGAAGTGGCTGACAGAATTTTAGAGTTCGACATTGGCTGGCTTGCAGAGCCCATCTTTGGGAATGGTGACTACCCAGAGGTAATGAGAGCATGGCTTCACCGAATAAACAGTGTTGACCTGTATAATTTCCACTTGCCTTATTTCTCAGAAGAAGAAAAGAAGTTAATACAGGGCTCGTTTGATTTTTTTGCCTTGAGTCACTACACCACTACCCTTGTGGGCTCGGAGAAAGAAGATGCAGTAAAATACGACCACTACCTTGAAGTTCAAATGATCAATGACATCACATGGCTCCACTCTCCCAGCAGAGCTGCAGTAGTGCCCTGGGGACTGCGTAAATTGCTCATGTGGGTTAAATCAAAGTATGGTGATGTCCCAATTTATGTTATGGCTAATGGAATTGACGATGGCCAGAATATGGTGCATGATAAGCTCAGAGTGTATTACATACAGAATTACATCAACGAAGCTTTAAAAGGTAAGGAACCATAGATGGTTTATATGTCACAAATCCCACTATTATATTAGTGCATATTAGTATACACTGGTAGAGGATATATAACTTAAAAAAATAAGTCCTTTGTAGAATACTTCATAAATGAGATTTTACCACAGTGTAACAGATAGTTTTCCCCCTGATTTATGATTGATTTGCATTACTAAACATAAGGAAGACTGACCTTGCTCATATTCTGCATAAGACAGCAAAAGAACTGTTTTATGGATTCAGTAAATTAAAATAGATGTTATGTGAGTAGCTCCACATGTGTTTAGTCAGATTTTTCATTCTCATTGCACTTATACTGTTGTTTTGTTTTGTTTCTTCTCTCCACTGATGTGCCTCAGGGCTGGGTATGAGTTCTGTTCCTCAGCTGTCTCTGTGTCTTATCCAAAAGTGATCTTATCCAACAGTGATCTTCATAATAATTCAGCTGTCTACCTCATTATGCCATTTCCTGGACTGTTTCCTGCTATTCAGAACACAAACCAGTCTTTTTCTCTGTTTCAAAGATTCATAAATTATAAGACAGAAAGGAGGCATTTGGAGTCATCCTGTCATACAATACATGCTGTTTTTTCAGCAAAGCACAAGACCCAAATGAGATAATTTTTACTGAAAAATCTTCTGCACCTCACTGTAATCTGTTGCAGTGTGTGTGTATATATATATAAATCTCATTACTTATTGTATTAATTTCCTTAACTTCATATTTAAGCAATATTTTTGTGCATTTTTACATGTATTTTACTTGTGTAGATATTCACAGACAGAAGACAAGCTAGGTCTCTTTGTCTCTTTGATAGATAATACTGACAAAGATCTCTGTGTCCCTTGCTGTAAAACATAATTTCAAACATGTGAATTATTACACTTTTCCCTGTATGCCAATATTCTTTATGAGAGAGGTAAACCCAGACCTGGACACCCTGTTCCTGCCATGGCCACACTTGTATCTCAGGCAGGTATAACGTGACCTCTTACCTTCCTCTTTTCTACATCCAAGCAGGCCGTAACCATTTTGGCCATGGCAGCAGGTCGGTTACCCACACACTCTGTGGTGATTTACTGAGATTTTAAACTCCGTTACAGATTTCTGCTCCCACCGCCTCCAAGCAGAGCTGCCTCTGCCAAAGTAGGTCTGCTTGTTCTTTGACATCTTCACATTTAGTCATTTCAAATGCCAACTGCTTGCTTGTGCAAACCTTGCAAAACTAGCTGAATTATGGCTCTAATCTGTGCAAACTTTGTGAGAAATAGTTTGCACTTATTTCAGGTTGCTGATATATTTAAGATCATTAACTTAGTGCTAAAAGCCAGTGTCTGTGATCATGGTAGCAATACACCTACTGTGACACTTATCTGCAATTACATTGTTAGACTTACTTACTACTTCTATTTGAGACCAGTTGAAATCTGTTTATTATGGGCTCCCCTTGACCTCATAACATTCCATTTTCTTGATCTAAATGCCATATAATACCGAGTCAGTTGCCTTGTGAAGTTCAAAGTATGTAACTTCAAACATCATTACTTTATTGATCTGCTGGTCTCATAAAAAAGATGTCAAGTTAGTCTGACAAGATTGATTTTTCATAAGGTTAAGCTGATCGGCATTAATCACAAATTATGTCCTGTAATTCTTACTTATCAAGCCTTATATAATCTGTTCCACTCTTTTGATAGGTAGTGAAGGTTGGCTGGCAGTTCCATAATTTACTAGGTCATCCTGTCCCCTCTATCAAGTATTGGCTTTAACTTCCTCCTCTATAATTTCCACCTCTTTCACAAATTACTGAACATCAATATTAAGTGCCCAAGAGTTCATTCTTCAGGATTTTGTAGCACTGGCTGCATATTTTGTACATCTATAGTTAAAAAACATACCTTGTCTCTATTTGGGCTTATGGTTTCAAACTGCTTTTTTCTCTATTGCTGGTCTCCTTCCTACCACTTTAGACCATACCAGTTCTTGACATTTCTGTTTTCAAAGTGTGTATGGATATGTTTTTTTTCGACCAGTTCCCATTAGTGAGAATATCTGCACATTCCCCTGATTTTTTTACAGAACTTTGCCATTTTTACTGTTGTGGTCCCACCATCCCCCCTGTCACTTCTTTCTCCCCTCTTCAGTCCAGACTGTAAATAGCTCCTATGTGTTTCAGCATAACCATCACGTGTGAGCCTATTTTCCCATCTTTTTCTATTCTTTGCCATGGATAAATATATCCCTGATAACTAGCCATAATACTTCCCTAAAGTTCATTCTCCCACTTTAGGCACCATACACTCCTCCACAGTGTTTGATCCATCAGCTCTAGTACTGTGCTTTTGTCCAACTTGTCGTTACATCACCTTGGTATCACAACTGATTCAGGTTTCTCCAAGACTTGGATTTTGTTCTGCAAGACCCTGTGCAAATGAATTACAAATCTTGTGTCCTTTGCTCAGTGTCACAGTATAGAGGAATAATGGGGGATTTGGTATGCTCTTCTCTCAAAGTCCCTACTCCACCTTCTTCCTCCAGCTGGTTTCAGGGACTACGTGTGGAAATATTTGTGCATGTAATATTGCTCACCTGCACAGTTCCAGGGGAGCCAACAGGTTTATGCAGATAAATGGTTCCAGAATGCAGTACAGGACCCTTTGGACTGAGGCTGTATTTTGAAGTGCTTTGTACCCTGTTTAAGTACATCTCTGCAACTGAAAACCAAAACCAGCAGTAACCATTTATGTAACACCATTAAATCCACCTGCAGTTCTGCAAACACAAACTAATTACCCTGGGTAGCAGCTCTGTAAAAGAGCAGGTAAATATTATTTCATTTTACATGTGAAAAGTAAATTAGACGTGCTAAATGTCTAGCATGTGGCTGCAAAAAATTATTTCCAGAGGCATATGAAAATTCAGCAACTGTTAACTTTCAGTCCCATGTTCATCTGGTAGAAGATGTTGTTTTAATTTGTTAAAACAGTGATTTTGAGAGATAAAGTATTACAGTTTGTGTTTACTACCTTGGATTGATTGTTTTTGTCAAGCAGGATGGGTGGCTCAAGGTTAACACTCCAGCTGCTGGACCTCTTCCAGTAGCTGAGCTAGCAGTATGGATTGTGGACATGCTCTCAATAAAGACTAATACAGGTCATGTGGGATCAGAAACTTGGTTCAATAACAAGAGAGGGCTGTGATTTGCATAACCTTTCTACTTGCACTGGTGATATCCCAGTACATGACCTCGGCACGGGTGCTTGTCTTTTTCTGGTGTCACTGTGCCTTTGCTAGTGAAAAGTGCAGCCCGGCATCCTCTGTTCCTTGACTGTCCCCATCAGGAGATGCCTGGCAAGGGAGAGGGAGCAATCAGAGAAACAGGCTGCAGAAATCTATGTACAGGAAACCCCAAGCCTGTATTCTTTCATACATAACAAAGGAAGCCATCTTTTCATGATAGGTTTCATGCTGATCACTAAACACAGTCAGGCACTCGCAGCTGTGTTTACCAAGAACAAGGAAATGAATTGTGTGATACTCGCAGATCACACTGTCTGGCAACGGCTGAGAGATTCTTACTTTTTATGAGAAACACTTAACATATGTACGTGCACCTTACCTTATTTTGGGAAGAAGTGCAGATGTGGGTTTACATCCCCCTGCCCCTTCTTTACGTAGGGGCATATGGTACTGCTCTTGAATGCCAAAGTGGCATTGATTCATTTCTTCAACCCTGTGTTTTCTTTTGCAGCTTACACCTTGGATACCGTTAACCTGCAAGGATATTTTGTCTATTCTTTCAATGATAAGACTGCTCCTAAGTATGGTCTCTACAGTTATATTGCAAATCAATACGAACCAAAGCCTTCTATGAAACATTACAGAGAAATAATTGACAATAACGGTTTTCTTGGTCCTGAAACTCCTGAGTTGCTGTGTCCAGAAGAGGTTGCCTCATGCACTGAATGCCACTTCTTCCGAACCAGAAAATCATTATTAGCCTTTATCTCCTTCATATTTGTTGCTTTAATTGTTACTATATTCTTCATTACTTACTACTCCAAGAGGGTAGAAAGAAGGTATAAATAGATCTGCCCCATCACTCACTGTCCCTTTTCTTGCATCCCCTTGGGAAATCTGAAATGGGTGCACAATGCTGTGATTGCTTCAGCATTAGGAAGACATTTACGTTGCCTGATACTGCAGGACATTGACATTGAGAAGAGATTGCTAACATATGGCTTCCAGAAATAATTTTCACTGGTTTAGTACATTTGGTTCATGACCAGTCCTTAATTCCTGTGGCTGGAGTTGTCTTACAACTTTCCCTGGAACCTTTTGTTGAGCAGATGCTTTCCCCTTCTTGGTTTTGTCTCTCTTGAGTTGGACAGGTGAAAGTATGTTTTGAAAATACAGAGTGATGGAAGAGGCTGAGTGTCAAATTCTCCAAGAGAAGACTAGGGTGAATACAGAGTGGTTTACTTTTCCATATTAGGGTTTAATGCTGATGTTGCTTTATCAGAACCAGAACCTGACTGGAGCAGGTATTGCGACTGAGAAGAAAGATGGGGGAGAATTGCACAAAGCAGAGCCAGTGGAAAGAACACCCCCTTCCTAAAGCAGATGCCGGGGAAGGAGCAGGGGGAGATGAGTCTGTGCTGCTGGGAGCTCTTGGTAAATCAGCTAACTACTACTGAGGCTGCATCTGACTTCAGGATGACATAGGGGAACTTCAGCTAAAGGAACTGTGTCTTTCTCAGGGGGCAAAAGAGACAGGGGTATACCTGGGGATTGCAGGGGTCATGTCATCTGCTGGGAAGGCATGGAAAGGGCTTCTCTTTGGTCTGCTCAGACAAAAAAATGCAAAGAGCAGGAACTGGGTTGTCTTTCAGTTGGCAGAAAGCTGCGCGCCTGACCCTGTGCCCTGTTGCGCTGTACCCAGGGACGTGGCAGAGTTGGGACACCCCCTTTCTCCTCTTAGAGCAAGTTGCCCTCAGCTGCCACTCCACTGCTGCCCAGCCACCTGTGGTGACTTAGTAGGATGGTCTCTGTGTGCCATTTGTGTTGAGCACAGACACTTTAAATTCCAGTATTTTGGAGTCATAATCCAGCACTTTATTGCTGTATTGCCAGTGTCTGAGACTGTGGAGCTGTTGGTCCGAGCCTCTTAGAGGTTGGCTGGGAGTTCTCCTTTGAGCAACTGGCCCTGGCAGCATTTCATCCCAAAGTATTACTGAATGTTCTGAGGGCCTCTCATTTTTCTCTCAGCAAGATAAAATAGCAAAATATTAACATCATTGTTTATTAGTAGAAATAGAGAGAGGATGGGAAAAACCATGTTATTTTGCCTGCCTTGTGAGCTGCTACATTAAGAGAGTCCTCAGTATAAAGCAGCGTGGTCATTTTTCTCCACTCTCTTAACTCTAGGCCTGCATCGCCTTCAGCTATAATTGTATTTTTATTGCTCTTTGAATGATGTCACTCACTGTAAAGAATATTTTAAAGGAAATGTGCTCTGTGTTCATTAAGAATTATTTATCTACTAAAGCTGATTACGCTGTATTAAGTGTGATGTTTATCTCCTAGATTACTAGAAGATTACTAAATGACCTCCTAGGGTTTCTTTCAACATGAACACTCTATGATTCCATGATTCTATACTGTAAATTGAAACTTACTTATGAAATATGGTTTTAATTTGTAATTTAAGATTCTATTTTTCTTAAATAATGTATAGAAATAGAAAATAATTAATATCATAAGGATTAATATATTTTTTTCTCTAATTCTAGTCTTAAAATGGTCTCTCTCTGCACTAATGTATATTTTGGTATCGAGATTAAGGTGAAAAATTCAGGGTAAGTGATGAAGTGTTAAAAAAAATGTTTAAAATTATTTATGGACTGATAGGACTTGCTGAAGAAGAGAACATTTCAAACTGCTGTATATTTATGTGTTGGTGCCTGTTGCACTGTGGAGAAGAAGTACCTCTCCCTAAATATATGAAACACCAAATGGCTTTCTCCATGGCACAGCCATGAATCACCTTGAAATACATTACACCTGCAGTCAGTTGCCTTTGCAGCATGTAACAAAGAGTGACACTCGTTTAACAGAGTTTTTACCCAGGTCATGCTCAACTCGTGTGTTATGTATGTGTGTGTGTATGTACATTACATATTTTACTGTTGATAAAACAAAATGAGTCTGGGCCTGATCTTTCTGAGAAAACAGGTGTACGTACCTTCCCTCGGTTTGGGGGGGCTCAAGGAGGCTGTCCGGGACAAATTCAGAAGAGCACAGGTGCCATGCTGGTGGGCACTGGCCTGTCCTGGTGCTTCACTAGCAGTTACCATCCATCCAGTCGCTGCCGTGTGCTGTGGAACAGCCCAGTGTGTGAAACAGCAGCCTCAGCACAGAGGAGACACGGCAGGCTCTTCCCATTAGAGGCTGGGTGATATGTAAGCACCGACAGGCAGATGGCACCAGCTGGATATCGAATTTGTTGGTAAATTGGGATTTGTTGCTGTATGATAGTGTCATCTCATGGTGCCGTGACCCATGGAACTGACGCAGCCTTTGATGCAATTGCCTTCAGAACAGTTTTTGAATATCGCTGCAGAGCACAGACTGGCTCGAGCTGGGCACAGCAGTTTCCAAAGCCTTCTCCAAAGTACCCTGCCTGTGGTGCTGCCTGCGCACAGCGGTGTGCAGCTCTCAGCCAGTGGATTGCATAATGATGGACTAGGGAAAATACAGGCTGGTCTGATGGATATAATGGTATGGCTTTGCCTTGGGAATCTGCTGCATTTTATGTAATCAAAGGCCAGTGTGAGTTTCCTGTCATTCTTCTCAAGAAAATTCACCCTTCACTAACAACAAAGAAGCCCTTGAATAGGCAAAGATTGGGTACCTGTCCAAGGTGAACCACCATGTGCTTATGCAAACTGGTGTGGCAATCACCTCCTGCAGTCCAGCTGTGGGATGTGGGGCACTTGCTGCCTTCGATGCCCACATGTGAGCAATGAGCTGGCACTTCCTGTCCCCATCTGTGCATCTGGAGCAGAAATGCCGACAGTAACATGGACTTTGAGCAGAGGGGTCTCCATAATCAGACTGCAAAGACAGCTCGGAGGATGGTGGTTTATTTTCCGAAGAGCAACAGAGCTCTGCATGTTTAACATGCAGTTTCTTAGGTAGACTACTTCCTTTATTTTTAACTATGTTTCTAGAATGAAATGTTGTTGCCAGTTTACTCAATGCTCCAGATTAAACATGTTGTAAAATACGAAATTATGTCTTTATTCAAAATATTTTTGTGACATGAGCATTGGTTTATTTCTTGAAAAGATTGTGCAGAGTGACTGTGGGAAGGATGTCTTTGCTAAATGACAGGATGAATGTTATACTGTTTTTATAACAGTCTCAGAAGTGAAATAAAGATACTGACTGTAACAAATTGTAACATGATCTTACTGTTTAATCTTTCTAGTTTCTCTGCCTGCAGCATAAAGTACAGAGTACCTCAGGAGAGGCTATTATGATAACTCTGCGAGGAGTTCGTGTTGCTGTTTGTGTTCCCAGTGCCACATAAATAACTGCAACTTTTCTTGGAGATTGCTGAGGCCTGTGGGTAAACAGATGTTTTTCCAACAGACCCAGGGATTTGGAGGGGTTTTTGTTATTTGAATTTTTATTTTTTTAAGTCCCTGTTGCTATTTAGAAAACCTGTGGAAGTAACCATAACCAATATACGAGTGTTTTGGTTCAATAGCTTATTCCATAGTAACACTGCAGTAAATTTGACAGCTCTTCCATTCAGTAGAGTCACTCACAGGCTCAAGGGATTTTATTGGCATAGTTGTGCGCTAAGCAGTGGGTTTGTTGCATCTTTGTTAAACATCCTAAGGAAACTAAATGTTAAGATTAAAGGAAGTGGGAGTAGAAAGGGACAAACCGATGAATAGGATAGGGACCGTACAAGTCTCACCATATTTAAACACAGACCTTGCCCTTTTTTCCTTGCATTGCATGTGTTGCTTTTGAGTCACTTAGTAAACTTGATATGTTCATTCTTTCATACACTGCCTAGGTGAAAATGCCCTTATTCAGGGTGAAGAGGTCAGTTTTAGGTGCAAGACTTCAGTTTCAGCAGAGAAAGTTCAGTCCTGTTCCTCTTTCACTCAAGCAAAGCAAAGGAGGCATGGAAAAGGGAAAGCTCTTCCTGTCTTTAGATGTGCCACTCCTGAATTGCCAAACCACCACCCTTCACCAGCCATCTGAAGGCTCATGCAGGTTTGTCAAGCCCACTCTTTTTAAGACATTGGAAAAATAAAGAATAATAAGGTGAGAGGAAAGTGGCAGGACCCAGTGTATCAGAACCTTTTGTTTTGCTTCGTAAGTTGAACAGAAAAAACACTGTCAAACAGTTCTGAGAAAACTAATAGTTTTAAGAAACCAGAAAGTTGAAATAACAGCAGCCTGCAGCCAGGGCACTTGTGGGTGCTGACATTTTGCTGGCTATTATTTTGTGATGCTTTCTGTGTTTCTGAAGGAGTGGCAAAAATGCCAGAGAGGCACAGAGATGCCAGGGGAAATACTAATGAAGCAGGGCAGAAAAGCCACAGGCACAAGCAGATGTGCAAGTTCCTTGCCCTGGGAGCTGAGTGAGCAGTCCTCTTTTGTGGGACGGGCCATAGGACTTTGAATATTCTTTGTTAAAAAATAATTTTTGTAAAAAAATAATCTACTCTGAAAACTCCCTACCTCCCGTATTTCTCCCTTAATGATATACCTCCTACATGATGAATTTGTGTCAAAACCTTTTTCTCATCACAAGTATTATTCACAGCACAACATGGTGAAGCAGCATTATACGATCCCAGCTCTCCTGAGGTTATCCAGATGTGCTTCTGGCCCAAGTCCCAGGAGACCCATGGGAGTCTGAGGTGCAGGAGGGATGGTCACTGTCACTGAGTAAAGCAGCAGGAATGACAGCAATGATGTTTTCTAAATACTGCAAATTCACAGGAATTTGGGTTAGTTTTCACTTTAGTTCTTTCCTATTTGTGGAAATGGTTTCTTCCTTACTAAGAGCAACACAAAAAACTGTGTTGGTTTCTTCCTTACTAAGAGCAACACAAAAAACTGTGTTGGTTTCTTTTTTTTGGCGGGGAAGGACAAGTTTTAACACTGCCTCCATAACCTCAGATGTATAATGTACTTCTGATTTTTTTTTATCTTTTGGCCTCAGTCCATGCAGGGGAGGAGAGACCTGGGCAGTGACTTCTTAGTCCCGCCTGTTCAGCTCTGAGGAGCTTCCAAGCCAGAGCTTCCCTTGGGGCTGTGCCTTGCTGGGGTGTGTGTCCCAAGCCAGAGTAGCACCTCCCAGGTGAGACATACTCTGGGGCCTGGAGGAAGTGCAGAGGCAATGGCATGTCCTGGTGAGATCCTGGCTGACATCGCAGTTTGTCTCTCAGTGGCAAGCTGGCTGGGGTATAGCTGCCTTTTGCGCTCAGGGCTCTGTAACAGGCTCTCGGCAGTGCTGTAAACCAGCAGGGCTGCACAAACACAAGACCTGACCCAAGAAATCTGGTTTTCCTCCCACCAGAGGGAACCGTGAATTGGCTGAGTGTTTAGTTCAAGAGGTGTAATGGTATAAACTACCTGTGCTGTAAAGTTTTACGAGGTGACAAAGTTTTGTAGTCTGGCAATAGCACAGTTGAGCTGGAGGCCATCAGATGCCCTGCCAGGAAAGGGAGGGGAGCAAGTGAGGTGGGCTTGCTGGCAGGCTGCAGCCTCTCTGGTCAGCTTGGAGGATACTTTGAGGTTTGCAAGACTGCTGCTCCTGCAGCCTTGGACAGGCGTGGTCCAGGGACTCAGGGCTGCATGAAGAATGGGGCAGAGCCAGCTCCGACTCTCTCATCACCTCTTCTTCCCCCTCTGGGCACATAATTATCTACATCAGAGCTATGAAATGGAAATGAAATACTAAGGTATGACATATATAGTTTATTTAGAAGACAGAATGCTTTTTGCAGGCCTTACAGATTTTCTGTTGATAGTTATTACTTTGCAGCAGTCCTTCTGCCTCTCTCTCTCCACTAGGATCAGATGGGTCTTATTTCTGAAGGCTGAGAAAATAAATGCTCATAAAGGAAGCTGCCGGTGTTGCAGTTGCCTCTCCCAGCACTTGCTGAGCCTTTAAGTCCACTTCTGATGCAAGTTTGTGAATTTTATAGACATTTGTAACTCATTTATCTGCCACATTGCTGCAGAATCCATGAGCGGATATTGCCTTTCCCTGTACCTCGCAGCGGGAGGTGGTGGGGTCCTGCACTTGGCAGCACATGGCTGCTCCTGCTTGGTATTCATGGGCAGATTCCTCTAGCTGTTGATATATTATTATTGGGCTGGAAGAAAAATAATGCAACCAAGCCCTTATTATTTTCTCCTTTTATCTCTTTGGTCATATTAATGTGGGATCATCATTACATAAATGTGCAGGAGATGCAGTCAAGGACACGTTCATTTTTAAAGTCCTCCAATGCTCTTGTACTTCAGTCATTCATCTTCTGTCTTTAATTACAGCAAGTGATCTCAGAGGCACTTAAAAGATTAAATTACTCAATTATTTGAAAAACCCAAATGCAATAACTGTATGTCTTTGCTGATAAATGCCAGCCATTGCCGGAAAAGGTCGCCCAAGGCAAGACATACTGGGGGGCCAAGGAGGCCATATTGTAGCATTTTGGCTTATCACAGTGATACCCCTTTAATTCTTTGTAATTTGCAATCTTTATTTTTATTTGTATTGATAATAACCACAAACTTTTCCATTGGCGTCCTGGTGGTTTCAAGCAGTGTGATGAATATCACTGCTCAGTGATTTACAAGTGTCCTGGCACCGGCTTGACTGTGGAGAGGATGACATGAGGATAGCCACAGCTTAAAAAGGCATCGTCATGACCAAGCAGTAACTCCCATTCAAGGTGATGCTTGTGGGTGGGGTATGATTTCGTGTTTCAGAAGGGTATGTAGTTAAAACACATGTGGTGGTGCTATCCATGTTGAGGTGGGTGGGTTCACTGCTAACAAAGCCAGGTGAACATCCATGCCATGCTAGTGGGCAGTCTGGCTCGGGCTCTGCAACCTTGTGGGAAGCAGGAAAGGTGGCCTGCCAAAGCCAGCTCTGAAATGGTGTTCTTGGAGTCCCATGGCCCCAGGAGGAAGCTGTTTTTGCACCCTGCATGTGGACATTCCTGCCAATGCTGCAACAATGCATCTGCAGCGGTAGAGCTGGTCCTTCCTCACCAGCAGCCCTATTGCTCACCAGGGATCCCCAAGTGCAGCCACTGAACAATGGGAAGTTTTCCCTAAATCACTTTTTTTTGCCTCTTTTACACAGCAGCAGTCATGATGAGCCCAAAGCTGGGAGCCTGAGTAAGGGATGCAGGCTTGTGTGATCCCTATTTCCTGGGCCAGAAGAAAAGGGACATGACTCTTTACGGAAAGAGAAACTCAGACTAAAAACTTAAAATGCTGTACCTACTCTTCATAGGTCCAGTTCCGAGTTCCTGTCCCACTTGCAGCCAGACAACATGGGGCAAACTACTATAGCAGCTGTGAACCCAGAGTGCTCTACACTGTGTTGTGGGCTCCTTGCTCCTGCTGGTTAGACAGCAGTGGCACAGGAATGGGTTTTTGATGTTGATAAACAACTCCCTGCTTTTGATAACCCACATGACAGGTCTCTAAACTGAAAGAGTCTGGAGGCTAAAAAAGGGCTCACTGTTTGTGGTCAAACCAGACCAGCTGTGGTGCTTCTGGTCCTACTGCCATGAAAACCAAGCCTAGTTGGTGCCAGCAGAGTGCAGTGGGATGGCCAAGTGGGCTGGCAGACCCTGGGCTGCTGACTCGTGTGGGTCTGGGGGTCAGACTGCCTGCAGCCAACATCTGTCCAGCGTGGTGAGGCACTGCTGACCTGCAGATGCTGCTGAGAGGGTTACTGTCCTCTGTTCCACCACCTGTGGTTCCCACGTTTATTTAATTAAAAAAAAAAGTGGAAAAAAAAAAAAAAGTAAGTAATTTGATACACATCCTCTCAAGGAAAAGCAGTCTTTCCAGCAAGGACCAGACCAGCGGTCTGGGGAAGTACAGATGGCCCTGTGGCTAATTTGCTCCCATAAATTGCAAGCTGTTGCAAATCCTCACTGCAGCAAATGCTGGCTCTGTGTTTGTGGCAATATCCCTGTTTCAGAGCTGCTATGAGCTTGTGAGAGGGAAAGCAGAATCTGTAGTTTTAGGGTGTTTGGCTTTTGTCTTTTGCAGAATTGGTATTTTGATTAAGATATAAGCTGTAATCCTGTAGCTGGCTGCCAGCAGAGCTCAATGCAACTGCTCTTGATGCAGAACCAGGTATTCTTTTGTTAAAGCGCAACCACAGCCAAGCTCCCATCCTGTCTCCTTGCAAACTGCTGCCAATGAACTACACGCTGCAGTTCGAGTCTCTGCTCATGGTAGAGAGCAGTTCACTGCATTCAACCTGCATCTGCCTTTAGCCGCCCTGTCTTGCTGGACTCACCCCTGGGAGAGGATCAAGAGCCTCAAATTAGCATTGCAATAGGACTGGGGAGCACCTGTGTGCTGGTGCAGGCTTATGGTATTTTACCACCTTCTTGGAGGAGGGAAGCAGAAATGGTCTCCCCTCACCCTGGAGTTTTGTTCCTAGTGTAGGGCATGGGACATTCTGTGCTCAAGCCCTGGCAGGCTGGCGATGCCTGACTCCCCCTGTTGCACTGGAGCTGGGACCACTGACCATCTGGCCATGATCACCCTGCCCTGATGGCTGAGCCCTGTGGCCTCCCGTGCAGCCTGGGCTGGGTGAGCGGGTGCCCAGCCTGCAGGCAGGCATGCAGGGACTGAGCAGGCCAGAGGGCATGCTGGGGCTCAGGGGCCAGGCTCAGGCAGTGGAAGAGAGCAGTGGAAAATAACTACCTGTGGGAGGTCAATAGCAAGGTATTGCGACAGAGATCCTTGTTTCAAAGTCAAAGGGATGGAAGGAAATAAGTCTTCAGGTTATTCTTTCTGCAAGAGATGTTAACCTTCATCACAGGTGTAGAGGCCCTGGTGTCTGGAACCTCCTGCAGATTAGAGGGTGTCTGGGAGTGTGTGAGAGCTCCCCAGCATTAGCCTGTGTAAGACAGGTAAATAGTTATCTGCAGTGTTGGAACATTTTCCCTGTCGTTTACTCATTAACTGAGACCCACTGCTCTGTCCCGTATTTGCCCTTGAATTTCACATACCTGTGTGTTTGCTGAGCAGAGAGTCTTGCACAAGTAAGGACAGTCTACAATTGCACAGTGCTATGTGGGTTCTGGTCTGCCCCCATTGCTGTTTTCTTCATAGTATTGCTGAGCAGCCCATGATATTGAGGGTCACAATTTAAAACATACATTTTAAAATCCAAACACCCACCTTGTTACAAATCTGTGGTTTGATGCCTTGTATTCCTGGTCCTGTCACACTATGAGGTGCAACTGCAGTTGTAACAAGATGGTCTGCCTGGCCTAGCATCCCTCCAAATGAATTGGCTGACACACATCTGGCAAGGGCAGCATGACATGGCCATGCTAAATCCCCATGGGATCATGAGTGGGTCATGCTGCTTTCTGTCTGGCAGAGTCTGTGTTCACTCCCCAGCATTTTCACATCACTATTGAGCTGGAGCAGCAATATGTTTTCATCCTCTCCTACCTGATTTTCAGGCTCCAGCAGTCTTCTGGATATTTATTTCAGTATTTTCAGTCATCTCAGTGTGTTCTGCCTGTGCTGTCATCTAACAACTACCTGCCATTTTAAAGATCAACACCTCTTAGGCATGTCAAGATCCTCCAAGGGTGACAGTGATTCTGCAGTTTAAATCCATCAAGCAGAGGGATGCCCTGCTGGTGACTCCTGCAAGGTGTTGTAAAGAGGATGGATGTTCAGGAATTCAACATTATAAAGACTGCACATACCAGGAGCTGAAACATCAGTGCTGTTAGAGTTAAGACCATCTTTTTGCCCTGACATTACTGCAGGTGGGTGGGAGGGAGTGATAAGAATGAGAACACATGAAATACTCATGGCAAGAAAGTGTGGACTTACACAGCTGACCATTTCTGCCATGAAGAGAATTGAAGAAAAGTGTTTCCTATCAATCTAAATTTTAATACTGAACTTTTCCTAAATCGTGGGACATACAGGTTTATCCCCTCCTCGATGATCTCTCATATCTGACTCTCTGCTAAGCATCCTGTTTTCTGAGACTCTGCTTCTTTCAATAATTCAATAGATGGAGAGATACAGGCACATGTCCTAGTTACAGCTAGAACAGAGTTAATTTTCTTCTTAGTAGCTGGTACAGCACTGTGTTTTGGATTCAGTATGAGAATAATGTTGGTAACACAGTGATGTTTTGGTTGTTGCTAAGTAGTGTTTACCGTAAGTCAAGGACTTTTCAGTTTCCTGTGCTTTGCCAGTGGGAAGCTGCACAAAGAGCTGAGAGGGTGCATGGCCAGGGCAGCTGACCTGAACTGGCCAAAGGGATATTCTATACCATAGAACGACATGACCAGTATATAAACTGGGGGAGTTGGCTGGGGGGAACAATTGGTCTTCAGGGATGGGCTGGGCATTGGTCAGTAGGTGGTGAGCAACTGTATTGTGCATCACTTTTTTTTCTCAGGTTTTATCTCTTTTTTATCCTCTTATTATTATATTTTGATTTATTTTAATTATTAAGCCATTTTTATCTCAACCCATGGATTTTACCTTTTTCTGATTCTTCTCCCCATCCCATCAGGTTGGGGGCTAGGGCCGGGATGGGCGGCTGCTTGTTACTTACTTGCCTGCTGGGGTTAAACTGTAACACCCATCCCAAGAAACATTTATTCCATCTCTCATATGCGTAAGACAAACCACAGGAATTGCTATCCTACTGCTGCATCTTTTTCTCTTTTACAGTGTCTTGATGGATTTGAGATGGCTGACATCTGATAACATGAGCCTGGCATTCATTATCCCAGCTCCACAGTCACTCTTATGAACCTAGACTTAAATTATTGACATAGATGCAGAAACATGGTTGAATTCAGTGAGAGTCAGGGGTCTAAACTGTTGAGGACTTGAATTTACCTTTTTCAAGCCGGGACTTGATGATCCTTGCAGGTCCCTTCCAACTCAGGATGTTCTATGAATCTGTGAAGCCAGTTTTCCTAGCTTAATGGCTTCTTTGGAAAACATAATCTTTGCCATGAAGCTCATGCACACTGCAGGTTTGGTATAATGCACAACAGTATCATTTTGAGCACGCAATCATCACTAAAGTCCTGTATCAGAACAGTTTAGTATATCACAGGTTTCAATAAAGAAAGCAAGGGCTTAAATGTAGCATTTCTTGAACCAATGGATGAAATAAGAGCATAAAAAACCGTGATTCTTTAGTGTATGCAAATTTATTAAACTCTGCAGTTATGTATTTACAACTAATGACTGATACCAACAGATGAGGTAAAAATATGAGGTATTGATATGAGTATAACATTTAAAAATGCAATTATCATAAGGTATTCTCAATGGCAATGTAACAATACAAAATACTGTGGTAGCTGAATGCTAGACATGGCATAATGTGCATTTTAAAGAATTCTTATTTTAACGATACATGGCTTAGAGATGCCAGAAGCACATGACACAGCTTCTGCAAGGGTAGGAAAACAACCCTACCTTGCTACGGGTGGCAGGTGGCACAGAGCCCCTTCCAGCTGAGCAATGACTTGTCAGACAGGATAAAACCACTGTCCAGGTTTTCCCTTCTTTTCCTTAAGAAACGATGTACTGCCAGGCAACTGCCATTCCCAGGGCTAGAAATTCTGTGTCCATTAATACTGAGGCACTATTGTGTTTATTTATGCAGACTAATGTAGCAGAAGTACTCTAATTGCTCATGGTTTGGAAAACAGCTGGCATGAAATCTGCTACTGTGGCCACAGGCTTTTGGGGGAGGTGCTGCTGCTTTCTGGAATGGCAGCTCCACTGGAACCAGGGGACTGACCTGGCCCTGCCAGCTCAGGAGCCCACCTCTTGGAAGGGTGAACCTGCAGTGGTGGTGCCCAGCAGCCAGCGGGTGACTGCCAGACCTCAACATGGCGACGTAAAGGGGTGGGTGCTCCCCTGTCTGCAGGACTTAAAACATGCAATAGTTGCACTATTGTTGGCCATAAATTCAAGGCAGGAGCTCCCAGGGAGCCAGCCTCCCTGATCCCAGGAGTTACACAACAGAACATGGGTAAGACAGCTCATGGAGGAAGATGACAGTGACTTTTTGCCCTGCAGCTCCACAGGGACACCCTGGAGCACTGTCGGTCACCCTGTCTACCCTGAGTTCCCACCGGTGTGCTTCCGCAGATTGCAAGGGTGTCCCACTCCAGCACAGCCCTTACGTGTGTGCACAGTGGCACATGGGAACGTGCTCTAACAGCTGTCACCACTCATGGTCCACCCCACAGCCCCCATACCTGGGGCAGATTCAAAGCACTGGCTTTGAAGGGATTCTCCCAGTTTACAGAATCAGAGCACAAAGCTGTAGCTTCGTGTAGGAAATGTATCCCACTTCATTGACCTCATACTAAATCTTCATGGATTTTGTTGGAAGGGCTGAGTTAAAACACTGGCTATGAATGACTCAGCTGGTTTATGCAGCAATAAATAAAGTCAAAGTGAACAAATGCAATTAATGAAGAACAGTATTAACAGGCTTGTACATTCTTATTGAAGCATAGATGCAATAATGTTTTTGGTCTTAGATTAAAAACAAAATGGAACCCTGCCTCAAAGATAACAATGACAAATTATTATTATTATTATTATTATTACTTTTAAAGCATTCTTCCATTGGCAAAATAATAGGTCCCTGAAAATGAAATTATGTAATAGACATACATGGCTCCTACTCCTCAGAGTCAGGGTCTAATCCTGCTTCCACCAATGCCTACAGAGGTGGTATCCTGCAGATCAGTGCAACATAAGATGAAAATGCTTGCTGTTAACTATAAAAGCAATCTTTTCAAGCATAGTCTGCATTTAGTCTTTTAAATCTCCAAGATGTGTTTAAAAGCTTAAAAAAGTGTAGTCATTTGTATTGTAAGAATATATTAAAAGGCATGGTATTCATCTGCACATCTTTGTGTCCACTGGATGTGGAGTATCTGCTTTGGAGTTTCTTAACAAGTAGCCATCTCTATGGGAGAAGGAAAGAGCAACACAGAAACACTCAGAACCTCGACAAAATGCTTAAAAAAAAAGATTTACAACTTAATAACTTACCCGTCTGATTTCAGACACCTCAGCAGACACAGCGTTATCTTGTACTGCCTGAGAGTGAACAGTTACTTTGAACGCTGCACATAGTGAGGTTCTCTAGCGACAGAGATACCATTAATTAAGGCAACAGGTAAGTTTTCAACACTTTGTACTAACAGTCACAATTCTGCAGCTGAACATAAATGGCCTTCAAAATGTCTGTCTCAGACGCATTTCCATGCATTTTATTTGGTGAAACTTATTCACTCCATGTTATTTTTAAATGTACTGTAACCTCCTCCTTCCTTAGTTCTTTTAAGTCTTCCTACATCTATTTCTATGTACCTTCTCATAGCACACACAAACACAAAACATACTTGAGAACAGGCGTTCATTATCACACAAATTATGCCTGGTGGCTTTGTGATAACAGCAAACACAGCTTATATAGCAGTGACACACTAAGAAACAAGTGACAGATTCACTTAAGGTCCAACAGATGCAAGTGATTTTCACTGAGTTATATACAAAATAATTAATTTATACATATACATATATATATAGATAGAATATAGATATATACATACTGTACATGATTTATTTACAATTAAAATATGCTTCTTAGAAGCCTTTAAATACCAGAGTTATGTAACACACAAGTAATGGCAGTAATCTGTTTTTTAAAGTAATAAAAGCTCTCTGATCAATAATCAAAATTAATAAAGAGGGGGATGTAGGGGAGGGGGGAAAGTGAAGTCTCCAGAATAAAAGAACTTTCCTATAAAATTCCTGTTTCAGCTTTTTATAGACCCAGGTCTGGTCAGATTTCTGCAGCTTAAGTAAGACCTTTCCTTTCAGTATTCCTGTTCCCTGCCAGATCCTGATTTACGCTCACATGGTCCCAAGAACATTTCCTCAGATTTTTGTTTCTGGTCCCTCGGCAATCAGAGGTTGAAATGAGTTTCTGATCCTGGCAACTTCTGCTGCACACAGATGTCCAAAACCTTTGTTGTACCACTCTGGGGAATGTCCTCTGAAGAAATGGAAAGAAAATTATTGGGAAACTCAAATACTCATGAAATATGCCCCACAGAAACAGGCTTGCCACGCTTCCTGCTCCCCACTGCCCACGGTGCTAGTGGAGACTTCAAGTACTTGTCATTGTAAGCATACTCTGAAGTTTTCCCTTGCAGCTATCAAATAAGCAGATTTTACTTCTAAGATCACTTTGTAACAGTGGCAGGCACTGAGAGGAGAAAAGACTGCAGGAAGACTCCAAAGCAGCAGAGCTACTCTGACCATGCGCTCTCTTCCCAACATCTCCCCTCCCTGAGCCTGAGGCTTTTGTCCTACTGAATGGGCATCTACTTTTTGCAGGTGGGATACTTACTTCAGGTCAATCCTGCAGATGTGGGTCAACCTGGCTTTTCCTGAGCCACATGGCTCTATCAGGTACTGAGAGTCTATCACGATGGCTCGCACAGCTCCCATAAGGGGAGCCTCTTCATGCTCCACTGAGATGGCAACCAGCATGCACATCCCCTTTGGTAAATCTGTCCTCCACGTCCTGCAGGAACATATTCAAGATGGAATCATTTTAGCAATGGAACTTTTGGGCACACAAGTAAGAACCAGAATTAAAGTTACAGTTTGCTTGCCTGCCTATCCTTGTTGCCTGCCTGCAATGACAATAGTCAGTCCTAGGAGTCCCTGAAGGAGTTTCATGTTCCCCAGTTAGTAGTCAGACTATGATGTGGAATGGCCGCCCTTCTACATTGCTACAGACCCCAGGTGGAGAAGTTTTGCTTCTCCACAGGAGCATTTTGTAACCATTATGGGTTACAGGGCATGATAGAGTTTTTTGCAGATAGACAGAAGTTTTGGAAAGGAAATAGAGTGAGGAGAAGACATACGGTAAAGGCCAAAACCGTGCATTGCGCCCATGCAGACCTACAGAACAAGAAATGCAGTTTTGGTACAGCAGAAATCCTCACTACTCCCCATGATGACTTCTGAAACTCCCAGGATATGTTTCAATTGGGTCTGAATTAAAAACAAAATGTCCTTTCCTTTTTCCCTCTCCCAAGTTTCTAGCCTTTCTTATATGTTGCAGAAGTTTTCCACCAAGTTCAAGAGATCTAGACTTTAATACTTAACATTTTTTTTCCTGTTCTGTGAGAATTCTCTACATATTCTGGTGTCTCACACCTTTCTTATCTGCCTTAAATCTCAGAGGATAGGTCCATGCTCCTTCCTATACTGTGGGAAGAAATGGGAAATTCCCACTGTGCTGAGTAACATGAGGCATCTTGCCATGGACTGTCTGAGACAGGGATTATGCTTCCTCGGGAAGTATCATGTTTTAGCAGGTAAGCTGCTTTCAAGGACTGTTGAAGTTTGGACTTCAGCAGATAATTTTAACTCTCTGCATTTTTCTTGTATGAAACCGAGCTGTTATTCAAGATGCTGCAGAAAGATACTGGCCAGAAGGTTTTACATGTGTCTATACATTAATAAAACTGATGAGCTATTTTGGCAGATGAATCACAAGGGGAGTAGAAAATCACACCTGAGATATACTGTGAAAAATCCTGAACCATCTCCTGTGAGTGCTTGCACAGTGCTTAGACGTGCCCATATCATTTTTGGTAACTGCATGGCACTGACTTGGGCCATTTGTGGAGTGGAAAATTCTGTATCCCTGAGGTTGCAGAAGACTTATGATTCCCATTCCCAGTTACATGGATTTAGGCCAGTTTCAGCAGTTAAATACCTTACAGTAGTAAAACCAGGCATGGCAACTAACTCACCAAAATGCCGCGATACTTAATCAACACTAAACATTTGTGGATTCTTTAATGAAAAGCGATGCCTGTGCAGGGCAGCTGAGAACTGTGTTAGATCCCAGGCATATGAAACATTTCCCCTCTCCTCTTACCATTAGAGTCTTCTCTAGGGAGCCTAATCTCCTTGTTTTGACTGTCAAATTGAAAAAAAAAAAGAGAACAACTAAGTTGATCCTTTCGTAGCCAAAAGTTTGATTGAGAATGAGAAAATTGCCGTCTGTTAAAACATATTTATTCATGTCCCCAGAGGTGTATTATAATTTCACTGTTCACTTCCCACCAACCATAAGGTATCAAATTGACTGTGGTATCACTGGCTAACCGTGCTCTAGCACTAATGATATAAATCAAAAGAGATGAACAACAGAATCTGAAAGATCTGCCTGATGGCTGTTTTCAGCCCTTAAAAACACACCAGGATTCATTTTTATGATATGTATTTCAGTCCTATGGGGTAATTCTGCCTGGGTTAGTGAAAAGAATGTGAACTCGATGGCAAAATTTTTCTTCAGCTGATGTGACTGCACAGCAGGTCTTTAAAGAACATAAACCACCATGAAACCTAATAGTGAACTAAGTGGCAAATAAGAGGACCAAATTACGGTCATCAAAACCTCCCTGCTGCTTCTAGACAATCTTCTTGGTGCCATGCAGAGGGCCAAATTTACCACTGGCTAAAGTTAATAACATTATATAAGAAGATTATTTATGAAATAATGATAGATATATAATTACAGGAAAAAAAGAGATTATATAATTAATTATAAAATAATTAATTTACCCCAGTATAATGTGGGAAGGTAAAGGAAATAGAGTAATGAGAGCACTGGTGTTTTAACACTATAAAGAACTTACAGAAACCATTTTTTAAATCTTCCCCTAAGAGCTGCAATAATTCTTCCCTTATATCAACAATATCTGCAAGTTATCATTCTCTAAGAGACTACTAAAGTTGATAAAAGGGATGTACTTTTCTAATTATGTTTTATTGGGTTCATTTTTTTCCTTCAATCTTTCTTCCCTCTAATACAATTGTGACTCACTAGACTACTTGCTTTGTATTTCTCTGGCACATCATTTCAATCAAAGAAAGCAGAGACCAAGAATGGTACTGCGCAAAATCATCCTGAAATAAATAACTGTAGGACTGACCCTCTAACTGAAATATGTCAGCAGCTCCACAATAACTCCTAGCAAGCAAAGGCCAGGATTTCAAAGGCAGAAGATGCATAAGGGGATTTTTTTTGACTGTTCTGTACAGGCACATAGACAATGGCAGAACTGGGATTGAATGTGGAATATTGATACACAGCTATACATTTATTTGAGAGATGTCATCCCCTGAAAGGCAGAATATATGTCTGCTTCCTCTTTCTGTTCATTTCCACGATAGGATTTTAATGGATCAGCATTTCTTGGTTTACAAAGACTCCAACTGAAAATCTAAGATAACAATTTACATAGACACTGTATAAACAGCCTCAGCTTAAAAGCACCACTATCTTCTCTACTAAACATTTGGCTCTTTAAACATCAAACATTCCCCAGAGAACAGCAAAAGCAGTGTAAAAAACAATTGTGTTCTATTTGTACTGTTTTGACAACAAACAGAGCTAAGAGAGAACAGCAGCTATTACCAGACATCTGTTCTAGGGAAGAAATGATATTTATGGCCTCAGGAATATGTGCTGCTCAAATTACATGAGAGGAAAGGTCAGCATGCTCTAGGTGCATGATTCTAATTCAGTTGAGAAATCAACACTCCTGCCCAGAAGTAGAGTTCTCGGAGCACAATTATTCAGAGGCAAAGGCTGAGATAAGTCCAGATTTCCTTGATGCACTGCCGGAAGTAGATACCAGAGAACCACCTTTAGCTTACCTTAGAACGACAAAGTCTCTGACGGGATGAGGAGCCATGCTGTTCAAAACATACTGATAAACTTCTGTCTGCTTGTCCAGGGTCTCCACCACCTTCCACTGCAGGAAGTCCTCGTCCCACAGGTGACGCTCTCTCAGCACTCGGTTCAGGACAACTGATGGGGGGGCTTCAACTTCAACCGAGGCTTTCCAAAGTCTTAGTGGGTTCCCATCCCCAACCTGGAGTAAAGTAACCGAGAACACAAACCCCCATGATTTATATGCTTATGCTCAGCCAACGATAACTGAGGACAAAATCTCAATGTGTGTGTCTGACTTCAGCTTCAGAGCATTCATATTTCCCTGCTAATCATTACTATTAATGCTGCTGCTCTACTGCATATAAAAAGATATGCATATACTGAACCCACTGTCTCTGCTCTCACAACAGTATATATGTGGACTAGTTCCCATGGTGCCAGTGAAGTTCTGTATTGCTTCTGCTGCGACAGACACTTTCAACCCCAAGCATTCTAAGTATAACAAAGAATATGTGCGTCCAGAAATAAAACCACATGAGAGACTGACACCCTGGGCTGAAACAAAGCAAATACCTGGGGCAATTTGATACACTACCTGTGCCTGAGGGTCCATTAGCCCTCCTGGTTAACTGGTGGAAGAGTAGAACATACGTTGATTCAGTTATGTGTCAGGTACACAGATGTTTGCTCCTCAAAATAGCTGCAAGGGAGGTACTGGGAAAATGGCTTTCGAAGAGCACAGACTGCTTGCTAACTCTTCCTTGCTCCCAGATCCTGTTTCTTGAAATACCTCCACAGCATGCCATAAGGGGAGCAGAAAGTGCTGGGCTATGCACAAGGTGAATATCTTAGGTTTTACACATACAGCTTTTCTGCATGCTCTTTGGGGTCATATTTCAGGCAGTAAACAAGTTAATGGTAATCACTGGATCATGCAAGCCCAGCTTTTCTAACCCCTCCCTCCCCTGGCATCCTCACTTACCATTGTCAGTGCTCCAGAAACCTCTAGTACCTCCCACAGACCCAGGACTGTTTCCCCAGAAACCCACCTTCCACCCCTCCCACCTTATTTCACGTTGTTATAACTCTTTCTCCCCAAAGCTCTCTGTTCCCCATTCCCCGACCCTGGAGTAGCAGAGGCTCCCAGTTCCCTCTGTAGGCTCACATGCTCTTGACCTCAGACCTGTACATGCCTCTATTCACTCTCTCCCTTCTTCCACATCCTGCTCCCACCTGAGCCCTGTCAGTCCCTCCCTGGAGAGGTCACTCACAGAAGCTGGCTACAAACCAGAGTAACTGCAGTTTCTTTGCCCGGACAGAGGGGTTGCACTTTCCCAAACAGGCGTAATGCTGCCTCCTGCCCCCTCACCATTCAGATCCCACAATCCCCCCAGTGCCCTTCCCCTACTTAACTAGCATCACTCACTCCTAATCCATCCTCCCCCTTCACTGGCTGCTGCTGGTGAGACCTCTGTTTAGCCATTGCATTTCCACTGAACCCACTGTCTGTGGGGACTCTGCAGCACTCTCCTCCTGGCTGCAGTGCTCTGGCTTTCCCTGCAGAAGTGATGGAGCCTGGAACAAATTCAGAAATTTCCATAAAAGCTGCAGTATCAAAAATCCATTGGTATCAAGGACAAGAGGATCAGGGATAAAACTGGCCATATGGCTGGCCTGCCTAATTAAGCACTGGGCAGCCTGAAAAGGTTTTGTAATATTTATGTTCTGGTTGTGTTTTCCAAACTGCTGGCAAACATCAGGAGCTGCTCAGAAACTTTGCATGTCCTCCAGTCAAAGATCTTACGCAGGTAATGTTCTCTACTGTTTAATGTTTCAGCTCGCTCTCTGGTTGTATTGTTTGCTGCATCACTGACTTATCTGTTTTGGAGACCTAAGCTTGCTTTTGTGCCTTTTCTTGGAATCTCATACTTGAATCACTATTATATTGCATTTTTAACTCCATTTAGTAGTCTTTTTTTTTTAAAAAAAGGGTGCCTTGTCAGCAAGAAGGGTATATACTTAGCCATGCGACATGTCTGGGTGTCCCAAAGCTGGGCTGTATTTGCTTTGGTTTCTTTACTGCTTCTTCCATGTGTCCCCAAATTACCTTTTTGTAGGCGAGTTCTGTGTTCTCTATACTGGAACATGTGACCCATCCTTTGAATTTCTCTTTTGCTTCTTTCTGGAGATTCTGCATGAGATTTTCCAGGTACATCTGATAGTTCCCTCCTTCTTCATCCACTTGTTTCCCGAGCTCGTCCAGGGTGGGAGAATGCACTTCTGCATCAACATAGGAGTTTCGGGATTGTGTGATCATCTCGTGTGGGACCTGCACCACAGAAGGGAGGGAAAACACACAGGGAAAACCTCCTGCTGAGAACTTTTCCTTAAGGCAATGTGTTTCTAGGCTGACAGACCATTCAGCATGCAATTTCAATGAGCCTATGATCTGTAAAATGTGTACCTATTTCTGTCTTTATGCAAGATGAAAAATCATAGTCTAATGAAACAGTTCATGGCTCAGAACAGCACTCATCATGCAGAACTGTATTAGACTGATGAACTGGATGTCAATACACGTGTTACTCCTTTGGCCCTCAGAAACATTGCCTTGTGCTACTGGAGAAGGGAGATAGGAGCATTATCTCTCTTCTTTCTAGCTGCAGGAATGACAGCATCTTCCTACATGATTTTGACTTTATTGCATGACACAGAGAAATAGTGTATGAACTCTTCTTTTTGAGATAAGTTTTAATTGAGATGTTAAAAACATTGTAATAAAATGAAATTTTAAACCAGCAGATTTTGATTTAAATTAGACTGAAATTTCATAATCCAGTGATTTGAGTTGAAAACTGTCACAGGATAATTACCCTCCATCTTTTGAGTACTGGGAGAGAACAGCTTTAAAGAAATGAGATAAATAAATTTTAGATGCAGCAAGTTTACAAATAAGTGAGGCACCATCAATCTCTGAGCTAATATAAGAAGGAAAAGGTAAGCATAAACATAAATACTTCAAAGGATGCTGCATTATGTGGCCATGAATAATGCCGTTTGAGTCTCTCACTCACCTCAAAAAGTTTGTTGCATTCCATTATCATGTGAGCAAGTCCCTGAGTAGCTGCCAGGTTTTCACTGAGGTCCTTCTGATCTGGCTTCCCTGTTGCATATTTTTTCTGTATTACCCTGTAATTGAATTCAGTATCTCAGGTAAAAAGAGCTGAATCTTTTTAATATGAAAGCAAACAGCAGCAAGATGTTCCAAACACCAGAGAGGAAAACCTATCTTTAGTTTTCATTTCTCACAAGGACTACTCAGACTGTTGGGCCTTTTTTAAAGGAACAATGTTTACCTAAAATATTGTTGAGCTGAAGGTAAAAGAAGGAAAGGTTATGAATATCCTGCATTATGCATTTCACATTTAAAAATGGATTTTCAACAGACATGTTCTAAAGTGATTTACATTGTTACTGCTTTTAAGCATTTGCTCAAACACCGGTTATACAGGTATGTAACCAGGAATCTCAGTGTATCCTGGACCAGATGGATGAAAAAAAAATCAGGAGGGACCACTAATGTTTAATCAGGCCTGTGCCTTGTTTAGTCTACACTCACCACACTACACACCATTTTAATGTGGCCTGAAATAAACCTGCTTTCCCAAATGGCAGAATGTAGCTAGAAAACTGAAAGTGAAAAACCACAATCTACATACTAAAAATCCTTCAAAACATGGTCAGCCTTTTACTTCAGCCACAGCAAAATCCAGTCCTTTTCCTTCACAGAAGTCAACATTACTCATGCAAAACTTGCTATTGCCCCACTGAAAATTTTGCATGGAAAGCAGGCACTGCATATTCTCAACAGCCAGCCAGAAATGCCTGCTGGGCTTGTGAAAACAAGTGTGCTGCTGGCTCTGCAGCATGGGTTTTCCCCTCTTGCTGAAGCCATGCCCTATTTAATGTGTGCTGGAAAGCAGATGCTTTGGAAAGATACCCTGTACATACCACTGAAAGCATCACTCTGTATTAAGGATATGACTATTTATAGTGTTGAGAAGAAATGTACCTGGGAGAGCTTTCTTTCTTCACTATATTGAGATGGAAGAGGGAGGGGGCCAGACAAACAGCTATGTTCATAGGAGTCATCTGGTTCTCCTCCACGGAGGTGACATCGCTCAGGAAGCACAGCAGAGTCTGCAGAACCTCCCGGTTCTCATCAGACATGAGCATGATGGCAGCCTGCACCGCCTGCAGTCGCTGCTCCTTGGGGACATCTGAGGAGAGGCAAGTGACGTTCGGGGGGGTCAGTAGTAGGATCAGATAAGGAGCCGCAAAGACAGAGTTAGCACATACATTCACACTCCCCATAGGTGTTCAAAAACTGTGTAGATGTGGTGCTTAGGAATATATTTTAGTGGTGGACCTACCAGTTTTAAGTTAATGCTTAGACTTGATGCTCTTAGAGGTCTTTTCCAACCTGAATGATTCTATGATAATGGCTTTTTGAAGAGGCAGATGACAGGGGACAAAGGGGGAAAGACCAGCTGGCTTCTGGAGAGCCATGGTTTTTGCTCCTCCATCAAGCACAACTTGCCACACCAGTGTATGACATTTCTCTATTTGAAAGGCTGTTCCCAAGAAGGAGACAGAACTTCATTTAAAGTTTATGAAGGGAGAGTAGTACTCAGTATTTTTTAATGGTCTTTTTTCTGGTTTCTTCTCTCTCCTGGGAAGACAGTTCAAATGTCTTAGGGAAGCTTCAGGAAAACACTTACATCTGTGCCCTAAACCGTAAAAGAGTTTAATGAAAGAAGTAATGGATATGCTTAAAAAGCACCTCAGACAGATTAATTTCTAAAATGACCATAAGTTTTCTCATTTTGGACTTCAAGCCCTCCTCTGGGCATTACATATGCTCTATATAATCGAATGGAAGAAGAACAAAAGCAGATTTACTGTAGAGGGAACAGCCAGCTTTTAAGATTTGACTGGTAGCCTTGTACAAGCACTTTGTCTTAAAAGCTTTCAGACATGAACGACAAAATGAACACAGCCCACTGCTTCTAAGGTTTCTAGAAGCTGCAAGGCCAGGTCTTTCTGAGAAGTCAGGGAAGCTAAATCCATGCACCATGGTAATCCCTCCCTCCCCCTTTATCGGCGCTCTGATGGGTCTGGTATCTAAAGAAGGAGACCAGCCAGCCCTTCAAGTCATAGGTAAACATTAGGCAACTGAGAGTTTTAGGGAAATGGAGAAAATTTCATCAATGCTATGCCAAGTAAGACTACTACGCTAATCTTCTCATCCCAAATCCTCTCTGTTACAGCAATTCAAGCCATTCTGGATGTAAGAAAAAAGGTCTTGGATATCTGAAAAATATCTTTAGAGAGTTCCAGAAAATCAGAAATCCCTTGCCAATACATTAGGGAGGAAAAATCCTTCCTAACTTCACATTAACAATTTGTTGAACAGAATGAAGGGTAAGAAAAACTCCCAGCTACAGATTAATTTAATTGCAGACATTATGAAATACAATTGGTATCCCAGCAATTTTCAACATTTTTCTTCCTGTGAAAAGAGTTTTGTCAGTACTGTCTAAAACAGAGAAATATATTTTTGGTTGGTCACACGGAAAAAAAACCCAGTTACTCATTCTTAATGCAAACATCTTCTCCAGTGTCCACAGAGACCATCTTTTCCTGTTCCTACCTCAGTTTAAACTGACCCATCCTCAAGTCTTTGTGAAATCCTTTAAACTACCTGTGCAGTTCAAGAAAATCTTTCCTAGCACACTTTTTTTTCTGACCAAAGAATTCTGTAAAGAATTCTTCAGACTTCTCACTGCAGTACCACACATGCATTTCAGAGTCAGTCCATGCCTATTTTAACAATTTTTTGTTGGCTGGTATAAATATTTCACCATTCAGCCTCACTGCTGTTGTGAATCCTAACACCATGCTCCTGTCTTGGAAAAGGGGAGTCCTTCTGGCTATGGACCTACTTATGCTGATGACATTGCAATCTGCCATGTCTCTCTTCCACCGGCAAGAAGACAGTCTCTTCTGTGCCAAGACAGGACATCCCCAAATTACACCAAGCAATAGTTTAAAGGTGATTTGTTTCCAAAGACATGTAGTCCTTGCAGTGGTTGATTTTCTCCTTGGCCACTTCACTATAGAAATGATTGTGACTTCCATTTTATTAGCTGCCAGAATTCCTGTTGCTTTTCTGAACGAGCTTATTAATGTGTGTGGAGGCAGACAAAACCTGCAACTGGTTGAGCAGGAAAGAAGAGGGGGAAAAAATGGTCGAGGGAGAGGCACTAACTGTTTCAGTTCACTGATGTCCCGAGACATCATCTATGGCCAAATCCACTAAATTTATTTGCAGTGCTGTCTCTCTCATGCAGAATCACAGCATTCCCTACCAGCTACAGACAGTAGGATGGTAAATGCATTAGTGATTATGCGCCACAGACAGATTTTTACAGTAAAGGGAAGCAACGGAAGTAACTGAGATTCTTAAGCACTGGNCCAGTGTATGACATTTCTCTATTTGAAAGGCTGTTCCCAAGAAGGAGACAGAACTTCATTTAAAGTTTATGAAGGGAGAGTAGTACTCAGTATTTTTTAATGGTCTTTTTTCTGGTTTCTTCTCTCTCCTGGGAAGACAGTTCAAATGTCTTAGGGAAGCTTCAGGAAAACACTTACATCTGTGCCCTAAACCGTAAAAGAGTTTAATGAAAGAAGTAATGGATATGCTTAAAAAGCACCTCAGACAGATTAATTTCTAAAATGACCATAAGTTTTCTCATTTTGGACTTCAAGCCCTCCTCTGGGCATTACATATGCTCTATATAATCGAATGGAAGAAGAACAAAAGCAGATTTACTGTAGAGGGAACAGCCAGCTTTTAAGATTTGACTGGTAGCCTTGTACAAGCACTTTGTCTTAAAAGCTTTCAGACATGAACGACAAAATGAACACAGCCCACTGCTTCTAAGGTTTCTAGAAGCTGCAAGGCCAGGTCTTTCTGAGAAGTCAGGGAAGCTAAATCCATGCACCATGGTAATCCCTCCCTCCCCCTTTATCGGCGCTCTGATGGGTCTGGTATCTAAAGAAGGAGACCAGCCAGCCCTTCAAGTCATAGGTAAACATTAGGCAACTGAGAGTTTTAGGGAAATGGAGAAAATTTCATCAATGCTATGCCAAGTAAGACTACTACGCTAATCTTCTCATCCCAAATCCTCTCTGTTACAGCAATTCAAGCCATTCTGGATGTAAGAAAAAAGGTCTTGGATATCTGAAAAATATCTTTAGAGAGTTCCAGAAAATCAGAAATCCCTTGCCAATACATTAGGGAGGAAAAATCCTTCCTAACTTCACATTAACAATTTGTTGAACAGAATGAAGGGTAAGAAAAACTCCCAGCTACAGATTAATTTAATTGCAGACATTATGAAATACAATTGGTATCCCAGCAATTTTCAACATTTTTCTTCCTGTGAAAAGAGTTTTGTCAGTACTGTCTAAAACAGAGAAATATATTTTTGGTTGGTCACACGGAAAAAAAACCCAGTTACTCATTCTTAATGCAAACATCTTCTCCAGTGTCCACAGAGACCATCTTTTCCTGTTCCTACCTCAGTTTAAACTGACCCATCCTCAAGTCTTTGTGAAATCCTTTAAACTACCTGTGCAGTTCAAGAAAATCTTTCCTAGCACACTTTTTTTTCTGACCAAAGAATTCTGTAAAGAATTCTTCAGACTTCTCACTGCAGTACCACACATGCATTTCAGAGTCAGTCCATGCCTATTTTAACAATTTTTTGTTGGCTGGTATAAATATTTCACCATTCAGCCTCACTGCTGTTGTGAATCCTAACACCATGCTCCTGTCTTGGAAAAGGGGAGTCCTTCTGGCTATGGACCTACTTATGCTGATGACATTGCAATCTGCCATGTCTCTCTTCCACCGGCAAGAAGACAGTCTCTTCTGTGCCAAGACAGGACATCCCCAAATTACACCAAGCAATAGTTTAAAGGTGATTTGTTTCCAAAGACATGTAGTCCTTGCAGTGGTTGATTTTCTCCTTGGCCACTTCACTATAGAAATGATTGTGACTTCCATTTTATTAGCTGCCAGAATTCCTGTTGCTTTTCTGAACGAGCTTATTAATGTGTGTGGAGGCAGACAAAACCTGCAACTGGTTGAGCAGGAAAGAAGAGGGGGAAAAAATGGTCGAGGGAGAGGCACTAACTGTTTCAGTTCACTGATGTCCCGAGACATCATCTATGGCCAAATCCACTAAATTTATTTGCAGTGCTGTCTCTCTCATGCAGAATCACAGCATTCCCTACCAGCTACAGACAGTAGGATGGTAAATGCATTAGTGATTATGCGCCACAGACAGATTTTTACAGTAAAGGGAAGCAACGGAAGTAACTGAGATTCTTAAGCACTGGGATTATACAGTGTTTAAAAATGTCTTTCTGTTGTTTTGGCAGCTGAAATGTCTGCAAGTGAAAAGACTAGACACACTTCTCTTTAGTGCTTCCAATTACTTGGCTTAGGCTGGCTGGGTAGGCTTTTCTGCATCTGCCAGAGTGCTGGCTGACTGGCCTGCATAATGGACATTGTCAGGAAAAAACTCTTAATTCCTCTGGCTTTTCAGTGTTTCCCTCATTGTTTATTTCTCCTTCAGTCTGGAGAAGAGTCACACAGTCATTTCCTGTTCTACAAGCATTTTCATAATTCTGATGCATTTGAGTCTCAGATTTTGCTCAAGAATGCTTATGCTGGAATGAAAAGAAATCCTCCTGTTTCTTTCTTTCTCTATGAGTTCTTTACATAGAGCTGCTGATCTACATGAAGGCAGCTTGGTTTTTTGCATATACATTTTATTGACTGTAATGAAAAAGCAAATAATTAAAAGTCACAGCAAAGAAGATGACTGCACAGGCACATGTTCTTATTGCCACGTACCACTCCTCCATGCCCAGAAGACTCACTTATATTGAGATGTCTGCATGAAATGGGGGCCACTTTTTAAAGAAATTTGACAAAAGTATGAGTCTTTATGCTTTTTATGTCCAGAGCAGCCTGTCATTCTGTCTTCTTTCTGATTGTGAGGCTGATATTTTCAAATCTTAATATTTGGAGGTTACCTTTCCATTAAATTTGACACTGAAACCTTTAGGTGGTTCTAAAAATCTCTTAGTGAAAGATTTTGAGGGCAGAGAGGTTTTTTTACAGATCTCAAAGGTCAGCAGAAAGAATCCCGCCCAGTGTTAACATACCAAAATTATTTACAGTATATTACTATATAATATTTTCTAATTGTTTATAATAATAGAAATATATCAACTTACACTGGTAGATGTGCAGAAAAGTCTCTCCCAGTTTACTTGTGAGGAGAGGCTCCGGCAAGTCCCTGAAGAACTGCTTCACCATGTCTGCCACATCGTATGCAGACTGGTCTTCATAGCTGACATTTTCTGGGGAGCTCTCATTCATCTGCCGCAGGGCCTGGATTCGGGATTTCACGCCAGATTTTCGAAACAGACCCACCTAAAAAAGTAAAAAAAGTGAATGTTACTTTAAAAAATATTTATTTATATATAAATATATTATGGGAGACCTTGATCATGACCACAGCTTGCGTTGCTTATTTTACTCCAGGGAAGAACAAGGAAAACGTGCAAATGCGATGGTCATGACTTGCCCCAAGTCTTGCAGGCAAGCACATGCTCTCCCAGTGGACTGTAAGGGTTAATAACACTGCTGCTCTCTGTCCCCTTCTAGAGGGAAAGTTCAGGGAGCATATGGTTTCCCTGCTGCCTAGAGAGTTTAAGCAAGATGCTCAGCTGATATAAATCAGTGTGGCTTGCTTGGCTTGAGTGACTGTCTGTTGATTTACTCCAGCTGAGAATCTGGTTCCTCATGTTTATTTGGGTATGTATTTTGAAGACTAACAAGAAAATATTTTGCTTAGCTAAGTAATGAATGCTGTGGCAAAAGATTAGTACATCCTGGTAGAGCTTTAAAATCAAGACCAAATCTGTTTTTTCCCCTTCATGCACTCTGCTTCCAAGAGTTTTCCCAAATCCCAACGAAAAGGACCATTTGAAAGTGGGGGCCACGGACGGATTACTTGTGCCGCGTCACTGAGATACATATTTATCCTGTTTGCTTTCTCTTTGAAAGGAAGTGGTAATTCTTCAAATGATGCCTTCAAGGCAACGCTGCCCTTTCTTGTCCTTCTTGCCGGTGGAATTACCCCAGGACGAATTCCTGAGCCTAAACTGTATTATTTATTCCCAAGTCAGTTTACAAGTGTTTCATTTGGGAAATGTTAACACTGTTTCCCTTCAGTTTTGCAGGGGAAAAGGTGAAATATTGAGAAAGACCCATGGAAAAGGCACATTTCAGGTTTGGAATTATATACTCCTGTTCCCCTGTGACAGCTGTCTTGCTGGTGAACAGTGCAGCTTCCTGCATGGCATAGTCCATCAACAAACTTGTACAGGCAAGGAAATAATGCTTTCTGGCCTTCTTCCCCTTACTTCCAAGTAAGAAGCAGCACAGAGTTCACATAAGACCCTCCTTTCCCTAGAACACCTCCTATGCTCAATTGTATGGTATTTAGGACTTACATTAACTCCCACATAAATGACACTAATTACTTAAATCACACACTCTGCAGCTCTGTAAGGGGGTATATTTATTTATATGGATGAACTGCTACACCAGATTGGCTGTGAGGAAGCCCTTCTATGTCTTCTTATTGATGAATTTAGTATTACTTGTTTGCTAAATTTATGCATAGGAAGTAGAGAACTGGAGTGTGCCCTGTGTACTGTATTTATGATCACAAGTGAAGCTCTGCTCTTGTTTCTGATAACAGAATACAAGAAAGAGCATCCAGCTCTTTTCATCTATTTTTTCCTTTCCCTTTCCCTTCTTCTTTTTAGATCCCTTTTCCTCTCAGAAAGTCTTCTGAAGATACAGAAGGACACTTGCTAATTCTGTACAAAAAATAAAGTTTTGGCCCGTGGTAGATAAATGTGAGCGCAGAAACTCAGTTATGTGCTTTTGATGGAAAGTGTCCTTGCTGGTATAAAGAAAATTTAAAAACTTCCAGCCAAGTCTGATTTGAGAGGTCAGATGTCAAATCTCACCCTCACAATCTCCTGTTGCACACTATTCTGCTACTCTAGACCTCTGGTTTTGTTTAATGATATTTATCCAAACTCCTATTTCCTTTTTTTTCATGGAAAAAAAAAATTAATCAAAATAGAGCAGTTCGTCACTTGGTAGAAAAAGATGTTTTAGGCTCTGTTCTGCAATATTTCAGACTCCTTCTGTAAGTACAATGGGACTATAAATCCAGAAGTTAGTCTGGCCCAACCTCTTTACTGTCCTCATGCTGTGGATCATCTACCCTGCAAGTAGCCACATGATGCATGACAGAAATATAGATACAGTTGAAAAAGGCAAAGCAGTTTGTATTTCACAAGTTGAAACTGAATAACACATCCTACAAATAATGGTGGGGCTCCTCATACCGTCAAGCATTTCAGCAGCAGGAGCCAGCCCTTACAATGATTTAGAGCAACCTCAGCTTTCCCAAGTGTGGGCAGTAGAAGCTCTGATGCCTGTTTGAGATTCTAGACCACCTTCTGCAGTGCACTGAAGAGACACATAAGCAAGATGCTGGGGGAAACTGGAGGCTGCTCAGACCTCTCTCTAGGTATTAGGAGACTTTGAATCAAATGGGAACAAAGGATGTGACTGTAAAGAGAGAAGCTGAATTGCCTGCAGAGTTTTGGCCTAGAAAGGATTTTGGTGAAAAGGTATTTTAAATGGTCCTGATCTGTACTTCTCCTCCTTTTTCTATTGAATATTGTCCCAATTCCACTCCGAGTGGAAATGCAAGCTGAGTTGAAATGGCCCTTCAAGTAGCTCTGCTGCTTCCCATCAAGTAAACCCTCCCTCTTGGAAAAGATATCTGTCTGAGACTTTCCACTCCTTTTGACTGCCTCACATCTCTCAAGAGCTTTTTCTTTCTCTCTGGTTTTACACCCCCTTTTACATTCTCCCCCATTTATCCCCTCTCTTCTCTTTCCTCCTATCGCTCTACTTAGCTGACAAGCCTTATACTTAGATCTCCTATTCCTCGTACTTGGGCAAGTGTCTGTTCCTCCAATCTCATCACTGATTCCAGGCTTGCTGCATCACTTTTCTTCCTACACTGGGTTTCCCAGCTCAGTACACAAACCCAGATGACCACCGTGGCAAACAGGCATGTTACTTATTGACTATATTGTTTCTACATGTCTCTATGCATCTTTCCCTTCCATCCCTTATTAATACTTTTCTGACAAGCTATTCATTCCATCCCTCGGCTCTTGTACTACGTATGGTTGGCAGAACTCATCTCACCTCACTGTTGACACCTTGGAGTTAGATGTCAAGGTTTGACCATCACAGGGTCTCTTTACAGAGAGAAGTAATAGGAAAGACATGTGTCTTTCCCACTGGCTGCAAAGGAAAATGGTTGTGATTCCCAGCAACACATTTAATTTTTAGATTTTGATTTTGGAGAAGATGACTGTCACCCAACAAAAAACCTGAACAACAACCAGAATGGTGATCAGAAAAAGCAAAGATACAGAACAGACTATTTCCACCCTTTTCATGTGCTCAGACCTAGAAAAGTGAAAAAGTCTGCTGAGTAAAATGCTAGTTGCTCCTTTTGAACTTTGAACTATCTCAAAACAGTTATGGAAGAGGTCATATGACATGAGGTCAGTAACAGCAAAGGACTGAACATAATTAGCCTGGGGGTTTCTCCCAGTCCTATGTTCATAAAAATACATACCCTCATCCTTAGGGGAAGAACAGTAAAATATGATTAGTACGTCCCTGCTCTGTAACTAAAGGGAATAAAAAAATCTGAAATACTTTGAGCATGAGGGTGTCCCAGCTGGCTTGTTGTAGCTAAGAACTCTATAAAAGGCAATGTACCATAATGGCTTTGGCATTGAACCCCGGCTGACCTAACTATCTGCATATATCTGACTCTGTCAACAGAATACTTGGAATATTTTGCTGAGTTTGCTCTCTATTCCTGGACTTTTCTTGCTTTGCTAAGTAAATAAAACCTTTTGTACAATATCTTGTGAAATGGTGAATGCAGTTAACCCTCACTGGCAACAGTCAAGCATAAGCAGCACAGATACAGGTAGAAGCTGGGAGTCCTGATCTTCCCAGGTCTGTTTCAACAGACACGACGATCTCATACCATTCTTTGAGGTAGACCATGGTATACAAATCAGTAGGACTGTTGTAGCTGTAAGAATTCAACAGATTAGCTGGATGCAAATCTCAAAATGGCAAATCGTCAATATTTGAACCAAGTATCAAATCACAAGAGATTTGGGCCCAACATGAGATAAAATAATCTTCAAATAATCCTGCTACTAAGTACAAAAAGGCTCACCATTGCTCGCTTAAAGCAGCTTTACAGAAGAAAATCAACCAAGTCCATGGAGTGAAGTTCATACCTGATCTAGACAGTTGCTCCGTAAGAAGCGAAGTGCTTGTTGTATGCTCTGGGGAAGAGGCTGTCCCGTTCTCTGGACATGAACTATCAGAGGCACACCAAAGACATTCTTGTCCTTGTAGTCAGGGACTTTCATTCTCTTCATGAACTTTGGCACAGACCTGAAAATTAACATGAACAGGCTGCATGAAAATATCAGGGTATTTACACCGGCTCTCTGAGTAACACTACTGACAGAAATTGGTAGCTGGGGCCTCTTTTGCAAAGATGGTGAAATAATGTTTAATGCACAATGCACGGTCACTTTACAATATATAAAATCCATGAATTTTTTGTCAGCTTCAATAAGTGGATGGCCTCTGTCTCTAAGAGAGAGCATAACAATGTCTTCTGACAAAAAACTTTCACTATGCAGCTGCCATCCAACTGAAGCCAACATGGTTTAAAGCATCCTTTAGGGACTCAAAGAAATGGCGCAGCAAACTGTAGTGGAGAGGGTATCTGACAGAAAAGGAGGTTCAGTCCTCTAACAGGCTGAATAACATGATTTTATATTTCTATTGACTAACAATTTGCAAGAAGAAATGATAGTAGAAAATCCCTATGTGTCAGATTCATCCCTTGTGTTTTATGATTTATTTCAGTCTAGTAACTTAAGTGAAGCTGGTGAGCTTGCTTTCTTCAAAAAATGATGATAGAAACAAGAAGAAACTGGATTCTCTTTGTGGGAGGCATGACTGCCATGGAATTAAAATAAAAAGGAGGGACATGACCTGAATGTGACTAAGATTTTTCTCATCTGTGAGCGAAGGAGATAAAACTCCGAATAAATTACCTACTGAAGAAGTGCACCATATAATTTCACATCTATTTACAGTCCCACTCTTATAAATCCTTAGTGACTGATCATACAAACGGAAGAAATATTTCTCAGGCTTAAAACCTAGTACAAACAGCAGGATCTAGAATTTGATGTATTCTAGTCTGGTTATTTGAAGTTGGTGAAGGTGAGATTCATTTCAGTACAGACATTGTCAGCTAGCCACAGAGAGCTGCACCAAAGGAGAACAGCAAAATGGGGTTTAATCCTTCCGAATTTTAGTTCTCTAAAGAGATTTAGAATGAGTTAACAGCCTCGAGTCCCTCTATAACCATTCTAGAGAAAGACACCTCTAGAGGATGACTCAAATCCTCAGCCTTGGGTATAATGAGCTGTTTTGGAGTTGTTTCTTTTTCCTCTGACCACAAACAGTTGACCTGACTTTCTCAGAATAGATTTATAACAGACTAGATTTTTAACTTTTCATAATGGCTGACATTAGTGAGGTGAATCTCACATTTATTTTTCCATTTCTAAAAGGAAACTCATCTAGCTCACAGATGGGACTTTGGTGAGGTGCTTTGAACATGAAAATCACAATGTAAATATCAAGTCATACTGCATCTGGACTCGGTGTCTTGGTGCATTAGGGAAAGTTTCTGTTACCCTTTTGGTTATTTCTCAGGTACTGATAAACTCGTAACTATGCCCATTTCCATTTCTTGTATACCTCTCTCTGTGGAGCCCACCAGGGTTTGTATACCATTAACGATGCAGGTTTCTGTAGCCAGTTGCTACAGAAGAAGCCACATTGTGAGCATTCATGTTCATCTGCCCTTCACCCCACTCCCTGAGTGACCAGGTAGCTGTTACAGCTGTCAGACTTGCAAGCTTCCCTTAACACAGACGTTTGCATCACTTGATCTGTAGAGAAAAGTCCCACAACTGTTCTAACCCTTCTTTTAAAGCACAAACAAACCAGTATCAAATACATAAAGTACCACCAGCAGCTGTTTCTTTTCGAATCACAAAATGAATTCTGGGTAGACTTACTGTAAACTTTTCCTACTTTTTAATCATCCTCTTTTACTCCTGTTTATTTTTCTGGAACTGGTGTGTTGTTAAAAAGGCCAGGGTTGTCTCTCTGTTAGAGCACAGGAATGAAGTCAGATTTCCAGGATCTATTTCTGAGTTTGCAAATGAGTCATTAGGCAGCAATGGATTAAAAGGGACATTTTCAAATTTTACAGTTGTTCCTTCTAATTGCGTTTACTTATTGCCAGAGTAATAGAATTAGGAGATACTATTTTCTTCTAAAAATGGCTCTTTTTCCAGTTATCAGTGTTACTCACCAGGTCCAACCATGCTTGTTTGACATGGAGTACTTTTCCATGATGGCAGTAAGACGAAGCAAAGAGAATTTTTGCAGTAGATTCATCTGGGCTGCTGACTGATTGCTGATGTGAAGTGATGCAATAGAGTGGTTCAGGCGATGAGAGATTTGGAAACTATGCCACCGTAATCGCCTTTAGGAAAAGAAACAATAGAAAAGTCAGACAACTGCTTTAATTTGGCAGAAAAGGTGGTATACTGTGAGATAGGGCTTGGTAATATATGAAACATACATAAACATACACATATACTTGATGGCTTGTGGTGTGTCAACAGGAATAAAATGTAAGATAAATAAAGCAATTTACTCAATCTCTTTAATTTTTAAAACACTCGAGCTTTGTCTTTTTTTAATGTTAGATTCACCAGCGGGTGGGAGTCCTGTCCACATACTTGGAGGAGCAGTGCTGCCTGCTGTGCCCTTGAGCCTACACACTTCCAACAGGATGTGGGAGATCCAGATTCAAATGTTCTCTGTCTGACTTAGAACTGGGATTTGATGCCTGGTCCCACATGTCCCAGAGGACGATCTTGACCACCAGGTATTTAGAGATGAGGTTCTCCAAACATCTCTGTTATTAAATACTGAAAGATTATTTTATAGAAAGGATTGAACTCTGTGTTTCCTTAGCAAGAGCTGTAATCACTGAGCTATTGAGCCACTCACATGTTACTTCAATGCACTTTCTTGATATACTGGATTAATCCGAAAAAAAACCCAGTTTCATTTTCTTGTTTTGCTAAACATGAGTTCTGGCTCAAATCCTGAAACATTTGGAAGTTCTCATTTACTCAGTAGTTTCCTCAAGTTCACTTGCTTGTGATGGTGGTGAGCAAGCACAGGCAGCAGTAAACTATGGCATGGCAGAATCCTCTGTGAGGATGTGGCGAGACTGACAGCAGATCAGAAAATACCAGGTATATTCTCCCTGGTTTTCCACATACAAAACCGCCCTACACACAATAGGATGGATCCACAATGGCCTTTACCCAGGATCTTGTTTCCCTGGCTCAACAGGAACTCATCTCTCTGACGTAAAACAGGTCTGCAAACAAATTCCCGCTTCCCACTTCTAAGTCAATTCACTTTAAGAAGTCAATTGTATACCACCATTTCACCATGTGAAGGACTGAGGCGGGGTAGGGAAGTTCTCTTTGAGCACAAAGGGACAAATTTTGAGAGCTGGCCAGTGCATTAAGAAGTGCATTAGACTACTGATGCATAAAGATGTGGGTGCATAATTTTGAAGACAAATGAAAAATATCCTACAACATATACAGGTCCTACTATGTAATCAATAGACCAAGAAATAAAAAAATGTCTTGGTTGGCTCTATTACACCAATTCTGCATTGATTCCACACAAGAATCTCCACAGCAGGAAGTCCCACCTTTACCTGGGAATTCCCCATCCCCATAAAGGATGAGTACAACTGTAATGATATCCTGCGCCTTCTGACTCCCAGGCTGAGAGCATCTGCTTCATTATATTGTATTTCACAGTCTATGGATTTGGGTACAAAATTTTGCTACTTACCTGCTTGGCCTTGTGAGCGATGCTCCCACCCCAGAATCTCTCCTGTCCCTAACACCAGTGACTTCAGAATCATTCAGGGATGTTCCATCTCTGTCCATGTCACTCGGTGTGGTCCGGCCATCAGAGACAGAGTTTCCTTCAAAATCAAGAGTGATCTGTGTAGGGGACTGGAAAGGCAATGATGGAGATTCCCTGACTGATACATCATCAACTGGCAGACCTGGCAACACATTCTTTGACCAGCCATCTACCACCTCCTGAAGTCCATTGACATGTTGCAAAATGTCATCTAAACGAGGAAAAAGAACATCTTTCTCTAAGTCCAGGAGGTCCCCAGTACTTGCATACAAGTGGGAACCTGGCACATTGTCATAAATACTAATTCTGCTCTCTTTAGGACAACAAGCCATCAGTCCAGACTCTTTTGGCACAGAGCAGTTCTTTCCCAAAGAGATGCTGCCTGTCCTCCAGTTTACACTGTTACTGTTGTCTGTAGGTGAGAGGCTTTCAATAGAAAGTGCCTTTGGGAAGGTCCCCGGTTTGTGATCCTTGGGAATATGCACAACCAAGTTCTCTTGGGAATGAAAATCATTTTTGCGGTTTTGGTCCACAACTTGCCGTAAGGCTGTTCCTGCCAGGACATCTAGGTCCTCCAGGTACATCCCACCTCTCTTGTTTGCTTCATGGCATTTGCGTTCCTTCAAACACGGCGTGCTCACCCCACTGCTGCTGTTTTCGGACTGACTGCTGTCACTGCTGCATTTGGTAGAAAAGGAAAGTCCTCTTTTGACTGAATCTTGTCCTAAGTTTTGGAGATCACCATTGACTATCTGTACACAGTGCATGTCTTTCAAGGACTTTGGCTCAAACTGGAGAACTGGTCCACTTATCTCTAAAGGACCTGTTCTTCCCGAGCCTTTTAGTTTTCCATGCACGCCTTTTGCTTTTAGTGTCTCCATGCGTTTTAGAAAGGTTTTTGCTTTGGTTCGTGTTGGTTTTTCATTCTTCAGGTTGTCCTTGGGGAACAGGGCGGTGTTTATTGCAGTGGAGTCTTGCAGCAGTGTGTTTTCCACATCATGATGGCCAGAGCAGTCGCAGGTCTCCCTGGCAGTGCTGCTGAGGCCAGATTGACTTCTGTTGTCGCTTCCCCCGCTGCTCTCACTGTGAATAGATGAGACCTCCGGTTCACTCAGATCAGTAAGAACGCTCTCACTGCTTGTTGTATTTTTCATTTTAATGTCCCCAGAAGATCCATGTCTGTCTGATCGGTGAAGCAAAGCATCAATGTCGTCCACCCGAGACCATCGTCTGCTCGTTCTTTGGAAAGTCCATTTATTACTGATAGCACAGAGGTCTTCTTCATCTGAATCTTCACTCTGGAAAAAAGCAAGTGGTGCATGTTAAAAGCAGGTGCTTTAGCTTGTTATTTGAATTAATGTGATTGTACTGCTCCGATTGAGCAACAGGTGGCAAAGTCTCTCTGCACCTAGTTCATGAAAGATTGGTCATCAGCCCTGTCATAACACGCTCTTTCATTTAATTGTTAAGACTGCGAATATCCTAACAAGAAAGGAATAAAACCCTGCTCCACATCAGGAGTCCCACTGATACCTCTTGGCTTCTGTGGATTGTGCACTGAATTGTGTAGGACTGATACCCAGGATTGTGCACTGAATTGTGTAGGACTGATACCCATAGTGATATATAGAAAAAAAACTGTTTTGAAAGGGCCAAGTGATTGCAGGGGTGGTGTTAAGATACACACAGTGGGGAAGTAGGTGGGTACTACAGCAATGTGAGCTATTTAAAAAACCAACACAGCAAATATCTGGTGCTGCCCATAGTGTTGCAGCGAGAACTAAATAAACATCTATAAACTTCAGAGACCAGATACATGTAACTAGATTTATGTTTCAGGAACGTAACTACAGACAATCAGCCACAATGCTTAAAAGAACTTTAAAAAAGTAATATTTGGCAATATTGCCCAGGGTGGGTCAGAGCACAGGCAAAGTAAGGCAGAGAAGGCAGACTTGGGAATGTGGGCAGGAGGACCAGCCAGGCTCAGGTCCTCCTGCATTTACAGCAGAGGTGAGCTTTCCTACAGTGGCAACCACTGTCTTCACAGCCTTGGTGCCATGAGAGGCACCCCAAACTTGGTCTGCAGCCTGCCCCACTGTCTCTGTCTGCCTCCAACCTCTTCACAGCCTTTCCTGGTTTCATCCCTCATCCTCCAACACACAGAGCTATGCTCATGTTTAGGCAGCTCCAGGAGCTACTTTGCAATGCAAAGAACATGTGTCTTGGAAAAAAATTGAATAAAAGATGTCTCCCCATGACATTTTTCTCATCTGTTTGCTCAAACAAAAAAGATACATCTTCAACAAGAAGCGTGCAGTCAGTGTCAAACTTTTGTGTTCTCTAAGGATGCTAAGCCCACAGTTGCTAAGGAGTATCCTGCCCCTGACTTTGAACCAGGTTTATACTGCACTATTCTTGTACATTTGTTTTAACTGAACAAACTAACTTCACCTACATGACATGCAAACAGCTCTTCACATTCTTGGAAGCAGTATGAAGGCAATAAAATATGACAGGCTGTCAGACTAAAATGAAGTGCTAAACCAGAAAGACTATTTTGGGACTGGAAAAATTCTCATTTTAAAAGTCTATTATTAGAAGTATTTTTATATGAAGTTTTGATGGTGAAGTTATCTCCAATCTCTGACTAGATCTCTTCTGGCCCATCTAATTGAAAAATTTCAACTAAATTTTACATGAACACCCCAAACCCTAAACAATGTGAAACCTGAAAAGCTGGAGACTGGGATCAGTAGCCTGCCAGGTCTCACCGATGCCATAAGCTTTTGCCAGTTTATCACTTCAAGTCAGCCAGATGTTTTAGATCATGTCCAAACCATAAAATAAAATATAGCTATGAAATTTTGGGTTTAGTCATTCCTTTTTCATCTGTTAATGCTGAGGTGTGCAGTGCTCCTGTAGATGATGTTAGTTCACAGGAATGAATGCAGATCTTAGTTTTGTGGCTAATTAGAGAGAAAAATTAAGCAACTAGTGAAGTATGAGGAAAAGGGCTAGAAAAGGCTAATACTGCCTTGGCCATTTTGTCTGCAGGGAAGAAATGGCACATTAGACAATTCTACCTTTGTTTTAGCTCGACAGCTTTCTGTATGCTGATACGGACCAAAGGACTGCACAGCCTCAGGCACTTAAAAATCCATTTATTGTGGTCTTAGTAATGCCACAAAGTGGATATTTTAAAAACCACAAAGGCATGTACTTTTAAATATTTAGTAGTGGTAATTATATCTGCAAAGCATACCACTGCTGGAGCATTGATGGCACCAGCCAATAGGATAAAAATATTTTTTTAATTTCTTGTACATCCCAATATGCCACAGGGACCGTGAAGATGACTCTTGGCTGACACAAAACCCTGCACTGACAGTACTGTATGAACTGACAGGATTTAGCCCGTATTCTTTACAAGCTGGAGTTGATTAAACTAGTCAAAGGGGCAAGAAACACCAAGAAGAGAATACAGAGCAGGAGATAGAAATAGACATAAATTCAGTGGTAAATACACTTTAAATCAAAAGTTTTGAGGTGGGGTTTTGTTTGTTTGTTTGTTTGGGGTTTTCTTGTTTGGTTGGTTTGGGGTTTTGTTTTGTTTTTTGGGTTTTTTTTTGAGAAAGAGAGATGGATAGAAATGGATATTGGTAGTAAACAAGTTTGGCCTCTAACCACAACAAAGACAGGATTACATTCCACCCAAGAACCACTTAGAAAATACAGAGGGCTTCTGATGCTAAAATTTGCAGCTCAATTAAATAAAGGCTTAGTTTGGGGGTTTTTTAATTGGTAAAGAAACATGTTTCTGTTTCATCAGAAGCAAAATCAGAAAAATATGAAATGAAATATCTGGATGCCAAAATACTACCACGCTGACTCACTACAAATTCAGCTGCACTGTGAGTCCTGTGACATAATGTGCTTTTCTTCTCATGGAATCAGTAGAAATTCTGGAAGCCACGAACATCCTGAATGACCCTCTGTTCTTGTCAGATACCCGAGTGCCCTGACAAACGAAACTGTCAAAAAAAAAAGTGCTGAGAGCACTTAGCCAACCCACATGTCACCAGTTATGGGGACAGCAGATCAAGAGAAGGTCTGAAAGCAATGATTCATCTGACACAGGCGGAGCAGACATTTTGGAGCAGTGACTGTATGACTTCTACTGACCTAGGGTGAAATCAAGTGCATGGCTTTGGAGCATATACAAAAGTCCAGTTAATACCATTATGTTTGGGAAGATGAGAAGAGGCAAGTTTCTTTAGGAGTGACTGGTAACATTTGCCAAAGAGAAAGGGGGTTTGATTCACGGATTTGTCACAGTTGATTTAAAATAGTACAGCTTTTTGACTGAGGGTGTACTTGCCTGAGATACAGAGGGATGCTAACAAAAGGCAAAAAGTGGGTTTATTTGCAGTGGAATTCTGCCACGTTTTTCCAGCTGGGGGCAGGAATCCTCATAAATCGACAGCTGCAGAAGGCAGTTAATCCAAAGGCTAATCTCTGTCTGTCCAAATCACTTATGGACATATTTGCAACACATACATGGGGATTTCTGTATGCATCTCAATGAAGCCAAGGAGGAGATGGCAGCCCACAGTGGGAATAGTTTGGGTGGGAGAGTGGGCAGTGGGGGACATTCATGCTGTGCTGCCTTTCACAGTAACCTTGCCTGGCAGCTTGCTTGGCCATATTTTGATGAATCACTCCAACAGCTGTGCTAGTCCTGTGCAAACCTGTTATGCTGAAGCTCCAAAGCAAGCTGATTTTGCATTTCATTGTTCAGATCACCATAAAGACTATTAGGAAAGGGAGCATCTACAGCAAAAGATTTATTTGGTTCAGTGTTCAATTTCAGACCAAATTTCTGGTTTTTACACTTGCATTTTCAATTCATTCTGAACAGGGAGTAGTGGCAGCAAAAAAATTAATAAAAAACAAAGGTAACAAAAAAACCCCTCCATTTTTAACACAACATAATCAGACACTTAAAGAAGAAGGCAAGCAAGCATATAAACCTCACCCCAAATGTAAAACGTGTTGAAGAAAAAAAAAAGACAGCAAACTAAACAAATTTTGCAGAGAACAATCAGTGTTCACCTGAATATGTTACTTTTTGTAATTCTGTCTCTTGTGTAGCTCCAGTACCTCTGTTTTAACACAACTACAACTACTAGAGAAAACAAAACAGACACATCTCCAAGCAGGTCAACACAAAATTGAGCTAGTTTTTTTGAAGGATCTCAGCCTCTTCTGATAGCACCTGCCTGCCCAATTCATAAAGACATTGGGTAGTCAGGGGATTTTACCGTCACTTTCCAATATACGATGTAGGTGTTTGGTGTGGAAAGTGCTGGCACTTACCAAGGACAAATAAAAAACAAGAAAGAAAAGCCCTGATGCAGTGGAGAGAAGTCTCCGCAGCTCCAGTGAATAGACAAAATACAAGCTGAAGAGTACACAGAGGAACAAATGGGCAGAATATTTGGACATTAAAACCATTCTCTGCTCAGATTCCCTCAAACACCAAATAGGGTATGATTGGACTGGATTTGCAAAGACACCAAAAATGCAGCTCTCAGAGGCAGATTTTTAAAAAGTACTAGACAAACACTCTACAAAGGTAAAAAACCGACCACTGCATGCCATTGAAGGGATTGGGGGAAATTTGTGACCAAAAAACCAAACATTCAACAGTTAATGCTGGGCATGCTACAAAGCTCTCCAAATCAATAGGCAGTTTGTGCAGTCCTTGCTGAAACTCTTTAAGCTCAAATAATTCCCATGTTACACAGGAACTTGTAAAGACAACGTAATTTATTTTCATATTCTTAACTGGGAAGAAGTCAATACAAGAAATAAAGAAAAGCTATTATTTTCATCTGAGCATTCAATTTTTTTTCTGAGCAGGATTTTCCACTTCCACTCACATGGCATTGACAAACAAGCCAGTCTAACCTGAATTGCATATATGTAGAGTTCAACTACTGTGTGGTCCTTATAACACACAAAGTATTATTTCTTCCATATTAGTCACAGTTTCTATTTCATTTATAATTTCAAGATTCAGCAATTCACATTATCATGCATCCAGATAATGCTGACATGTATATTCAAAATCAAATATATTTAAGTTACTTTTAGGAGCATTACTGACTTAAAGACTAAATCAGGGCAGCCTCACCACAACAGCCAGGGCAAAGCCAGCACATTTCATGAAGTTTCCTTACCTTTTTTCTTAGGAAGTTCACATCGAGTTTCATTGAGGCGCACTTGTTCAGTGTGTTCAGTCGTCTACAGGGCAAAAAAAATTCAAAAGATTAGCAGCCTCTGATTAAAGAGCACAATTTTTTGCAAGTTCAAAACCTTTTATCTGACCGTAGGGTGCTGACTGCATACAACAGGCTTCAGAAATGACACTGGTCATGTGTCTCAGCTGTAAGACTACTGCATTAAAAAGGAATTTTAGCTTTACTTTACCTGATAGCCAGGTTTTATAGATTACTTTTTAAATATAGACATTTACATATGTAGCACAGGAAGCAAACACCTCTGTTGGCTGGGGAGATGACAAGAAGTAAGTTGCCATATGCACGATTGTAACATAATTGGTCTAAACTGGGGATTTCAAAGCACTATTGAAAGACCAAGGAAGAAAAAAAAAAAGATTCAGTGCCTCACTTTTGCCATTTGGCACCTCCTTCAAAAAGTTGACATTAAGAACTTTTAGCAGTTACTTAAACGTTTCTCTAATACCAATAGTTTCATTCTCATATCTGTGGAACTTACAGACAGGTTAACACACCCAACACATAACAAATCTAACATCTTTAAATAAATACCTTTAGTTATTTTTGACCATGTTCATACTGCTGTTACCAGGGTCTCTGGAAGGTGTCTGCTCCATAAAACCAAGGCTATCCTGAGATAACAGTGGGTTGAAATTACAGTATCTGTGTATGTGTGTGTGCACCCATGTGCAAGGACAGACAGAAGACAAGAAAACACACTCTTTCAATGGAGAACCTACCGTGTTAATGATAACCGATTTGGGTTTTTTTATACTTAAAGATCTCAATTCATGAAATCATTAGACTTCTAAAAGCAGAGGCTCAGAGTTAAATATGTTTAACTTTGAAAATTTTCCAGATCCAGGACTGAATTTCAAAACAATGTGAGGCAGAGTGAGAGAGCCATGTGCCCACAACACTCTCCTGCACGCTGCCTGCATCTCCTGTGTCTTTACAGCAAGACCTGCCCCTGTTGTTTTGGGTCTCAGGAAGAGGCTGAAAATCTCCAGAACTGATAACAATTGAAATATAGGTGATAAGTTACAAGGACACATGAAAAAAGTATCACATCAACAATATAATCTCTCACATAACATAAGAAAATTATGAAAGTAACATATTCCTCCCCTGAATTTCTAATATTAGAAATCATTTCAAATTGCCACCACTAACAAAGGAGCAGCCCACCAAATGTGGATCTTCCTTTAAAAAAAAAAAAGTCCGTCACAAAATATCACCTTCTCATTTGTAGATCAAATACTACTCCCTAACTCAAGTCAATCAATCCATTATGCCATATCAGGAAAGTCCTATGCTCATTGTATTAATTTGAGTATAATGCATGCACAAGCACACCCCACATGCATGATAGCAATGTTCTTGAAATAAATTTCAGGTTTTGTGCCTCTGTAGCTATCTCTTCAGCCTTCTGCCCAGAAATCTTCTTCTGGGATTACATTTATTATTACAAAACTCATCTTTTGCCCAAGCATGGAATTTCTCAATGCAAAGTGGCATTTTCTTGGGTCCCAGGGGCTGAATAATGTTCAGTGCTTCTTTTGAGCCCAAAATGTTTAAATTTGTGTATTGGCATTAATTCCAAATATACAGAGGCAGAGACAGGTTTTCAAAGGACTCCAGCCCAATTTTCTATCCTTGGGGACAATTTCCTCTGAGCAGTGAACCGGTGGCTAATACTGGAGTCCCTGCACCTCTTCATTAGCTGGCCTGTGCTGAAGGGACAGGTCTGTAGCCACTTTTCCACACTGACATGCCACTGTGTGCTGCCTAAGTGCTTGTAGCTGCATGTTGGATTCAAGCTGCCGCTGTGCCTTCACACCTGTACATGGCGAGAGGCCAGACTAGTAACGGGGAATGACTCCTTGCTTCCTTGACCTAAACGTGTCCTGCAAGGCTGACCAGGAGATAGACATCAGCTGAATTCATGTCCAGAGGCTCAGAAATCCCAAGAAACTACTGCCTCCTTTCAAGCTGCTCATTAACACTGAAAACCAAGCCAGCAACTGCACCTCCCTTGCCATCATGACAGCAGGGACTGAAGAAACTCTCCTGAGAAAGAGGACTTTCTCCACAGCAGCCCTTGGCAGGTGATCTCTGCTGCTGCTTTCTCAATAGTTCTTAAAAAACCCTCTACACTTACTGCTCATTTGCAGTTGTTTGGGAGAAGATGTAGAAGAAAACATTTTCAGTACAGGGACCTGTGCTCCTTCCAGTCACTATGGTCCTGCTTGCCTTCCAAAAACTAAGGAGCAAGCCATGTACTTCAGGAGCTGGGAGATGAGGAAGCAACAGTACTTGACGTAGCTTTCACCCTGTATGCACTCAGATATCTCCGTGTATGTCCAGCCCACAGCAGAAAGTGTGGTGGCATTCCTGCTAAGAGGGGCTGCTTCTTCAACACAGAAAGGTGCAGAAAAAACATGATCAAACCAACAAGACCATCCAAAACCATCACTTTTCCGCTAATGGCATCCAAAAGAGAGACTGTTTCAGCAGGGACTAAGAGATCATCTCTAAAAAAGTTCCTTAAACCTGAGACTTGGGAAGCCACAGTGCCATCCTGGCTGCTTTCTAACCTGGCTTTGCTACGAATGACTTGCTCCATAAAAAACAAAACTACTTTTTACTGGGTGATAGGAACTCAGCCCCAGGTTTTAAATTCACCCCTCTACAAAACATCAGTATGCTTTCTGGGGCTCTTCCAGTCCTGTGGAAGGATTTGCCAGTGAAATTAGAGAACTAATGATCGTATTTGCAAGCTTGTCTGGTACTAACAACTCAAATCAAAGCTAGTCTGTCTCAACTTCTTTTGCCTTGTTGATATGCCAGTGGTGGCAGAAAGCTTTTCTCATCAGTTTAAAGCCATCAGATGACTGCCAGGCAAGTCCTCAGCAAGTCTTTAGAAACGCAAAAACCCAAAAGTTTCTGGTTAAAAGTGCTGTCAGCAATCCCCCGACTGAAGTGAGAGAAGCACTACACTTTCCTGCCACTGCTTAAAAACATGGGGAAAGACTGCCTGTTTGTAACATTAACAAAGCACAAGGTCTGGACTTGAGAAAAGGCAGAAAAAACACAAAATAAACATGATAGGTGGATGCATTTGAATGCTTGTCTGGAAATCTCTGCAGTGGTCAGAGACAGACTGCAAAACATTTACTACAGCATTTCAGTGACATTAATTTTATTTCTTCTCCAGAGCATCACAGGTAAACACTGCCTTGCAGGTTGAACACATTTCTATGGCAAGACATTATCTCTATGCTGAAAAGTGGCCTTTGATGCAATTCTTAAAACATCTGCAGATATATTCAGGTGTCCAAACAGGTGTTTCTGGTACTATTTTAGATGCCTTGGAGTTTCAAGCCTGCAGGTACCTTGGTCCAGTCAACACATGGAGAAGAGTCTGGGTTATCTGAGGAGATCTAATAGATGTCAAAGATGACAGGTCTTTAGGGCTGTGAATCCCAATCCCAATCCCAGTGCTGTAATTGTTAACCCATATGATGAAAGGTCTTCAGAAGCAGGAAATCTCTGACTTTCCTTTACAGTGCTGAGCAGTGTTTACAAATAAATACAAGCTTGTTGGAATGCAGGCTCTGGCCAGTAGGAAAACTTTGTGGGGGACCTGTTGTCCTGCTGGAAGAGCAATCCAAGTAATAAGAAGACAGATCAGAAGTGAGCTGGAGTTCCACGGGAATCCCTGGAAATCTTCTGGAGCTGCTTCCAAGCAGGTGCTTAGGAATGCAGCCAGAGCACTGGCCAGTCATGCAGGGGGAGACATCATGGGGAGGGCTAGCATGGACAGCACAGTGTCTCCTACCTCAGCAGATCTGAAAATGTCCTCTCCTATGGATTGTGACCAGGAGAACACACTATATGGTTCTGTAAATGCCTCTCTGAGGGAACCATAGCACTATTTGCTCTATTGTTATTCCTAGCCAAGTTTAGGTGCTGCATGCACATGTCCCTGTCTGGCTTCTTCTGGTGCTGTGAACTTAGGGAAGAGGACATCCAGCTTCCCACACTGGGCTCTGCTGAGGTCTCAACATCGAATAAGGGTCCTTCCAGTACAATCAGGGCTGGTGTCCCTGCCCCACCAGTTTTGTGCATGAGGAGAATATGGTGTTTTCCAGGCCTATCACCATTTTACCATGGCCTGTCACTGAGGGAGTTACTTTACAGGCTACATGCTCACAGGAGGTTAGTAATCTTTCCTGGAAACCAGTGTGAGCCATTCTATTGCCTTCAGAGCAGTGCTTTCTGTCCTGCGTGTGCAGAGACAGGATTATGCCCTAACAGCACCTAGAGCAATAGAACTCAATACATGGTACTGACCATGCAACCATCCTTTCAGAACTCTAATGGTAACATGTCACATCCCATACAACAACCTTTGGGTTATTTACAAGCTATCTAAGAGACAACTGTTATGGAAGAAAAGGCTGTTGACTCCTTGGCACAGTTCAAATTTTAAGAGCTTGGTTTAGGGAATTGTGCATCAGACTGTTACATATTGACCTTTATGTTCTTAGTCACTGTATTTACATGAATACTAAATGTATAGCATGGCTTGGCTTTTGCTTCTCACCCTCCTATCACAGTGGCCACAAACGTTCCCAGAGCAGAGTTGGTTGCTGCTATTTTGGAAACGACACAGAGGTCCACCTATAAAATTTTCATGCCCAATTATTATTTTGGCAGACTGACAGCATTTGCCTGCAGATTGCCTGGCAATTCTCTATTGTTCATTACTCAATAAAATCTGAGTGGAATCTCTTGACAGATACGCCTCTAACCCAAGGGCCTCAAGTTTGGTTTTTACTCTGCCAAATTTTCAATTATATTGGAAACAGCAGGGATGTTATAATATCTTGAAAAGGTCACTGAAATCTTTTACAACAGGGAGTCTTAGGCTTTCTGACTAAAATACCACCAGCTGCCTCAAAAAAATAAAAGGTTCCTCCTCATTTGTGCCTCATGTTGCCTTGCATACTGCAATGTCATAAGAAAACTGATTATAAAATGAGATTGAGAGTCTGATTTCAACCCACAAGAGCAGAGAAATTCAGTGTTTATGCTATTACCATTCAGAGCTAAAAATGCTCAAACTGATTACCCACTCTGGCATTCCAGCTTTAAAATTATCTTCCAAACAAAAATGAGAAACCCATTTTGTTCAGTACTACAGGCTCAATGCACTGTTAAACAATGTGATGGCTTGGTCATGCATGGCTTTGAGGGCAGTTCTGGATGTTTGAAGAATGGAAGCCTTACTGTCAACCTGAGGATCTGTGCTTACAGAAATAATGACCAACCTTTTTTTAACTTTCTGTTTCATCAAAATGCATTACAGCCTGCAGCTCTCCTATGATATACTGGCACACACCTTGTAGTAACACCAGCATAGACCAAAGCGAGGGTAGAAAACTGGCCACAGTGGTCGGTTGAGCTGTGAGGATTTCCAGTGCACTGGAAACCTTGGAAGATGCTGGTTTGATAGCTAATACAGTAACAAACCTGGTACTGGGGGCAGCAGTTGACACTGTTTACTGTTTCTGATTAACATGAATCTTGGCATCTGGTACAATGACTTTTTACAGGTCGCTTTCAGCTAAAGGTTTGAAGCTGCTGAGTTACATCAAATTAAATGTCTGCAATCTGAAAACAAAACCTGTATAGAATACTTGCATTTCTCATATTATGAGGTGCTATTTTGTCTTTAGTTCTAAACGGTTTAAAAACTCGCAACAAAAATTCAAGTCAACAGGTGGTGTCTTCTGAATAAAGTATTTACAGAAAAAGTTACTAGACAGTCATAAATCCCTCCATCTTTGAATAAAATGTTTTGGAAATATCTGTGTCTCTCCTATTCCCTAGAGGTTTCAGCAGTATCACTTGATTCATGCTAAGGTAAAGCATTTTGTCACGTAAGTGCATCTATACAGCTGCTAGTCAATTTTTCAAAATCTTGTATTTTAATAATAGAGAAAAAAACCCCATACCAAACCAGTCTCTAGCTGCTCAGCTTACAAAAAATCTGAGTCTACAGAGAGTCTGGAGGAGCAAGACATGAGATGTTCCAATTTCTAGCTGTGTAGGTGTTGGATGCTTGGTGACCATGACTGTAGTACCCCCAAACTAACCCAGAGAGAAAGGACTAAGGAGCGTCACAGAGCTATGGAATGACTACACTTCACTGTTTGCTCTCATAAGAAAGGGACAGGAACAGACATCATACTTGCATTTTTGAATGGTCCTTCAACTTTGTGGGAAAGGGCAGAGGGAGAGAGATCTCAACCTCCTATCAGGACCACTTTCTAGTTCCCAAACAGCAGCAAAGTGTATCTTCCATCATGCCAGATGGAAGCAGGGGGATGTATGTATGTGGGGGAAGCAGGTTTCTTAACCATAGCAATCTTTCTCACCAAGCAGACAGAACAGCAGTGGATCAAGTCTGCAATTATTCTGCTCTCTGGCATCTGTGAGAGTGATCACTGAAGGATCCAAGTATTTCATACTGATTTGTCTTCAGACACACAGGCTACTCCACAGAGGAAGAGAATATTCTGTTCCTCATAACCGTAAGAGACAACATGAGAAGCAATAGATCTCACTTGCAGCAAGGGAGTTTTGGGCAAACAATCTGACAGCTATGCCCAGTAATTCCCTGGATCCTCCAGGAAGGAAGGCATAGCCCAGAATGGAGAGATGGACTAGATGAAGTCTCTTCCAGACCTATTTTCTGTGATTTTCAGAAACCCTCTCTACGTTCCTCTGTCACAGACTCAATAATCTCTGCAATGCACGATGTGAAACAGCATACCATCTCTGATGACTTCAGCCACAGTTGCAGAAGGGGCAATAGAGTCTTGTCCAATTATCTTGATATTGGTGCTGTGAAAGTTTCCATAACATGTAATAAAGCCTGTTTGCTTAAGGGCCAGATGCTCCTTTGTCCTTACTTGAAGAGGAAAGGAGCAGAATTCAGCTTGAGCCAAGTACAGGGGAAAGAAGAGGGGAACAATGCCTCTGCAATGTGGTTTTGCAAAACTGCCGCAGAATTGCTGTGTCTTGAGTTCCAGGGGACAGTACTTGAGCAATGCAATACAGTATATCCATCACAGGCAGAGTATAAAAAGCAAGATAAACAGCAAACACCGGCCCCCTGGGAGGTGCAAACCAGGAATCAGTTGTAGTAGCTGTAGTACTGGGGAGTTCTGGTCCCGCTTCTCTTACTGGTGCCAAAAGAGAGTACCAAGGGAATCACAGCAGCAGGAAAACCACATCTGCTGCCAGAGAAAGGGCTCACTGAATTCTATGCAATGAAGTTTCATCTTTTCTGCTGTGCTTGGACATAAGAGTTATTAGCGTGCACCTCAAATATGGCTCCCATTTATTCAGGGTTTGCTCGCACTACTGCTAGTTCTTAAAAAGCAGCTATTTCAAATCCATTGGATTTGGGTCTTCTCAAATCATGTGATGTTTTCGCTGAGTGGAGTGGGTGTCGTACTGCAGGATTTTCCATATGAGAAATTAATTTGGAATGCTGGCATTATAGATATCACCACCAGGACGAACAAACACCTCTACTGCTGCTATGTTAACAATGACAAATCAGCTCATGCTTTAAATTATCAGAAAAGAAACTTTAGGTGTTCTTTACCTGCAAAGAGGTTCTACAAGGTCCTTGTCAAGAAAATCATGGTCTTTCTTTACAGCAGCAATGTCAATGGGAAACTGGGAGTCTATAAGAGGAGACACAATATTAAGATGACCGCTTGCTATTCAAATGAAAATACAGTGTCTACATCCAAGTCGCTTTGCATGTGCTTGCTCACTGAAATCTAGTATGACCAGTTCCACTCAGATTTGATTCCCTTCCAGCTGTATCTATGGCCCTTTAAGCCATTTTATTTTTATTCTTTTTCTGTTAGAGGTATAGTGGAACACCTAGTGCACTAGAGAGAGAGAAAAATTATTTCATTTTGGCTCAAAAAAAACCCCTCAGTTGTTAGCTGTTCATTCTAGTGCCTTGCACAAATGAATGAGATTGGGAAATTACAAACACACTTTCTTAATCCACATGAGGAACAAGGTTCTCCATTCCCATCACAGTGACTTAATGAGTTATTTGCTAGACGGACTTTGCCCAAACCTGGAAATGTCCTGTGGTTTTTGCTTTTAATACAGATCCCAGTAACAATGATTTCAGACAGAGGGCTACTCAAATAACAGACCAAAAAAAAAAAAAATAGCCCTAATATTAGCCAAAAAGCCAGAATAATGTGCTGGAAGCTGACATTCGTAATGTGAAGTGACATTGCTGCAACACATTAGTGGGCTCTGTAACAGTGGGACAGGTTCCAGTGCTGGGGCTGCTCTCCAGACTGCTCTGCTGTGCTTAGGTACCACAGCAAGATGCTGGGATACAGGAATTTCCACCAGCATTTTCAGACATTAGTGCTTAACACTGACATAATAGATGCCTGAGAAAGCACCTTGTTTTCAGAGACGCAGACTGTCTAGAGCACATATTGACTGGACGGGAAATGTTGGAGCCCAGCACAGGTTGTTTTTTGGAGAGAACATCCCTTTGTGTTCAGCAGGCAGCAGGCTCTCCTGTCTCTGGGGGAGTCAGTGTCTGAGATACTCTGATCACAAGGCAGACACAAAAGTACTACTGGCTACCCAGGGACCGTGGTAGATACATATTTATGTCAGTTTGGGTCTGGCAGGCTTATTAATCTTAGTTCCCTGCTGGATTTAGCAGTCCACTGGCCTCCTGGGGAGCCACCTGACCATCTCTGCATGCTGCTCCTGGCCCCCAGGCACCTGAGCTGTCCACCAGGACACAGCCCCTGAGCTGTGATGGCCCTCAGCAGGCCATCAGAAGCCTTGGAGGTGTCCTTGGTATCACGCTCCCCACCACCCTCAGCCCGACACGAGGCGATGGATGGTGTCTGAGCTGGCTCACTGCAGAGCTGGCTCTGACCCATGAGGTTTCTTGGCCGTTGTTCCATGAGTGGAGCCACGCTGCCTCCAGGCTCAAGCTGAGCCTGGAAGTTGTCCAGAGGTGTTTGGCGGAGCTGTGCTTTGACTGATAAGCCTGAGTGGTGCTGAGCTGGCTCCGTGTTTCTGACAGAATACACAGTTTGGGAAAAATAAGGATCAGCTCCAGTTTCCTTCTCAGCGTTGAGCTAGGGAGAGCAGGAAAACCCAGCTCCAGTCCCCAGACTGAACACAGCAGCAGTGCAACCCCTTGCCCTGCCCTCGGGGACAATGCTTCCCTGGGCACAACATTTACAGCTAGGAAGGCTAGGAAGGGGACACCACCATTTGCATTGAGTTAGCACTGAAACATTGGCTTTTCTTACTTTACAAATGTGAAGTGCAGCTCAGATTATTCACTTGTGGTAACTTTGCAGAGTTATCTTATTTTCAGCAAGACTGAAATTTTCAATAACAATAATAAGTGTTGTAACTGTTTTCAACTTATTTTAGACACAGTTCAGGAAGTTTTAAAAAAATAGACTCATGTGAATGGATATTTTGTACTTGTTAACCTTTGAGGTTTACACAAACTATTCCCTTTTTTTTTTTTTTTTTTAGCTTCCCATGGCTATGAGGGCAAGAATCTTACTTTTCTTTATGCACGGTATGACTCCAGCGGCTGAGGCTTTGTGAAGCACCCAGCCATGGCCATAACTCAGTCAAATGTAGAGTTGGCTGACTGCAAGCTCTCCTGGCAAGGGCCCAGCACAGTTTCAGTACTGCACAAAGAGACAAAAAACCTACTTACCCTCATAGAATTGAGCATATTGGGGAAATCCAGCTGCACGTAACCAGTCACACGCTTCCTTTGCTTCGATTTCTGAAAAGAGAAAAGAGTAAAAAGTTCACTTTGCTATTTTGAATTAGAAGTTCTTTTATTACAAGGAAATAACAAAGAGACTTGGTAGTATCTACTTGTTTAAAGTACTGTCATCACGCTGAAGTATTTCTTTATAGCATCAGAAAAGAGTCCCTGAAAGAAATCTGCCTATCTCCACAGGACACTGGGGTGCATAGAGCCATTTGGTGACTGGGATGAGGTGTTAAAATTTCCTCACAACAGGAGAAGTTGCTCAGCCAGGTTTGTGCTCCTGTGATCTACTCTCTCCCAAGGGGAAGTTGTTGGTGAGAGGTGAAGAGGAAGCAGGGTGAAAATGGGGTGACAGGGACCATGCACTGCACTTTCTCCTGTTCCAACATTTCTTGTGGAGGAAAATGCCATGTGAAACCCACTGAAAGCTCTGCCAAGGAAAACCCCAGTGCAGGTGTCATGATACTGAAGGGACATGTGCCTTCCTACCTTTAGCCATCTGAACTCCATTATCTGGACTCCCTCCACAGTCTATAGAGAGTTAGTTACTTTCAAAGGGTGATTCATTTCCCCTTAAAGTAGTGTCTGAAATAGGTGGGATAAATCAGCTACTGACAATGCTTTTCTCTTGTGGCTGCTAATAGAGGAAGAATAAACAGCTACATGTATGTCTACAGAGCTAAATAAAATAGACACAGGCAGTAGCTCCAAGCACTGGACCCCAGACCACTCACACTTTAATTTCAATCCACTTCCAGGTGTGTTTTGGGCTGTTTCAGTTATCTATCAAGAAAAATGTCTCCTTGAGAAGGCTAGTGCTAAGCAGGGAGAAGAGGAATCAGTCTGTCACCTTGTCTCTGCCTCTCTGCTCTTTAGAAGTATGGACAAAGCTGACGCTGAACTAGGATTCCCCTTTCAAACAGATTTCATTGTGTAAGACATGTCCTACCCCTATGGAAGAAATGGTAGAATCATCAGCTGGACAAGAGAATAATCCCTCCTTACATTGGAGGTGACAGTAGGAAAAGGTGAGCATGAGGGAACGGAAAAAGTCATGTTCAGATGGGGGGCTTGACTACAGACCTAAAGCTTTCTGTACAGGGGAGACGGATCCACCCTGTGCAAATGCTAAAGAAGCAGTAAGCAGATGTCAGCTACACAAAAACAGTGGACAGTTTTCAAAGTGTCTCCAGCCAAACAGACCCTGTGCATTCCAGCGGTTACACACACGGCTAAGCACCCAACCTCTGAGGTGACCAATGTGTGTTGACAGTACGGTACCTCAACTTCTACTGAGTTCCAAGGACTCATTTTGTGGGAAGCAGTGTGCCGGGTCCAGCTCTGCCCAGCACCTGCACTGCCAGCATGTGCAGCTGCTCCCAGAGCAACTGCAGGAACAACTGAAAACAGAGGCTCATCCACACTAATCTGGCTTTCTGGGGAAACCTGGGAAACATCGCCTTGCTGTCCAAATCTAGATCAGGATCTACCACTTGAACAGCTTCGGTTTACAAGATCAAAGTCAAGTCACGTATCTGTACCTCCTAAAACTGGAAGACACAAAAAAACGGAGCATTGCAGGTATTGAAGAAAGTAGACATTTTATGTTGCTTATTAATCAGCCTGAACGAGCTAGTCGAGGGTTTGGGCACATTTGTGGTTGTAGAATCCAGACAGCCATAATACAAACCCCTAAACATAAAGCAAGCAATAGAACTGGAAAAAGAAAATCAGGCTCTGTTGCTCTTCTGTGTATTCTGCCCTGCATGTGAAAAAAATTCCAGTTGTAAATCAGTTTTCTAATAAAATGCATTTTTATGGATAAGAGATGCTGGTCAGAACTTCTGCCTGTGTAATTCTGTTCAGATCACTCATCATATCCTTAATGACTCTACCCACTGAAGCTCACTGTAAAATTTGCTTTGAGTATACTCTGCACTGTGTGACCCAAACACCTTTCTGATCCCCTAAATCATGAGTCATATCAACAAATTTTGTAGCAGAAATCAAAATTCAGAGTACAAGGTCTATGTATCAAAAGCCTAATTTCCCAAAGATGATTAGACAGCTAGTAACAGCTCTGCAATGACTGCAATCATTAGCAGTGCTGAAAAGGATTTAGGTCTTCATTTGCTTTCACATTAGCTCATGTCAAGGCCAAAAAAAGGAGTATGGAAGTACATTCAGTTCCTGACACTGCACAAAAGAATAAGCAGCTTACATAAAACGTGGCTCTCACGACTGCACATCTGTGTGCTGAAAGCACATCTCTATTATGTTCCAGTTAGACTGAGCATTTCTATTAAATGCTTGGAAAAAAGACAAGACTTTATACTTTTTTCTTTTGCTTAATTCAACCTCATGAAACACAGATGAATCAATCCCATCTCAAAATGTATTTTACAACTCAGAACAGCTGTATGTACATTCTAGCTTCATCTGGCCTGGAAACACAACTGACAGAGGCTGTGGGTGACGGAGAATGCTACCATTTAATGCTCTTATACGCTTATCATATTTCAATGTTTTTTTGCAGTTGGCTGCTCAAAGGAGCTTGCTGAGGAGTATTATTGCAGCCCAAATGAGATCTAAAAAATCTCAGGTTGCAACGGGTGAACAGTTGCAGGGAATAACCAAGAAAATAGTGCTCACTCTTTTCTGGGGTTTTTAGTTTTTTGTGGTGTCTTTGGGGTTTTTTTTGGTTTTGTTGTGTGTTTGGAATTTTTTTGTTTGTATGAGGCTGTCTATAACACACTATAGTCAGTCAAATATAATTGACTGATTAACTTCTGCCTTCAAAATTTTACTTTATCTCCTCAATGAAGCCATCTGCAGAGAGTATTCTTATTTTCTGAATGATGACTTCAGATTCAGCCTTGAGTAAGATTTGCTAAGTTTCTAGGATACTGCATCTCAAGACGCATATATCAGTGACAAATTCCCTCTCATCTCTGTCTTTTTGGTCTTATTCAGAGTATAGAAGAGGGGGAGAAGTGCAATGTGCTGCTGGCATAACCAAAAATATGACTTTGCTCATGCAAGTCTATTTCCGCTTGCTAAGGGTCCCTGTTCCAGCTGTACCCTCTTGGTCATTCCTACAGTTTATGTGAAAAGGCACTACCAAGGATTCACTCCTCAGGAGATACCAAAGGTGATTTTTACTATCTTGCCCTGGGCACGTAATCCAAGTTATAGTTCAGAATGCAATACAGATGCTTTTATTACTGGATATTGCAATGTTTGAAAAATAATTTGAGATGCTGAGTTTAACCTTCTCTTTCTATGCCCATAGTCTAATATTTGTTTTTTCATACTTGCTAGTTAAACAGCAGTCCAGACTTCTTTGAGACATGCACAGCACTGAAAAGACCTCACTGCAGCTGTCAGTGAAGGGTCGTAGAAATACTTTTGGCAGTGTTGGGCCAGCCCTGTTCCCTTGTCTGGGCTAACACAGGGGTCTGATCCCACCTGGAACAGCTGCACTGTCTTGGTGCAACATTGAAGGGGCTGGAAAACCACATGAGTTCACAGGTCGCTCCAAGGCATCTTGTCAACAGCACTGAGCACGCAGAGAAGAGTGATTATAGAGAGCACATGGCTCAAGGCTGGCAGGAGCCACAGCTCCTCCCAGAAGCACATGAGCCACCACGGACGCACAAGCAGCATCTCCCTTGTGAGGACCAACAGGCTGCTTGCCCCAGCACACATGATACTGTGTTTGTCCTTATGCACTACTACTCTGCTGATGGAAGAAAAAATCAGGAATAATTTACCTACTGCCTTCCACTTGCCTGGGCAGCAGTTAATGACAATCATTAATTATTTAGGGTAGCTAATAATTCGGTCAAAATATTTAAAACCATCTCACAAGTATATCTCACAGGACTTGAATTCTAAGGTTTTTTTCCAGTTTTCAGTTGAAGCTTGGCAGAAAACAAATTCCTCTTTTCCGTTTCATTTTTCCACTAGTATCAAGTTATAATTGAGATTCACACATGCAAAAAGCCCTCCAGCCACATTTCTGGGGATGATCTCCTTGTGGCCTCCATATTCCTCTAATCTACCAGCTCTGCCCACGAGGTATGTCCAAAGTCCACTGCTCACAGGTGTGGCTGCTGTCCTTTCCTGCACCTTGCCCCAGAGGCCCCCCAGAAAGAAGTTGCCCCTGCTTCACCAAAACCCTTCAGTGTCCACACGCAAAAGCAGTGACTAAAAACCTCATCATGCACCTCTTTGATCAGCCAAGTCACCTTGATTTTTCTTCTTTTCCCCACAGGGATTTGTCTCTTAATCTTTCCTCCCAGAGTTGTTCCACTGTGAATTAAATTAAATGTTTATCAGACGCTCATATGGTAGCCCAAAGCGTATATCATGCAGTGGAGATTGAAGTGCAAATTGCTGACACATTTTTTAAATTTGTTTAGAGCAAAATGAGGAGAGAGGTTCATCCAGGAAATATGACAGGTGTCCAGAGCACAGCTGGAACTTGTCTTTGAGACCATCTCTAGTATTGGGCAGGTTTGAGCTTGTCTCCCACAAACAGTGTGGGTGCTCTGGCTATTCTGGGGCTGAAATGGAGAGAGTTGCTTGCCATCTTTCCCTCTCCTCCAAGACTTTGCCTTTTCACAAACTGCTTTGATGGTGCCCAACTTCAGATAAAGACTCTAGCAACTAGATGCCACCAAAGGGGACATCCTTGCCCTGCCTACCCAATGCCAGCTGTATCCTTCTCCTGCTTCCCTTGGTGCCATACTGGCTCCTGGTTAGCTTCAGAGATCTAGCTCAGCTCCCTAAGCTGGTAGAGAACTGACCCCTCAACACCAGGAACAGTCTGCTGTTGGATTAGCAAACTGACCCAAACCCTCAAAGGGTCCTGTTCAGTCCACATTAGCTGCATTTTAACAAGCCCAAGAAAACCAAACGACCAGAACAGTCCTTCCTCACATGAAGGAGCACAGGAGAACTGCCTAAAAAGTTGTTCAGAGAAAAGTGCTTCTCTCAAGAGAAAATCATGTAAGTAAATAAATTCTCTGGCTTGGAATCTTACCACCATCCACAAATATCAGTGCAACACTACAGTCCTTTCCCTTTACCAGCATTTCACCTTATTTCTGCCACAGTTCCTCTGCCTCTTCTGTCTTCTATTTTGTTATTTCTCCTTTTTTTTTTTTTTTTTTTAAAAATTCAAATATCCCTTTGCACAATGCAGTGAAAGAAATAGCAACTAGAAAAAATAAGGTACATAATTACCCCAACTATTGTGTTTACATCAACTTTATGTGATAACCTTTATTATTTATCTGTCTGTAATAAATCACTGTTTATGCTTACTTCTTTATTCCCCCTATATTGCTCACCACTTAAATCTAACTTACTAGACTCAGATAAAGTATCTGGGTATGTTAGAGAAAAATTATTAATCAATTAATTGGAAAGGAGTGCATTTTACTGTGCAAAAACATCACTGAGTGTCCACCCCAAGTCAGTCTGTAAGGCAGAAGAGGTCTCACCCTTGCAAGTGTTTGGAAGTAAACAGCTTGGTAATAGCTCATGGGGTTTGCAAGTGGTTAGTCTAGTGCTAGTACCCAAAAGTTACATGAACTTCTCCTCCTTCAAGAGGAGGAAAACTGTCAGGATGAGAGTTTGTGCTGCATCTCCCAGAGCAAATCTGGTTGGCATTTTGGGGTCTGTTTGGAGGCTCAGCTCAGCTCAGGGTTGAGTAACATCTTTTATTCTCAGGAGATGCTATGGACCTCTGTGAAAGGTAAACCAGAGAATACTTCTGGGAAGGAAATACTGATCATGTCTTAGACCTGAGGCATGCTCAAGGCAGCTGTAGACACCACGTGGGAGAGCTTCAGCCTTGTCTCACTGGTCCTGATGCATTCCCTGTGTCCCATAAACCTTTCAAGTCACTAACAAGCAATGTCACCACCCTGATGTCTTTCCAGAACAGTGCTCTTACAGGAAGATGGGATCTTTAGGAAAGTTCAGTTCAGGCTGAAGCTGTATGAGAACAGCACTAGTGTGTTTCATCTTCTTCTTGCAGCCCAGTCTGAGATACTTCAATCGCTGTCATTACTCTCCTATCCCCATGTCTCACAGTTTTAGGATATTTATCTGTGTAACTCCTATTCTTATTTTACAGATGGGGATTAAAAGCACTTCAGAAGCACATGAGCAGGTTAGAGGTAAGGATGGTGGGAATTAGGTGCCTGACTCTTATCTAGCTGTAAAAATATGGTTATGTCACTCCTCTGTTACTAGTACCCTCAGAAATCTGGTCTGGACAGTCCAAATTCCAAACCTGTGATAATTAAATGCATCACTTCACCATCACTCAGCTACTGTGTAACACTAAAGGCAGATAAGCTCCCATTGAAAAGCATTGAAAGCTTCTTCAAAACTAAGAAATGAGATTACAGTAGGGCATAAAGGTTCTAAATTGGAAAGAACAGAAAAATATTTGTAAATATGAGAAAAGATGACCTTTCAAGGTCACATAGGAAATTCACAGCAAATCAAGAGCTCGCATCTGAGCAGCTTGGTCTAGTGAAAGGTGTCCCTGCTCACGGCAGGGGCGTTGGAACTAGATGGTCCTTAAGGTCCCTTCCAACCCAAACCATTCTACGATTCTATGATTCTATGATCTATAGCTTACATTGAGCAGGTTAATAACTACTAGATTATCATCTCGCTTCATTGCTGTAAGCAGGTTGGTGTAGATCATGCTAAAATACAAAACTTGTCATATTCCCTCAGGAAAAAGTCCAAGACGTTAATAAAGACAGATACAATTTTCAGTAGCCTTTCATGTTGCATTGGACCCACTAGAATTCCTTACAAGAGGAAATACTAAAGCTTTTACTTGTAGGATGGTATACATTTCTGTGCAGAGAATATTGGTGTCTCTTAAGTTATTTAGTCTTTTAGCATAATTTCCTGAGAACTCCATTTCAGGGAATGCTTTTAGGTAGAGGTCTAATGGTTTACTCCATTCCCTTTCACTCTGTAGGACCTTTCCAGAATAATTCCAATAATAACACGACAGCAATTGTACCACACAGCCATAAAATTATCATTTATAGTACAAATATATAATAAATAAAATAAACCATAAGCACAGAATGAATTAATATGATTTTACTACACTATGGTGCATACTCTTCAATAAATCCTGATAATAAGGTTTTCAAAAGTGGAATTTCATTGGAATTATTTTATATCATGCCACATAATTACTACTAGAGACAAGGTCATGTTTTTCAAGGACGGAACAAATAAAACTATCAAAATGTTATTTTAATAGTCCTTAACCTTTTGTGCAATATTGCAGTACAAGTAATGATAATAATAAAATATGGACTTCTTAAACTACCGTGGCTGAATATAATTTAAATGTCAATAGAAATGATCCTTTCAAGCTCATGACTAGTTTCTTTATGTGTAATGTTTTACACATGGTGAATAATACTCAGATGATGTCCATTCATGCTCTGACTTCTTAGAAAGGTTGAAAGTGAGAAGCATGATTATTAATGGGCATGGAAAAAAAATCTCATATGGTGAGAGATTAGAAGATTGGGCTGTTTACCTTGGAGAGCAGATGAATAAGGAAGGGTTATGATAAAAGGGTATAAAATCAGGGGCAATACAAAAATAGGAAATTGGGAACTTCTATTCACTCTACACACAGCACAAGGACAAGGAGCATAATAAAAAGGGAAAATTTCAAAAGAAGGAATTGCAATCTGAACTCACAGAGGATTTTTTAAAATACAATCTATAGAATTCACTGCTGAAGGACACTGGGATGAGGAGACAGGTGTGCTCAAAACTGAGTCTTATCTGACTGCTCATTGCCACCACTACAGATTTGGAATTCTCCAGAATGAAATAAATGAAACCAAACTAAAGACAACATTATGAGAATACTTTTTTTTTTCTTATTAGATGATCCCTTACACAGCTTTTCCTTCTGAGCTACTGTAATTTCTACTACTCAGACATAGTCTGTGACTATAAAAATGTTTCTTTCAATGACTACAACAATTGTTTTGTTCCATGCTACAACCAAATTCTGCACGGCCCAGCTGGGAGACATCTCATCAGCCTTTTATCTTGCGCAAGGCTGCATTTTCCAAGAAGAAGAGTTTGTTATTCCAGCAAGGAGTTAGGAACATAAATTCCCCTTGGGTGAAGGGATTATGCTGAATTCCTTTCCCACATTAATGGGATTTTGGTAAAACTGGTAGACCTGAAATTTATAGCAGGTTCATCAAGCACACAATTTAACAGGTCTGGGAACAGTGTCTGTATTAATATTTTTTACAACTAGATATCATCAGCACTAGATATACAACACAATGAGTTCCCTTATGCTAATAACAGGAAGGTGGCTACACAAATAGCAACAGGGAAATCACAGTCTGCAGTGTAGGAGAGACCTTTGTACAATGCGTTACGCTCCACACGCTCTTTAGGCTGAGAGGTGACTCTCAGGGGCCATCGATACAGCCAGCACACCAAGCCAGTAGGGATGCAGGGACACAATAAAGACCTTAGGAGTAAGAAAAACCCTAAGGGACTCCCAGTTCAAAGTAATTACCCAGCCTGCCAGGCAGCCATCACTGTTCCCACAGGTCTAGCACAAAATCAGCTCCCTGGGGAATTCTCCCATTACGTGGACTTCTAAGGAACAACCTCTGGTACAGGTTATCCAGCACACTCAGGCACCTAGCCGTAAGGATGCAATGAGATTTGGACACCAAGTTGTCTTAACATTTTAAAGTTTCATGCATAACAATAACACTGCAAAGATGTTTAACAGAAGCAACTGATGCTGAAAATCCCATCCAAGCTATATGGCTCAGTTAAGCGATAAAAACAAGAAATTCAGGTATTCCTTTGAGTGTCCTCTTGAGGTTTTTTGTTGCTTCTTACAACAATAATTTCTGTTTACTGCTGTTTTCTTTTTCTCCTTATTTTTCCATGTCTCCCACTCTGAAGTCACTTAAAACTCTCTTCTGTTCATTCCTCTGACATATTTGCTACCCACTGCCCCACATGTCCAGTCAGTTTATACAGCCTTACGCCATGCTAGTTTGTTTCCCATTTTGTTGCCATGTTCCTTTTAAATTCCTGAAATAGGATTTTAAATCCCGCCTAACCCCCAAAATCTCTCCCTATCTTCAAGTATCACTTGAACACCTTTTTTCTTAGCTTACAATTGATTTGTACAATGCAGCACTTTGCGATGATACTAATAAAACAACAGCTTGCAACCCACATCTCATCTTAAGGGACTTTAAACCATTGTAAAAACTGAAGAGAAAGTTATATATAGGGATCACTTCATCCCTGGGTGAAATGCAGCTGTATTAGGATGAAATGTGGCAGCTGCATAAAAGAATGCTGCAGCAGTTTATGACAAGAAACAAGGAGAATACTTTATCCAGCTGCAACTACTAACAGGATTTATGAGATAGATAAAACTCACATAATATATATATATTGGGAGCTGACAAGGACATCAGGCTCTCCTCCCTTTAGTCTTGGGAAAAATACTCTGGTATTGCTAATGGACAGAAGTGATTAAGAGCTTGGTTCCCTTCACATCCCCTCCTTCCCCATTAGGATTTATATTCCTTTTCTTGCCTTCTGACAGCCCCCATGAGTCTTGGCTTAGTATAGACTAGGAGGACAGAGTACCACCCAACCATTCTTCAGTACCATGCTGCCCTTCCCAGCTATTTGGCCTGTCACTCAAAAGCTGAGAACTGCTGGCTTGAGCATTAACAGAGCTTTGATACATGAACACTATATGCCCACTGAAAAATGTGTTTGGATAAAGGTCTGGAAAATGTGAGTCTTTAAGGACTCTAATATAAAATATATGGTATTTTCAATGTAGAAGGAACATTATCAAATAGGTAAAGAAGAGAGAACAATCCCACCCCTTAGGATACATTTTGAAACTTCTGGTGACAAATTTTGAAAACAGACTCTTATCTTACAAGTTTCTGTCTTTGGGTTCTCCAGTCAAGAGACCTAGGGGCCATGTAAACTTCTATGTATTTTGGATTGAAGAGTGGCCTGAAGACCAAAATAGCTGCTGAACTCAAATTGAAAAGTGATATGTTGTGACCAGCTGGTATTTAGAAAACCTCAGAGTGTACGATCGCTCCCCACCCAGATGTGCTGTGGTGATTTTTGCAATGTGCTATTGACAATACAATACCTTACAAATATTAATAAGTAGTCATTGAAACATTGTAGCAATATGTACCTATTCATGTTATATATTCCTCTTATATATTCATGTTATATACCTTCTACTGCATCACTATTTTTGAAGAGTGAAAAAGTCCAAAGCAGCTTTACAGAAAGCAATCTCGGGGTTTGGTGGACACCAGCTTGAGCATGAGGCAGCAATGTGCTCTTCTGCCTAGGAAGGCAGGCAGGATGCTGGGCTGCATTGGGAGGGATGTTGACAATAGGCTGAGGGATGTGGTTCTTCCCCTCTTCTGAGTGCTGGTGAGGTCACATCTGGTGTGCTGGGTCCAGTTTTGGGCTCCTCAGTAAAAGGAAGATATAGATTTATTGGAGTGAGTCCAGAACAGGGCTACAAAGATGATTAAGGGTCTAGAGCACCTGATCGATGAGGAAAACCTGAGAGAACTGCAACTTTTCAATCTGGGGAAGAGAAGCTTTGGTGAAATCCCATTGATGAGTATAAATCTCTGAAGGGAGGATGCAAAGAAGGCAGACCCAGGATGTTCTCAGCGTGCCCAGTGACAGGCAATGGGTGTACACTGGAAAACAGAAGGCACTGCCTGAACATCATGAAACACTTTTTTCCTGTAATGGTGACTGAGCACTGGTACATGTTGCTCAGTGAGGTGGTGAAGACTTCAACCTTGGAGACATTCAAAAGCTATCTGGGCACAGTTCTAGGCTGTAGGTGGCCTTGCCTGAGCAAGGGGGTTGCAGAAGATGATCTCCAGATGTGCCTTCCTACCTCAGCCATTCTGTGATTCTGTTATTCTTTCAGGAAATGTGTAAAAATAACCCTGAACTGACCCAGCAGTAGGGAGGAAAGTATCTCCATCAGCATGGAGAATTTCAGACGAGAATTTCAGCTTCCTTGCTGTAAGGTCCTCTACACCACTTTTCATCTTGAAGAAAACTAGCACTATTGATTTTGGGACCCAGAGAGTCATAGGAAGGGCAAACATAACACTAGGGAGATGAGTAGCTAATAGGAAGTATATATATGTATCAATTCCAGCTGTACCACTACTGGAAACTTGCCAAAACATTATACTTGGAATTAAAAGTGTTATTATCTTTGTAGCTGGTCTCTTTGATTAGATTGCTAATGCTCTAACCACTAGAGCAGTAAATTCTTCAATCTGTACACAAGGTATGTTTCTTCACTGCATATAAATTACTCAAGGTGTCTTGTCTGGTACTCTGCCCTTGAGATCTAGTTTGAATTTGGATGCAGCAGATGGACCCTACTACATGCACCTTGCAGCTACTCTCTGTCCTTGAAAGGTTTTGAAAAATGTCATCTCTTGCAAGGCAGAGGAGATTTGCAGACAGCCTGAACTCAGGCAGCATACAAGATATACAAGGTCTCTGGAGTGGCCTGACATTAAAAGGGCTCCCAAGAGGATGTAGTGCTGGTCTGAGCACTAGTTTCAGCTCTCATGGGTACTCATAACTCCAATTAAAAACAGAGATTTAATGTCTCTAGAAGTCAGAGTTTTCAAGCTCAGTGTCCTAAACTGGAGGTCAAGTTTCAGACTTCAATGCCTTGCTTAGATTTTCCACAATACCCAGTGTGGTTTGCATGTGTGTGGTACTGAAATTAATTGGTCAGACAGTAATTGGTGTTCATCAGATGAAAGGCACTATGGAATGCAGGAGAATGCTTCATGTTATAATTTGAGCGAATATGTAAACAATACCCTAAAAGATAGATGTCCTCATCGTAAACTTTCTCTCTGAATTATGCAGATAAGTAGAACAAAACACAATTCCTTATCAACAAAATAATTATTCTTTGATTATGCCCTTCATGTTCTGTAGATGTTCAAATTACATTTGGGCAATCAGATATAGACCAGAGAAACTCTACCCATCTGAGGTGGTCTTCATGCTGTGAATTTATATTAAACACTGAACATTAATATGAAAGCAACTCTCCTTGGAGATAATACTTTGATGTATTAATAAAAAAGACTTCTCAGTTCTTGTTTATCATAAATTAAGATTAAAACACTTTCTTTGGGTTCTGTGTGAGACGAGTAATTTGTAGTGCAAGAAACATTGTAAAATACAGCACATATAGCAGAGTTCAGATATTCAAGACTGAGTTCCAAACCCATGGCTTGTGCACATCGAATGCAGTGCAAAGTGCTGAACTCCCACCCAGTGCTATCAGTATCACCTGCCATTATCAGCTGATTAACACTCCAATCAGATCTGTCTTTAGATCCTACTGTTTCCTTATTAGCTCTTTTCACCAAAGGGCCTATTGAGAAAGATGTCTTGTGTATTTCTTCTGAAAAAATTGAACCCTGAACAGCAGAATGTCACTTATTCACACAGTTTGTAAGAAGCTGTCAGCTACACAGATTCCAGTAACAGGAGGGCTGACATTATCCAGAAAGTACAGGCAAGAGCTGTACCTACAGATCCAGGTGTCTTTTTTTGATTCACAACCATATCGTAATTAATATCACTGAAGTATATCAACATTATTAACATTTCATCATGCCTCAAGACTGTAGTGAAAAATCATTTATAAAATGAAGGTTAACATAATTTTTGGATAGCCACTGTTCTATTATTATTTCTGAGAGGATCAAATACCCATATCTGCTTAATGCTTTTATCCTGCTGCTATTTTCTATGGGAACATTACTAATGAGAGCTGTTAGGAGGTCTTTTATGACTGTATGAAGAAATGAAAAATCAGTAAATTACTACTAAACATAAACCATTATTTTCTTTCACTGGATATTCCGAACTTGGTTTATTTTCCTTTTTGGAGCTGGACTGATCCTATGTTAGTGCCAGATGTGACCCGATGCCATGAGCAGGGATTGGGCCATGTGACATCCATTGTTTGATGGTTCCACTACTTTTTAAAATTATTACAGTGACGGAAGAAATAGAATATGCTTCTCTAAAGATGTTATTGTGAACTCCATTTTACCCTTTGCTTTGACTATTCAGTGCTCTAAGAACAGTGGAGTCACACTACTGTGCGTTTTAGCATGATCTAGTCCAGAGCCACTAATTACATGTCTGCGTGCTGATCTTTGTAGACTCATGAGAACAAACAAAGAGATTAAAGGAAATAGTTACTCACTTACTGAAAAAAGAACATCTTTCCTCACTGTTTTCACAAAAGCAACCATTTTTAGAAAAGTGCCTTCCAAACACTTCTCTCCAACACATAAACAGTACGATACGTGGGAAAATCAAATTAAAGGGGTTTTTTTATGGAGCAGTGGAGCTACTGTTCAGACAGCTGTTCAGTTTCCATCATCTATCACATGATGGAAATTGTATTTAATTTCAATGAATATACACAGATAACTTTCAGTATCAAAGTGGTGAATTCAAAGGCCAGAATTTCAGGGATATTTAAATTTCTGAACTGGTAGGGTGCAGATCTTCAAAGATGTTTGACATATTTAACTCTCATTTGCCTCCTCAAGCACCTTTGATTTTGATTCACCTGATCCTGCCTTCTACTACCAGGTGGCTGCAGACATTTTCTGTGCACTCTGGCACGTACACATCTAAGTGTTTTTTGAAAACCCAAAGGTTATACCAATGAACTGAAATGTTTTGGATATGTGAACTAAAAAAAAAATCCACTATTTTTCTTTGCACAAGTTATTAGAATTTTTTTGTTTATTCCCCGTTACAATGAAAGCTGCAGTTCATATGGCTACAGAAAACAGGCTAAAGCAATTCCTACATGATAGCTGTACATAAACATTTATTCATTCATATGGGAGCAAGGAAGAAACAGACAACTTGGCTATGTTGGTATAGTTATTATTTTTAGTATTTTGGCTGAAGTCTTTAGTTTCCTTTCCATACATTTTTAAATAGAAGGCTGTGGGGGTTTTATGTTCTCCTTCAAGTAGAGAATAGACTTTCAATGTAGCAAAAATTCTGGTTTTCCGTTCTGCAGCTCACCTAGGTCTGTTTCCATCTATTAAAGCCATTGTACAAAATAATTGCTGCTATGGCAGAAGTAACACTGGGTATCCATAGTACTGGCACTTCTCATTTCCTTACCCTTGTTACATAACAGATCAAATGGAAGCCAGATTCATGGGAACTCTGTAATTACTTGACAATAATAATTGCCAGCAATAAAACAGAGCTAACAAAGAACTAATTAGCACACCACCCAGGACTAACAACATGTTACACTTTTTTATTGTTATTTTTAGCTACAAGTAGGAAAGACATAAATTTGTCCTTTATCAAATAGCATGAAAGACCTTAGATAAGTTAGATGTTTGCAGTTATCACTCAACAAAGCTGGACTCTGGCCTTCAGCTACATGGCATATATTACCCTGAAGGAAGACAAGAGGAAGGTTAGAGACCTACCAGTGCTTGCTCCCTGCTGGTGCCAGAGAGTGGATCTGTGGGATACACACTGGGAGGCACCAAAGCTACCGAAGACGCACAAGCCTCATATTTTCATGTCAATGTCTCTTGCTGGATAATAGGAAGGAACACAGAAAGGTTGGCTCTGCAAATATCAGTAAAATACAGACCCCATCATTTTTTAACTTGCTGGATGAATTTCAACTGTTTCTTAATCTTCTTATAGGTGATGGGAAATCAGTTGGACAGTTTCAGCTGCCATCTCATGGATGGAGTCCCTTTGGCCTGATTGCTGGAGAGCACATTCCCACTCTTCTGAATCATTACTTACTGACTGTGGGCAGAGATGGTTTGGTCTCTAGACAGTGCTAGCAGCTAGGTATTTGGAAAGTGAATGACTAATCCTTTGCTCAGCTAGACCTTTGATGGGAAATGAGACATGTCACTTAACACTTACACTTCAGCTTAAAAAGGGAAAAATTATTCTTTCTTTCTTGAAGCAAAATTGTGAGACTCTATATGCTAAAGTACACTATGCTCAAAATATGCTCCAAGTCCATGAAGACAACAAAAGCTAGCTTGCATGAGGTGGTCTTCCTTCCTCTACAACTTCAACAAACAGGCAGCCCCTCAAACTGCAGAGATTTTTTTTTTGGTCCTGCTATGGATTTAGTCCAGCCCTTTGCTGATCTCTAAACTTACTTATTTTACTGTAGCATCTGCCCATAGACAAACACAGGACACTTGCCTTTCCAGAAGATATTTTCCACTTGGAGTTAGAAGCTGTCCTTAAGCCATGACAGATTCTGGATCATTTAGAGGGCATTCATCAGGAGATCAACGAATGTAACTCCACAGTACAGTTTAAGGTCAGTTTAGTCCAAGACAGAGGCGAGTGAAGTAAAAATAAACAAATAAGGATCATGGGTTTTTATAAAAGCCAAGAAGAGTGTTGAAGCACATAGCTGAAATATTTTCTCTGAGCTCTGCAGTGCGGCTGGCACACTGCTGCTTTAACACTTGGTGCCTGTTCAGCGTGTGCTACGTGGATGCACCAAGGTCTGCGCACATGCACTTGCCAAGCAGAATGACAGAGGTAATGAGACTATTTCTGAAAAATTAAGTGTTTATGGCTTGCTCAGTTTCATAGTATGTTTCATAATCTTCAACACTCACAATGTGTCACTTATGGGCTTGCAACATACTCCCTCTAAACAGAAGCTGCTTTGTGCTCACCACTGAAGAAGCGTGAGCTGTGCGACTGCCGTACTGTATTTTGGCAGTAGCTGTTAGAAGTAAATTTACAGAGGATTAAGAAAATGGAAGGCAGCATGCCTCACACTGTAATTCTGCAAAGTATTAAAATACCCTGTTTAAAGAAGAGGTGAGAGATGGCTGCTATTCCAAGTCTTGTTTTGACCAAATTTCCAGTTGGTCTTTGAGAAGTCTCTGAATAACAGCAGTAGCCCTTGCCCAGAAGGAGTGTGTGAGGACACCTCCCTGCTTTGGATGTCACCTCCAGCACGAGGTGGGAGCCATCCCCAGGGGCACAGGGCCACTCAGACCTGCTCCAGTGGAAAGTTCTTGCCAGCTGCTGTGCTGCTTCTGGAATCAGCTTGGGGCCCTTCGCCATCTCCAGATGTGCTCCAGGAAGAGCTGGATCCAGGGGCTGCTCTGGCTTTATGTCCCATCAAGGCCAGGAGAATGAAAGTATGTGCTGAGGACATGAGACATTTTTGGCTGTCTGGAGCTACAGTAATGGGATATGCAGATAAACAGAGAGATTGAAAATTGGTTGTGTATGCTTTGAAGGAAACGTCAAACTACTTTCTTTTCCAAGTATATTCTTTTTCTAGACTTGACCTTGGTCTGCACTTTTAAGAATCTGATATTTTTTGATGGTTTATTTCACTTTCAGATTTTGGCAGGGTCTACCCTCAGATATGCCAGAAGTATGAAAAGTTATTCTCCAGACAGAAACAGAAGCAGAAAGCAGGCACTTGCCTACAAAAGATGGTCTCTCCTACGGATTGCATCACAAAAGATGCCTGGCTCAGTTTTCAAAAGAACCCTAAATCTAACAATGAACTCTCAGAAAAATGGCAGTTAAAGATTTTAAATAACCACCTTAGAGCCCACATGTTGCTCTGAAAACACTGAAGACATGAAAAAGGTATCTTGATTTAGGAGATAGGTTGTATTTTGCAGTGGTTTTTTTACACTGTAATGGTAGTTAGAAAGCCAGGACCCACAGAATTCTGTGGCCACTGCATTATGCTCTGAAAGCTTACTTACTACTAAGGAATCACATCAGTGTACTGAAAATTACAGTTCCATCTTTTCTGGTACAGCTTCATCTTCAAGGGCAAACAATAACCCAGACAAATCAGCCAGGATGCCACTGCTTTACCTGCACTGGAGCAGGTGCAGGGAAGGCAACAACAAAAAGGTGAAAATTATAACTGTGAGGCTGATTCTGATTTTGGGAACAAAGCTGGGCCTTTCACTAATCTTTGTGTAACTCCAAGCCAAAGCGAATCTGAGGGTGCTGAAAGTAGCCTCGAAACTGAGACTACAAAGTTATTTGTTGAATGCATTTCAAAACATTTCCTTCATTCATTGTTTACTGATCTGGCCTTTCCTCATCATGGGTAGAAAAACATAACAAATGCTTATCACCTGCAAGCTCAAATCCCATTGGAAAGAAGTTTTTCAGGAAAAATGTTAATGTGGTGAGAACTTTCAGGGAGTGTTGGAGTTTTAAAGTTTCTCATGATGTTTTGCATTTTTTCTTCTTAATGAACAGGAAAAAAACTCATCTGGCTCTCATTTGAATTCTCAATAGACTTTAGAAAGGAAGTTCCAACCAGAACTGTATTCCTACACCTAAAATCTACATGGGAATGATGCTGCATGCTTGTCTCAAATGAACAACAACAACCAAGAGAATCAGAGTTAAGGCTGGGTCAGCAGCACACCCACTTGTTCCACACAACAGTACAGGGCTCAGCAGAGGGGCTGGTTTTGTAAACCAGGCTTCCATAGGAGATATCAGAGCTTAGCATCAAGCATGTGCTTAAACACCTAGTTGATCTGCCTTCATAGTAGCCATTCTCTCATCCATGCAGAATATTTATTTACATAAAGGATGCTAATCATCTTACCTATTTGCAACTGCATTGGAACCCTTAATCCTAGGCTACTGAAAGCTGGAGAGAGAAAGAGGCATCTCCATTACAATATTTGTCTTATCTAAAAGTTAATTTCTGAAAGAGGCAAAATGGCTTGTGCCCAGAAAGCACTCATTCTTCTCTATGGACTATACAGCGAATTTGGGAGGAGCAGGCATAGAAAGCTAGAGCCATTTCCAGTGACATTCTTCTTTGAGGCATCTCCTGCTAATGTACTGTGTGACTTAAGATCCCTAATTTCACGTATTTGCACCTGATATTCTCCATTTGCAGTGGTAGCTTAATGATCTGTATTCGTTTGCAAAGGGATTTGAGATTTATGTAGGAACATTCCTGTGTAGGTGCTCAGTGTTTACCACAAACAGCATATATTTCCCACACAAAGCATGTCACTGAATTAGTTGCTTGACCTCAAAATCCACTAATCTGTAACATAAACAATGAAGTGAGTACTTACGGTGTTCACCCCCTAATCACCACAGTGCCTTATTCATCAATTCACCTGGTGGTTTCTATAGGGTATATGCGTACCTCACCAGAACTAAGTTGCACTTCTCCAGACTCCCCTCCACTGCAACTGATACTATACATTCTTGGTATGCATGTTTTCCTAAGTGTTCATGAGACGAAGTATCTCAAGCTTATAAACAACTCCAAGTATTTCTAAGTTACAGAATTTGCCAGAAAAATGCCCTTTGTCCCCTAAAAATGTGAGCTGCCTCTGGAAAAAGATATTAGCACAAAGTACAGGGCTGATTCTAAGTTAAAGTCAGGTTGAGGGCAGGTCTCCCCAGACAGATGGGTAGGCATCTCCACCTTCCAGCTTCCTAAGAACCCTGTTCCTAGATCTGCTTAGACATAAGAAGTGAACTGATTACTCAGTGCACAACAGAGACTGACATGCCAGCGTGATCCTGGAAGGGCCTCAGCAGAGGATTCTTGTAATTGGTGTGAAGACAGTATAACTCATTTGTAGATACATCACTCTGCACCGTGCTTGCTGTATCAGTTTTCTTGGACTGTTGTTGACTGCCTTCTTCCCCAAGCTTTTCTTCTCTCTCGGTTTTGAAACTCTGGGAAGAAACTTGTAATAGCAATTTGTTTGTGCCATGCCTCTTTGGCATGCTGCGCTGCACTATTACACAAATAAACAGGGAACACGCTGTAACACCACAACAGCAGATTTAACTAAGATCCAATTGTACTTGGTGCCATCTGAACATGGGAAGAATGTTCCCTTAAACGAAAAAACTTCAACAGAAAAACAAGTTCACCCTTCACAAGTATGTACCATAACATAGGACAATACACCATCTTTGACTTATGACTTCATCGGTAAGAAATTGGCCAAGAGTTTCTCCAACAGGCAGCTGTGCTCTCTAGCATATTGTTCCTTCTGCACAGATCTGAATTTGGGCTCTATGAAGCCACTCTTTGCTAGGAAGTGGTAGCCTGTCCAAAATTGCCTCTCTCACTGAACCACCAGGGTTAGGCTGGGGGGATGCTACTGGCCCTTGATTTAGATAATGAGATTGCAAGCAACTAGAACAAATAGTTTATATTTCAAGATGAAATTCACGAGTTTAATTCATGTCTCATTTTTACCGAGTTCCTCACTCCAAAAGCTCAGTGACAGCCTGAGTAAATGCTTTGACTTGTAATACACAGTCACCAAAAAAATTAATGATTTCTTTTCCCAAAATACTTAAGGACAAACACATTTCCAACATCAGGGCCTCTGAAGAGGAAATACCTCAGGGAGAATATTATTATTAGGTGACACAGCAAATGCTTAAGAATGAGTGATTGAAGCAGACTACGTACCCTAAGGATTTAATGAGCAGCTTGAAGGAGGTGATGGCCTGAGGCACAGCCTCAGGTCATTAAACCTCAAATGGTTATTAATCCCTAAGAAATGCTTTCTGTCAAGGTCATTGGTGCTATTATACAGTGGAAATTGAGGGTGTATTGAGAAATTAGTATAGAGCTTGTTTGCAGGAGAAATTCTCCCAATGGGCATTCCCAGGAGGACGTTGCAGTGTCCACAAGCCACCCACCTTGCCTGGACTTCCATGTCACTCTTGGCACCATTTCTAAGCTGCGTTGCACTTCTGCAGAGTGTCACTACAGGAACTTTATCATGCACTGAGCACTTAAATTAGCAGTTTGGCATAACATTAGCTAAAGTCCCTCCTGCTTAGCATATGTTTTTAAGTTGGAGTCCTGCCCTAATGTTGCCTCTTTTTAGAATAAAACCAGGAAATCTGATTCAATTGATGTGCACACTGGTGACCATAGCATTCGATCAAAGGCTGAAAATTTACAGCTGTTAGGATCACTACCCTTTTTTTCAGAGATTCCTAGGATAGAAGTCTCATTCCACCTCATTGCCTTCAAGCAGAAATACCTGGAACCAGAACAAATATATCCATTGGTAACTGTGGAGTTAAGGCCAAGAGACTGACCAGCAGGCAGGGAAGGGCAGTTGGTGGTGAGATCCCAGTCTGGGGTTTTATTCTTAGACTCCATCTCTGCACGGAGTACCTTGTGAAGAAAGCCTCAGCTTCACAGTCACCTTCTCATTAAGTATGAAAAGTGCTGGTGCATGAATCCTGTGACTTTTTATAAATAGGGTCTAGAGTCAGGTAGTTATTTGTTTGGTGCATTTTGTGTAGCTAAAGTAATTTGGGTGTCGGATTTAGTGACTGGCTTTTTTTTTTTTTTTTCCAGAAACTGATGATGGTTTGTGATTTGAATCAGGCAAATAAAATCCTGTAATTCCGTTCAATTATCTTTGTGGCTCAGATTTTCCTACATTATAACCATATCTACCACAACAGTTACTTTGAATTTTGAATTAGGTTTATTTACAAGGGACCCGGAGATCTTAGGTTTCCTAATTATTACATTATAATGATCAATGTTTGACTTTTAAGGCAGTGCAACAGACCGCAACCAGCTAAATGTGTTCCTTCTGGTCTAAACAAAGTAGGAAAACCAGAAAATTGTTATATAGTAGGATCATTTTGATTACATTCCTGAGGATGATTTAGCATCCCAATTATGCAACTGTCCAAATTAAGAGAAGAAATTTTTCTTTATTAAAGGCCCTGAGATGATTTAGGAAGCAACAGTATATTACACTAAATAAAGAGAAAGAACAAAAGGACATCATGATCTATTTAATTCTTCTGACAATGTCTGCATTAAATGATCAATGTTTAGACATGCATTGCTATTTACTTTTTGATTGTGTCCTCACGTACACTGGCATCAGCTAATGCATCCTTAATAAATGGAATTTATGCAAATGTTATTTCAATTACATGTTTCTACATAGGTGTCAGGAACACACTCTTCTATGGAGAGCTGGAGGGGAAATTCACTGTTATGTTTTGCTCTGACTGGTTTCCTGAGAGATATTAATTGAATGAAATTGGTAAATTACTGGAGTGCAGAAAAGTACTTTTACAATGATATTAAGAAAAAACCACCCTTGTAGGATATGACCAAATGTTTTTTGAATGTATTTGGGTCCTTAATTTTGTTAGCCATATCAGAAATATGTTTGGGCACTGATACTGTAAGAAATGAAATTACATTTTTAAAATATAAAAAATGAAGCTGCACTTCAAAAATATAAATATAGCTGAATATTTCTAGAAGGAAACTTTTGCTTAATTTATACATTAGACACCATTCCAAATACCTGAAAAAGAACTGGATACATGTCACAGTAAAGAAAATTTTATTTGGCAGTACTGGCTTAGACATGGCTGTGAAGTCATAAATCAGATAAAATACGTATTTGGACACTAAATTATTTTTGGACTTGGAAAATTCCACTAATGCTATATTATTACAGCAGTATATTCCTGTAACCTAGATTGCAATCAAGCAATACACATAAAGTAATTTTCTCCTGAAGAAAGATGAACTTAAGCTCCCGCTGTAAGGGGTCCAACTGTGCAGTTTCATGCTGCCTGGAACAAGGTCGTTTTCCTGATCACGATTTTCAACAGATTTGTGTCATGGAAATCACTGCACCTAAACATGTCTAACATTTATTTCCTTCCTTGCTTTGCTGGATTGTGCCATAAGGTATGCATTGTACTATTCACGTAAGAAGCAGATTTGAAAAAGAACCACACATCCTTTATCCCTCCGGTATTTTCAACAAAATAGACAATTCCTTACTGCTGGGCTCCTTTTCCCTCTTACTTTCACAAGTATACTTTTTCTTTCTGCCTCTCCAGCTGTGTTTTTTATTGTCTTTGTTGCCATAATGCCCCACTAATGCCCAGGACACTTCCACGAGTCTCTGTCAAATTTCGTTCCTCCAAGGGCTCTGTCACTGAATTTACGAAAATGTTGAACTCCATTGCCTATGAAAGCACTCACATTTTCTTTTGTGGATCTTATGCAGGCACAGAATAAGTATGGAATAACTTGATAATACCAGCATCTGACTCATGTACTGAAACTTGGAGTAACTGTAGCCACATCCTGTAAAATGACCAGTTAAAAAAATAATTAAATAAATTGACTTGGCTTTTTCTCCTCCCAAGAATGACCATGCTCATTTTTATCTTAAAAAGCCTTAACGTACAAAGTTGAAATAAAGCACAGAAAATAAGGCCAAAGTGGGAAGGGAAAGTTCATCTAATCCACTCTCTGTCAAAACCTGCAGGACTAATATTTACTCTTCCTTAGAGGAATCCTGGATTCAAGGCAACTTCTGAGATACACCTGACTAAACAGGTTGCTTTGGTCTCAAACCAGCTAGGTGGCAAATTTACAACTCTTTGCTAAAGTAGGTGTTTTGATGATACAGTTCCAGCTCTGTTCTCAGGCAGAGACATTAACTTGGGCAGTGTGATGCTGGAATGCAGTGCTTACTTTTCCACCCCTTGCATTTAACTGCCTCTGGATTGCCACACCTGTACCTATTCAGCAGAAACTCATTAAACTTTTCTTCTTTTCCTGCAAACGGTATGTTATATTCCTGCCATGCTGGCATCTCAGCATTATTTACATCCCTGCTTAGAGAAACGGTGCCATTTCATGCAATGCTGCTTTCCATGGTGTGTAAGGGATGCTGGATGATACCCTCAGCTGCAGTGCCCAGATTAGTCAACCCTCACTTCTTCTGATGAATACAAAAGAGAGATCCCTCCAAACTATCACAGATTTGTATGGATCAGAGGTCTGCACAACTGTGAGTTTCAGAAGGCAGAAAACTAGATTCCAGGAAAGCAAAACCACCAGTGAATGAAAAGCTAAGAATACGTTTGGGTGAAGCATGGAAGAGGGAATTGCCAATACCTCAAATAACATTGTTTATTTAACAGTATCCTGTTGGGGGGAACTACATAACTGCATGACTATGAGTAACTGTGCGTACTTAAGTCATGATAATGTGATGGATTATCATGAAAGTCTACTCTCAAGAGAACAATATTTGTGTCAGGCAAGTACCAGCCTTCTAAATAGCCCACAGCTATCCTGTACAGGGCACAGGAATAAAAAGTGTGCCAGACCAGACAGGAGTATGTTCTTTTAAATAAAAAAAAAATCCCTAAATTATAATCTTGGTGATAAATACCACTCCAAAACTTATTTCACAGGGAATGTTTTTGCCAAAGACCAGACACTTTCACTACTAATAAACAGCCTAAGGAACGCAGTCCTAATTAGTATGAGCAAAAATACCAGAATTTAGCCCTAAAAGCTCTTGTATACAAAGCCTTGCGAGCAGTTCACAGATAATGACGACTGTTCTGCTTCACTACTGTGAAGAAAAATGTTCAGTCAAATATATACTTATTCATAACCGTTTGAAAAGATGGACAGGATTTGAAAAACAAAATCTATGTACAACTAAGTCTACATTTAGCTGGTGTCTCTGCAAAGTTCAGTATACATAAAGTAGTAAAGAAGCATTAATTAGCATTACCTTGTTGCCAAATTACTTTCTTCAGTCTCAGAGCCTAACACTCCCTGATGACCTCCTAAAGTATCATTGCAGAGATTGCATTCGTCCTCATTGCCTGCTCTTTTGTATTTTCTTTCCTTTGGAATAATTTAAGGCTGAGGTAATAGCACACAAGAAAGATGCTATTTAGTCTCTCTTCCAATGCAGACAGGCTTTGAAGCAATGCAGTCTAGGCCTAACCCAAAAAACCAAATTTTTTTGGAAAACATTTCAATTTGCACACACTGAGTGTGAACATTACCAAGGGCACCTCCTGTACCACTGAACAGAGGCAGATTTGCTTCCTCACTTAATACCTGTTGACTCTGTCTTATGCTTCAGTCTGTCTCGGTAGTCATCCTGTGTGTGATGAACAAAGGCCAACTACATTTTGCAGGGAATTGCATGAAAAAAAATCCCCAAATGTACTCCACTATTGTTTTCCAGTTTTAATGACCAGAAAGATGTTGTTGTGGTCAGAGAGTAGAAAAATACAGATACAAAAAGAACCATTTAGAAAAGTAGCCCTAGGAAAAGCAGTTGAGTGTCTGTCAGGGTGATCAGGTACATTTGCTCTGCTTCATTAAGTTTTAATCACATATGGCAACTGGTCTCAAAAGTGCCCAAGACTTTATGATGACTTGAAATGAAAAGGGCAAAATGCTCTCCTCCATCATTTTGGAACACATCACAGCATTAGCATCTGTGGTAAGCATAAAGACCCTTTCAAAGCAGCCTTTAAGAGCTGCACACTAAGGGATCTGCTCATGAGACCAGTAGCACCAGCTCATCTTTACCATGATGATACCATAACCCTAGTGCAAGTATTGCTTTCAGGAGATGACAAAATGAGAAAGGATGGCATCACAAATGAGACCTCAGAAATGTTAAGATGGAAGATTATTCTTAACTGAAATATTATATATAGCTTTACTGTGGGGTTTTACCTACTTTTATTTAATATTCATTTATTTATTGCTTCATCTATAATAATAAAAAATTAAGATATTTAGATCCAGTCTGCCAGACACCTCCTTAAATAATTTTCTACTGGAAATACTTACAATAGCCACCAATAACAGTACACAGTACTGTACACCTACTGTGACTCCAAGCTGTGCTCTATACAGCTTGTTGTGCACAACAGAGGTGCATGCTTTCACAATACTCACAGGGTCTTCTAGTTAGGGACAATTTCCTTTAATAAAAAGCCCAGCTGGGTATACTTAGAAACATTTTTAGTTCCTGACCTTATGTTACTCCTAAAATCCTACATCCTAACCATAGTCAGAATCTTTTTCTAAAAAGCAGACTCCAGACTGCCAAATCTTACTTTATTTATCTTTTAAATGTTATTTAATAAAGAAGCAAACAGAATTAGTAGCACTTTTGAAGGTGGCAAAAACCTGTTATTTCATAGATGCAATGTACTGATATAATGTACTGATATAATGTTACCCATCTATGAGCCGTATACTTGTTTGCTCTGCTTGATAAGCTCAGACCAAATTAAGCACTGGCTACCCGTTGCTGGGCTGGAATACATTAGGGATGAACTGGTAGGGCGAGTCCCATATTTTCCTTATGATGAATTGCTGAACAGTTTTTCACTACAATAATTTGAAAAATTTTCCAGCAAACCTAAAAATGTATTCCTTTTACGTCTGCCTCCACAACACAGAACTATACCTAATAATTTCCTCATAATGCTTTTACGTTCTGCATGCATTACAGTATATTTGTACTTTGCTTACTGAAGAAATATTCATAACATCCGTGTCTCTGGGACATCCTCCTGTACCCCAATATAGTGTCAAAATCTATTGGCCAGTTTCAGTCAAATCTGACAGGAGGAGCCAGGTCTCAAAGATACTGCATTTTAGAAAAGCTGGTGTCGAGTAAATTATACAAATTAGTATTCCAGCAAGGGAAATGTACTTGTGAGGCGACCCACTAACCACGTGAGAAGCAGCAGACAGTTCACTAAAGAGTACACAGCACTCTGCATCAGCATCAGTATCAGAAGTAATCACTTCCTTTACAAATATTTAAGGGATGGGAGAGAGGTCTGGAGAGTGACAGGGAAGAGGGGAACTAAGGACTTTGTTTCGCTGAGGTGGGGAAAGGAATCCAAAACCACAGGAAACTAAGCTTCACTTGAGCCAGTACTCAGAAAACAATTTTGCTCAATTAAGCTAAAAAAAAAANAAAAGAGTAATCTCTATGATGGAAATAAAGGTCAACCAGTACTCATCACTGGGCAATGAGCTGGTCCAACTTTTGGTATCTCCAGAATGACTCATGCATGGAACACATCACTGCTGCATTCTTCGCCAGTGTTGCAGGAGTGACCACATAATGTCCTCACAGCATAACATCCTCACACTGTACTCAGACCAGTCCCTCCCACTTCTTTCTTCTTCAGTAACTCCAAGAGAAAAAAGTACTGAGGGGCTGTGACATTGAGTAGGAGATCTGCAGCCTACCCCTGCCCTGAGCTACATACTTGCCTAGGTCCAAAGCATCTCCTAAAAGAATAATTTGCAAGAAAGAACACTGGAGCATCATATTTCCCAGTGCTCCATTTTGGTTGTCTCTAGAAGAGACAACCAAAAATGAGGACATAATCATGCCTGTATCAAAACATCAAATAAGCAGTCATTCCCTAAATACACATCAAATCCAACATCACTGCAGACTCATCCTCTGTTCCACAAACCATGTCACAACGAAAGTCTGTACAAAGCCCAATTTCTACCAATACCAGGCAAACACATGTAATGCATTTATAAGAACAAAGCTTTTACTCAGCACTTTCTGTGGTGTGAAGAAATTATCACAACTGTTACCATTATTTATATTTCACTACAAATCCCAGTCAAAATCAGAACCTTGTCACAGTCAGTGGTGCTCAAATGTTTAATGACAAAGTAGCTGGTTCCTTACGGAGCTTACAGTCCTCACAGAACGGCAGAAAAGGAAAGGATAAGAAACAAAAGCATGGAGACTTACGGATGGTCATCCTATGAAGGGAGGAATTTAGCTCCTCTGAGTTAAACGTAGAATTGAGCTCAACCCACTCAGGACAAGCAGAGCCCAAGACTGCCTCTCTCTGGGGGGAGTGCTCTAATTCTTGGGTTATTATGCAAGAGGAAGATAAGTCACATCCATCTCCAAATGAGTAAAACCCAACTGTATGGAGCTGCCAGCATTTATTTCCTTTTGTTCCACTATAATCCCAGTGAAAGAGGTATTTACGTGAATGAGGAGGACTGAATCATTCTTGGATGGATGCATGGATGCATGGATGGATGCATGGATGGAGAGAGTGGAACAGATTTCCCTCCTCAGATCTTCAGTAAGAACTGCTGCTCTCCTTAGACTGTATAAGGAATTTAAGCAACTATGACAAATTGACCGGACCATCTGCTTAACCCTGGGGACCTAAAAGCTTAAATTAAATGGACTGGGTTCTCCACAAGACACATGGCCTCTCTAGCAAATGCCAATGTTTCTTGATTTTTCAGACAAATACCATGGTATGGCTAATTACAGTGGGCCTGACTTTCATCTGGAATAAATTAGTGTTGTTGTTGCCAAAGACTGGCCCAGAAAATCCATGTAAGACTGCAGGATCCTTGCAAGCAAATGAGGCTCTGTGTTAAGTGGAGCCTTGTTGCTGGGAAAGTCTGTTGCTGAATGTGTTAATCCAAAATATTAAAAACATTATTTCACATTATGGTCTCTGACTTACCATGGTAAACAGCCTTCAAAACCACAGTCTAGTAACACTGCCTTTGTCCCTGCTTGCCGTCAATGGCAGACTTTTCTCTTTCTTTTTTTCAAAATTATCTACCAAAATAAAACAGGATAAACCCAGGAACGAAGCATTTTTTCCAAAGTGGAGCATAATTTAATCTTTAAGACAGAGAACAGAAGAGTGTGGGTTTTCTCTGACTGTGGACTTGTAATTTCACTGAAGATAAATATTTAAGTAACAAGCAACGGGATATTTAATTGTCAGGAACTATTATATTTAAAGAAAGGACTAGAGATTTTCAGACTTGTTTTCCTATGTGTGTTGACAACCTATTCCCATCATTTACACTCTGTATGACATTTAAATACAATCACTGCTATAATTTGTAAATTGTTAATATTAGGACTGTAGGGATGGCTATGCTTTCAGTTCTATATTAAAAAAAAAGACAGCTTTTACATCAACAACTGTCTGAACTTCATTATTTTCCCATCCATTATTTGTATTCCTCCTCCTCCTTGGCCTCTCTGTTTTTTAATTGTTGGTCCCCTGACTGATTTCTTTCGGGAAGCTGCACACCCTGACTGCTCTTGGCTCTTGTGACACGCATAAACCATGAAACAAATACAAGGGGAATGGACAAAACCAAAGCAGGGGGATATATGATAAACCTAACTATATAGATCTCTCCAGCTGTGCACATAATCAGGCAATGGCACCATCTGAACTGAGACACCGTATCTTGCCCTACCCCTTCCATCCTCTCCCTTGTCCAGTTTGTGTGAAAATGAAAGGTCTTCAAGTCAGGACCACAATTTCTAATAAACCTGACCAGCACTCAGAGATATGGGACTGAGTATGGGACAATTGGTTTCCTAAATGATACTGTCTCATGTCAGGAACTAATCCACAGAACTGACAAACCCACAATGGGTAGAATAAAAGAATCAAGTTTCAGAGCTATTCTCAGTATTATTTACTCTTATTTGAGGGAAGTTTTTCACATTGCAGCTTATCTAAGTCTAAAATAAATGCCTATGACAATATGTAGTTCAAAGACATCCTCAGAAGTACTACTATATGAAATTTCACATCTCTGGACAAAAAGTACCACAAAGGTATCAAATTACTGGAACTGCATGGACAGAGTCTCCAGTTGGTTACCAGTGAAGTTACAGGCAAGATACTATGTTAACATATACAGCAAAATAAATAAGAAATGCTTGCATCAGTAGATAAAGTATTTAATGACTTTAGCTGCATGCATTTGTCACACTTTGTAGGATTTTGTATACAGCCACAGAAACAGCCCCAAAAGGATCAAAAGAATGTTATTTCTTGTATCAGAAAAATAATTTTACTCAGAGAATAAGAAAATGAAACCACTTCTCACAAAGAAAAATGAACCTGTATGATGATGCAGCTCTGAAACAAATTACATATATTCTACTAATCAATAAAATACAGTTGCCAAGGCAACACTGACATCAGAAAGTGAAATACAGAGGTCTGTCTTACATAAACACATACGCATACCAATATGTTCTGTGAACTTTTGCAATCTAGCAGTGACTTCAAGGAAAAATATGTTTTTACAAAAGAACACATATTTTCCCAGGCTTGATAGATTCTTGTGTAAGAGCTTTTATGAGATTCTAGACAAGTTGTATTTTGTTTGGTAGCCTTTGTTCTTGCTCTTTTTTTTTTTTTTTTTACTGGAAACAAAGAAATGTTGGGGAAAAAACTGCTTTCAATGAAAATTTATTCTTGGTATTAAAGTGACTTAGAAGAGTGACAACTGGATGGGAGAAAAAACTCTACCAAAGCATTTGAATATTGATCCTGAACATAGTTTAGGCTAAAAAAAAAAAAAGGAATTTTAGATCCTATTTGTATCCTATTATGCAGATTTCAAGGGACAAAGACTGTAAATAAGAAAGGATTTTTTTCCACAGGTCTTACAATTCTCATTGTATGTGTCTTTTACCTGAAATCTCAGTTCTGCTGCCTTATTCAACAACTATTATAATCCCCCTGAGCTGAGTGGAATGAATCACAGAGCAGGATGCTATTGACTAAAGGAGATACCAACCAGCCACCTCTGATCTCTGATTTTGTATTTAATTTGAACAATTCATTAAATTATTTCATAGCTCACTACCAGAACCTCTCACTACATATGTAGGCTGCTGGTACAGGCTGTTTCTTTCACTGTAGCTAAATAAAGCCCATGTTTCGCAGTGATGTTCACATCTCCTTGCCCTTTCTTGCAAAAACCACAGACAATACCCGCTGGTCACAGGATACCACCTCATGGCTCCCTAAATTACTGATCATGTTTCACCCATCTGCGTGCTCAGCCACCTGGAGCTGGCAGATATCTTCCTAATTTGGATGCCATAGCAACCAGGGCTGAGGAATCAAGGCACAACTATAGCTGTCTATTGAATTTGCTCTTGAAGTTCATGTGGGCAATATAAATGTAATATAAATAAATAATATGAGGTGTGAGGATTGGTTGACTGTTGCCTTTAAAGTCTGCCATTATAAGTACCAGGCTTTCGAGGCTATTTTCTGAAGGATAATTTTCAACTCTTTTTTAAAATGAATTGGTTTAGCTCATTCAGCATCCAAGTTCACTGGAAAACTCCAGCGGATATATCCCACTGAGATCTGGGTCAGCCTCCTAATTTTCAGCTCAGTTAAAAAATGAAGCTAACTCATTATGCAGCTGTCTGAAATGTTCCTGTAACGATAAACCCATGATGTTTTTACAAAGAACTGAGAATAAGGGATGGTATTTTCAGGTATGTATAAGCAATCACAGTCCAAACAAAATAGTGTCTTCATTCCTCATTGGGTTAAGTGATGAAAAGACTGACTATTATGTGTGATTACCTCTATTATTTCGGATGTGTAAATTAGACATGTTTCTACAAGCCTATGGAGATGAAATGCACTATGTAAATGCTAAATATTAACATAAATCTGCATTTTTAATTCAGTGGCTCAGAAGCACAAGAGAGGTGCTCATCATTGTGGCTGTATCTACCACATTCACTCCTGGTCATCTGAGTGCAGGGTCTTGCAAATCAAATTAATACAACAGAGCTGCTCAAGCAGGTCATTAGCTGGAGGCAATGTGACAAATTAACATCTCCTAAACAAACCTAATTCTTCTGCCCAGAGAAGTTGTGGATGCTGCACCCCTGGAAGTGTTCAAGGCCATGCTGGATGGGGCTTTAAGCAACCTGGTCTAGTGGAAGGTGTCTCTGCCCATAGCAGGAGTTTGGATCTTTAAGGTCCCTTCCAACCCAAACCATTCTATGTTTCTATGATTCTACTGAATCCTTCTGTGACAAGTGAGGGCCCATCCCCTGCTCTAGGTGTACCAGCTGGGATGCACAAACACAGGAGAGACACAGAGAGAAGATGCACAGGGTTTTTTTTTTTTGGAACTGGAGTTTCAGTGCAGATATGGGGTCCAAGGACATGAGTGGCAGACAGTAGGTGCAAGGTTCAAATATTTCCCTGAAACTAAGTCAGTTGAGACCGTGTTGTGACTTTTCAATGGTACATCAGTGCTCATGGCGGGCAAGGGACTGCCATTTGTGGTTTTCATCTCTATTCAAAGCCTGTGTAACAAGTGCTAAAGCAAATACTACTCCTATTCCTCCCAAAGTCACTCCCAAATGGAAGGGCCATTTCATGCAGAATAGGTAAGTCCAGCCATCACTCTTTCCAGCAACACTCCATGAAGATGCTCCAGCGACCAACCTCTTCTGCAGGATCGCTGGTTCCCATTCACCTTCTGCCCAAATTGTTACGGCTCTGGCAGATTTCAAGAACTGAGACAGCCCTAATCAGTGATTGCACCAGACGTTCCATTCATTTGTAATTCAGTGACTCAATTCCATCTCTAAAGGACATCTACCACTGGTTCACCTGTAGGTGGAAGACCATCTCCACTAAAGTTTCCTCCATCAAACTTTTCTTTTTGTCTATAATGTCCCCAGATTTAACAGGAAATCTTACATGATGCAGAATGATTATGTTTTACTGAGACGTCTTGCCTTCAAAAGCATAAATAAATCAACAAACCAAGGTAATTAAGGAACAAAAAAAAATGGTAAGGGCTTGATTTAAATACACAAACCCCAGAACATTCACGAATGAACCTCAGCCCATCTTGTCTGTCCCTGTGCAAAAAGGTTCTTCAAACAGCAAGTGAACTTAGCTCGTCTAGATGTTTGGTGGATGGACACTGACTTTAATGGAGATTCCCCCTTCTTTTATCTGCTTAAAATCAGATTCCTATTATTATTTTAACTTTACAATGTCTTAATTAAAGTAATGTTCTAGCCAAAAAAATATTGCCTGGGTGGCCTGAATTTTATACCTCTGTATTTTTTTATGAGGTGACCTTTCTGCTGAGTTCAAGAAATCATGCTTGATCACTGGTTTTGGGTGGGATTTTTGCTTGTGAGGACTATGAGTACATTACAAGCAAAGCCTACTTGATTTATGCATAATTTTTCACTGAAGGTACAAAATAAGTAGCCATCAACTTAATGCCACTTAATGCTGAAGGCTTTAAAGAGTCACATAAAGTCATCTTTTTTATGGAACAGCAAATATTCATGATTCTAGGTTAAGGTTATAAATGAATAAATAAATCACTTATGCATTGCATTCAGTTGTCCCCCACTCTAAACTCATTTAGTACATAACAGCTTTGCTATTGCCGTATGTCTTGCACAGACATTCAGTGGGAGGTTTCATAATGTTCCACAGCCTACAGAGCTCCTTTTTTAAAAAAAAAATAAATCTAATTTACTGTTTTTAACAATATCTGATAAAAAGAAAAAGAAGCAGATGTCATTCTACCACTTGCCCCATGCTTGTCATATGTGGTATTACAAAGTACAAATGGACAATATTTATTTAAAAAAGGGGATAATATGCAACATGCAAAACATGTTCTGAGATGTATTATTTCTAAGCATTAGCACACTCAGGAAGGCACCTTTGTGGTGGCCACATGAATAACAATCCCTGTAACAAAGAGATTTAGGAGCTGACTAAAAAAAATGTAGGGGCTGTGTGGGCAGTAGACTAAATGGCTGGAGCCTGAGCATACCATCCTACAAATCCTTAGAGAAGACGAAGGATCAGGGGTGGGAAGTTACCAAAAGTGCTCCAGATTACCAGGAGAATGCAGTTCCATTGGATGAAAAAACAAGCTTGAAACATCTTAGACCGCTCTTTTCCCATCCTGCCCAAATTCAAGAATAAAGGAAGACGCTGGACTTACACTTGATCCGTTTACCAGCACCTTCTCAAGGAAGACAGACCCCATTAAGGATCCCATGATAAAGATAGATCTTCTAAAAAGTACTGGGGCGCTAGATTTGCTCTGTGTTTTAGGGTAGCTCAGTGGCATACCCTAAACCCATGGCACTACCCACTGTTCTCCTCAGTTAGACCTACCAAAAAGCAGGAAAGGCTCAAAGTCAGTTAATAAAAGCAAAGCCAGCTATGTCTTTGGGAGAGTCCCAACAAGGAACTGTTCTGTGGGAGGATAACCAAAACACGTAATGACTGAAAAGGAAGGTAAGAACATTAAGAATGTAGAAAAGGTTACAATTAATCTAAATCCCTGTGAACTTTAAAATCCAAATCAGAGGTCAACACATGAGTAACAAAGAAATATCTGATAGCCATAAGCACATCTTCAAAACACAGACAGAAAAGGAGTGCACATCAAGACAGCATAAGCAGTGTGACCAAAGAACCCGAGTGGGTTGAATGATACTGCAGGGCAATAGTACAGGATGCTGTTCAGAAGACAGGTGATGCTGGGTTTATTCTTGGGACATTGTTTAGGCACGGTGCTTAATAGATCCTACTGATTTGATAAAAATACTTGATAAATATATGAAGATTTCTCAGCAGTTAGGGTAAAGTAAAAGATTCTTTCTTTCTTTCTTTCTTTCTTTCTTTCTTTCTTTCTTTCTTTCTTTCTTTCTTTCTTTCTTTCTTTCTTTCTTTCTTTCTTTCTTTCTTTCTTTCTTTCTTTCTTTCTTTCTTTCTTTCTTTTTCTGTGTCAATGAAGAATGTCTTGACTCTACTAAGTGGTTATGTCTGGGAAACTGGATGTGACAGGATTTCCCTTTCTTCAAGTTAGTTATGTGATCCTGCACTGGACTCAGCATTGTAATTATTAGTAGAAGACCCTGTGAAGAGCTTGCAGGGTACAAAATGAAGTAGTATTGTTAACTTAAAAATCCACTTTCCTCTCCATTTTTGTTAACCGACCCAGTAGCCATGTACTTACTGATTAGCAAATCCATTCCCCCCTCTTGTTTCATCCTATGAAAATCTTGGCACTGATTCCCTGCAATGTGAAAGCAAATGTCTGTAGATATGCCTGGTGACTGTCATGCCGTGATGTGAGCCTAACTGATTTGAAGGCAAACACCTTGACAGACAGGCAGGCAGAGCACACTTCAAAATCACAGAAAGGTAAATGAACAACACTGATGAACAACATACCCCTATTGTTTCTAATGCGCTTGAAAACCTCTTTATTCCTAACAAATAAAGAAATGCCAGGAATTGGTGCTATTTTAGCAACAAACGTCAGAGGAAAACAGTATCATCATCCCAGCATACAAATCTCGTGTGCCAAAGCAGGACGAGCTATTTCTGCAAGCCCCACACACTGAAAATAGACTTTCCCCTCAGACCTTTCACAAAGTCTTTCCTCCCTCTTCAGTAACAGCACCCAGCATCAGCCAAACTACAGCAGGCTACAGAGACCTCTACCCCTTTCTGTCTATTCTCCTTCAGATCTCTCCAAATAATAATTTCCAAAATGTACCTGACACTAGTGGAAGCACAACCTGCAACTCTCAGCTCACTGAGACCCAGAAAGAAGCAGCAAACCTCTGGCTGTGTGTAGTAGCAAACGCCGTGGCAAGACACGCCCAGCATGATGTGGTCCCCTTAAAAGGTGCCAACAACTCCAACCAGAACAGGATGTCAGGATAATGCAAAGAATCCACTTTTTTTTCCCAGTTGCCTCTGCCATCAGTCACAGTGACCCCTCCTTCTAAGTAAATGAAATCAATCAGCAGGGATTTCTGTAAAATACATAAAACAGTCATCTTCCAGACTCTACCAGAAGATAAATGGTTCCAGACATTGGACTGCAGCCATTTTCCCACACATGCTACAGTGTTTTGTCATCCATATTGGGCCATAATAGTGAGTGGGTTTTACTTGTTGTTTGTTTTTTTTTCTCAGTCAGCAGCCAATGCTTCTGCTTCTAACTTGTACACTAAAACCACAGCAACAAGAGTAATTTTTCTGTACAATTTGTAATAGAACAGTTTCATTCCCAGCAAGACAGTCTGGGGGCTCGTACAGAACTTTGACACTTTTCTGCTACAGCTAATATTGCCTTATCACTCCCCGCTGGAGCTCCACAAACCTTTTTGGGATTAAAGCATATCACCCCAAATACAAACCACTGAACTGAAGCAAGCATGAAATTACGTGCAATGAAAACCTTATCTAAGAACCTGCTAAAAAGAAATAATAGAACTGCTTACAATATCTCATTCTGGCTTTTGTGCTAATTTCAAAGAAGGATACAAATATATGACAAAAGATGCATCACAGTGTGAGTTTACAATTAATGTTAACGTATTTTCATGCAAGTCCTTAATAATCTGCTAACATAAAATGCACTTTGGAAAGAACCATGGGGTTTTTTCATTATTAAGAAATGTGCAACCAAATTCTATCCTTAATTAAATCAGGAGTAATTTTATTAACTGCAGCAGACTTAAACCTGACTTACATCAGTGTAACTGAGGGTAGGATTTAGCCCCGGGCTGTTTATACACTGTAGTTCCAGTTAGTTTAGATCTATTTGGGTGGGAACTCCTTTCCCCTTTCCAGAAAAAATATTCTTGCCTACCCTTTTTCACCTCGCAACTGAGGCCAAAGCAGTCTTTTCTTCTAAGATATTTTTCTGAAAAGTTATGACAAAAATTTATCTTTGACAAGAGGTGACCTTATTAAACAAAACCCACCCTCTGAAGTGATGGACACCAGCAGTTTTAAAGTTTGTTTACAAGTTTTTAAACAAGCCACCTCAAACAGATAAGCTTACTTACATCTTACAAATAAATAAAAACTTTAAGTAAAAGCTATTTCATTCAGGAGTGACTTATGTCTGTTTTCAAAGCTGAAAAGCCCTTTCAAACAATACTAGCTGCTGCCTTAAACTGCACTGTTACAGTATAGAAACTTACTGTCCACAGATATCCTTGGGCTTCACTGTACCTTTGAACTAAAATCACTTTCTTCTTTACTTCATTTTCTGCTCTCTTGAAGTCGAATTCCCAGCTCCTGACAGATGGCTCCTCTGTCACCAAGCTCTGTTTCCGCCTCCTTATCGCTGCCAGCTAATATTTCCACGATGCTTAGCTGTTGTCTGCGGAGCTGTGCTCTACATCATTTCCACTCTGATCAATGCTCCGCTTGGTTTTAGGTTGGTTTCTAGTCCCGCCTCCTGCTCTTGAAGAAACGAAAACTCACAGCTGGATTTTCTATAAATCATCCCTTTTAACAGTGGCTGAGCAAGTATGGCAAATACAACAGCTAAGACCTGCTGCTCTATTTGAAACTTCAAAAACAATTCCTCATCTTAATGATGCACACATGAAAGTTAATCATGTACTAAAATCACTAATACTGAAAAATAGTGGCCGGATAATTGTGACCTTCAGGGCTTAGATGGTGATTAATGTAATACAAAACTCCTCTCTGTTCTGGGGAGGGGAGGGAATATGGTAAAACATACTGCCTCGGTGAACTGCTTTATATAGTGTTTTGCTTTGAACAGGAGCCTGTCATTCTTACAAGGATAAATTTACATTTGCAATACAGAGCTTTTTGACAGACTAGCCCAGCGTACATACTGTTTAGGCAAGCAGCCCTAAGCTTGAAAGAGCCTTTACCATCGCAGCAGCTCTTCTGAAGTGTGGGGAGGAAATACTTTTATTTTCTGCACCACACTAAGTGCACTACACAGCACTGAACTCATTATCATGTTTAACAAAGCATGGAGTATAAAAGGTAGGTGGTACCATAAAACCAACACCATGAACTTTGTTCCCATGAACACAGCAAAACAGAGCTGAGTTTCTGAAAATTGTTCTAATCCTCCACCCTCCAGATCTTTTTAAGAAATTGTGCTGTGGAAATGAAAAATGAGTGGGCAGATCTGGATACAGCCTGAATGGGCTGCAAAATCCTGGTGTTCTCTCTGGGGTTTTTCTATGGTGAGAGCTACATCCCAGCTGAAAGTGCTGTCAGGGATAAAACCAACTCCTTCCTCACTGCCAGTTGATTGTGCCAGGTCACACATGAGCTCCCCTGACCACCGCTCACACTGCAGAACAGCTGAGCTGCTGCTGTAGGCTTGATGAACAACTCCTCTGGTTTCAGCTCAGGGAGGTGTGCAAGAGCAGCCTGGGCTGACAGTGGCTCTTCCCCACATGTGCTGCCTAAGTCCCAGCAAGCTGGGACCCATGACCTTCCCCAGCCAGCTGCTGGAGCTGGACTACTGCATCACTAGTCTTCTGTGAGTGGATCTCATCCCCTTTTTGAGTTTCTTCCAACCTAATCCCACCATGTTCCAAAAACACAATGGAAAAACACCAAAAAAAGCACTTCTGTCTACTTACTCCAACTCTCTAACCACTTCATTACATGCCCCACAGTTCTCTCAGTTCAGTTTTTCCACACAACTTCATGGGCTTCTGTCAGATCCCATTTGACTCTATTTTTTTCCTTAAGCTGAAGAAACTCATCGGTTACATGGTGATACTGGTCAGCCTTGCTGACTGTCCCTGTATGTACTACTGACCCCATAAGCACTGCAGTTAGCCCTTTGGTTCACACAGAAGTTGACATCACAGCACCTGAGCTCAAGCTGTGCTCCCTGTCTGTGACAGATTGTTGAAACAGGAAAATTTTCTCATTTTCTTTGCTTACAGTTCTGCAGACAGTAAGTGAGAACAGTCAGTTGTCACCCTGTGATCTGACAGCTCTCCACAACCACGGCATGAGTCATCTGCACACAAGAATTTCTGAACAACTGCACCATACTAATTTCCAAATGCTCACTAGCCCAGCAGCCTGGGAGAAAGCAGTATGGATTAAGTAGCCAGGAATGCTCTGAGCCAAGGACAACACCACTCTGATGCAGCTACTACTCTCTTTAACCATCAGTCATGAGACACAGGTCCTGGGCCCATGTTCAACCTGTTGACTCAGGTCTGAAGTGCTGCATCGACAGCGCTCTCCTGTGGATGCACTGGTTGATCAGTGCCAGTAACTTGATGGAGAATGAAATGAGCGTGGGCAAAGCACCACTCCTGCACCCAATCCAAATATGTAATGATAAATATAGCAAATCTGCTTTCCAGGTGCTGCCGTACATTCAATACTTATCAGCTGTCAAAAAAACCCCCACATGACTGATTAAAATTACTTGTTTGACCTTTAAATTGTACTTGAAAATCCATAAATGAGACCCATCAGCAATACATGAATAATACTTGAATAATAACAGAATTTTGAATCTCTAGCAAAGGTTGTATGAGGAGACAGCATGACATGCACTATATGGATGAAGATCTTCCAAGGACTTTTATAGAGCATTTTGTTTAACATCTGGAGTAATGTTACGGTACATAAGGCAAGATTTGCTCTTTCTCTGACCCGAGATTGTCGACCGTCAGCTGAATAACAAATAAAAAACCTTGCTGCAGGTGTAAAGAAACATATTTACTCTGTATTGTCTTCCATGTGTTTTAGTTCCAGACAGGGCACTAAATTTCTGGGGGATGAAAGGGAAGATCTGCTGCTGCCACTAGTGAGTGTTCAGTTCACAGGCTCAAAGTATAGTAAATCCACAATAAAGCAGCAAAATGTGGTAGTACAGATGCGTGCTTATCAGGAGTGTTTCTCTCTGCAAATCTTCTATTGGGCCACACTATTTGCTAATTGTGCACACAGCCCTGCAGTAGCCCAGTAAGGCAAAACACAAGGTGACCATGGAATATGGGAGACAGATCACCTGCAATGCTGGTTCGGTTTTGGACTACTTCTGCCGACTTTTCCCTAAGCAGAGTGAACATGAGTCAATATACGTTCCGTGGCTGTGGGATCCCTGATCTTTCCTTGTTTGGTAGTACAGGTGTCCCAAGGATGAGGGACAGCAGGATGGTTCCTCCTGTTGCTGTTGTGCAGGTAGTGCAGCCCTCATTTCCCCCTCACCTGGAGAAAGTTGTGAGATCTGCTGAGACTGGATGCCATAAAAAAAAAATCAAAGACTTCTTTCCAAACCGTGGTTCCACAGGACAGATTGTTAATTAGTTCCATTAGCTTTTAAGAAGAGATTATAAAATGTCATATGAACTGAGACTTGGAAACCAATGGACTTATTCAGTTAATAGGATGATTCCTAAGAGGGATGAACTCCAGAAATTCAGCCTCTGTAGCCTCTTGCTCTGTGGACACTTGGGGCATGAACAGAAGAAACATGAGCAAATATTTTGGTGGGTAAACTTCTCTCAGAGGAAGACCTTTCACCTTGATGTAAAGAGCTGCTTTGCAAGGTGCTAGGACTCCATCCAAACACTTCCAGTGCTTACAGACTCTGTGATGAAAGTATAGCAGAGGGAGCAACCACAGAGCTCCATGTGAAACTCTGGTGAAAGCCTGCCTTACTTTGTCCTTAAAAAGGCCAGATCATCAAATCTCATGGCTCTGAGGTAAAGCTGGAAGAGACCTTAGGAAGTCCCCAGTCCAACAGTTCCTTTCGTTTTCTGTCCCTGATGAAACACCAAGTTCACAAATAGCTTCAGCTCCCCATAGAGTCTGCACTTGGTGGGGAAGGAAGAGAAATAAATGACTTGCAATTTTACCCCCAAAACTTGTAATTAGAACAGCTCAGACTTCTCCATGCAACCAGGATAGCTATGCTTGTTTGGCCCTGGACTCTTTTTGGGAGTTGAATGTATTCATTGTCAAGCCTTCTACCATGAGACTGTCCAGGGAAAAGTTTTAATAGTTTAAAGGCACTCTGACTGCAGTGTATTTGTTTAAAATGAGGTAAACAGAATTATTAAAAACTTTGCATTTTTCATTTTAAAACTCCAAGATACTCAAGAACGCATTACTTCTTACTGTCATAGTTTACTTTAAGACAGAATGCATGAGACATTAGATAGATTTGGAAATGCCTTGAGCTCCTTGAGAAGAAACAACAGGCATGATGACAGTGACAGAAAGATGAGCAAGATGAAGATGCCTATCAATGAAGATGAGTACTTATGTCTGCCTACATCTCCTCCCCACCACTATTCTGCAGCCTTCCTCCTCCTCCAATAGTTACAACAGCTGAAACTTCTCCAAAACTGAGCTACACGGTGCTTCATCTCAAAGGGTTTTTTTTGCCTTACTGGTTTTCACCATCCAGTTGAAGACAATGAGATCAGCCTGGAGACCTCTGGCTCCTGGAGACTTCAGTCTTTAGCACAGCCCTGTTTCAGTCTCCTTTGATAAAGCAAGTAATTTCCAGCAGCTTTTCTGAATCCACTGACACAAGTTGAACAGGGGCTGGATCATGGGGAACAACAACCGAGTGCAACATTCCGATGGACCCTCCCGCGCCATGTACTGACCTACCCTGTGGAAATACATTGCCAGATACAGCCGATGGTCTGGCTGCACTGCCAGGCCACATTTCGGGAGCAACTTACAAATTATTCTCCAGTCTGCAAATGCATTCAAGCCTTTGATCTCCTCTGTCGCTCCCAACTGCCAGGCTCCCAGATTATACCAGCATTTCCTGCTGCTGTCCCCTAATCATGCTACCACACCACTGATAGCCACTATACAACCGCAAACCAAGTTGCCTGCAGAGGAAGAGTACACAGAGCCAGTGCCTTACCATTTGCCCCTTTCCCTTCATCCCACTTCACTATTGCATTTCCTGTGCTAACCCTGGCAGATTCTGGAGAACTTGAGGCAAAGGCTTTAATTGTGCTACCAGGAACTGACCTGCTACCTGTTTTCAGGTTTCCCCCCAAACACACTCGTATTTTCTCCTAAAGATAATGGAATTTGAGGAGTTACAGAGATGAGGGAATACAAAGTGCTGCATCACTTTCAGCAAAAAGGCAGGAGGAAAGGAAAAATAATATTGGGTTATTACTATTTGAAATTCTGCATAAAAATGGATATTTCAAGGCAAAATCAAAATAAAAAAGCAATTTGAAAGCTTCCTATCTAAAGCAGAAAATTGGAATGATAATATGTTGAGTGGGGATTTTTCTCCTGGACAGTTTTCATGCAGTAGATGCTCTTACCTCTGGCTGCCATTTTCCAAAGTGATCCTGAATTATTTGTCATTCATTTGTTATTGTGATTGTTGCATAAAGTAGGACAGTTGTACTATCTCCACCTGATGAGAAAGCCATACACTTTTGTATTTTAATATGAAACACATTCTTTGAAGGACCAAAATATGTATTACCTAACTTATTTTTCATGAAAACTTCTCTCATTTATACTTGGTACTCATTTAGTCTTTCTCCTGCTGGAAAATTTCTGGAGTTTACATGGCATATCTCTGTGTCACATGTGTTCTCTTTAATTGCCAACATAAATGTTTTTCAACTCTAAACTCTACAGCTTGAGTCTTACTTATGAAAGTCAAGCAGTGCCTCTCTGCTTTACTCATCACGCGACCGAAACACTGCTGATCTACCTGCTTGCCTCACAGCAAAGCTGGGGCTCCCAGAGCCCAGCCCAAAGCAGTTCCCTTTGACTTGATTGAACTGGGTGATAAATTCCATCCTGATTGCCAACACTCTTCAACAAGCTCTGTTCCCCAATATTTTTCCTATCCCAGGGACCAGCGATGCCAAGCTTGATTCAATGGCACCTCCTCATCACCTCTCTGCTCCTGCAGGCTGGGACCTGGGAGAGCCAGGCCATACACTCCCACTTAGGGGATGTTGTGACAAGGCATCTCAAGGGCCCTGAAAATGCCACTTGCTGTACTTCAGTGACAGAAGCCCTGTTTAACATGAAGTTCAGTTTGTGCATGACAAAGGCATGGTATTTCACTTCTTTGTTCAAATGCCTGAAAAAGCTCAGAAATAAAAATTCTTGGAATTGCTGCATGAGTCAAACTTTAAAAAAAGTTTATATTAGAATATGAATCACTGGTTTGCTTCAGGGGAGGAAAAAAAGATCTTGTTTTGAGTGAAAAGATAAGTAGGTGTCCTGAAAATCCGTAATTAAAAACACCATTAGCAGTCAATAATCATCTGGAGCGCTACTTTCCTTCTGTACATAGAAGGCTTTAAAAGGACAGAGTAAGAAAGAAAAGTTCAGCATCAGCATTTGCCTCAAGACCCAGTGCACCTGGGGGCTGGCCCTCCATCCCTCCTGCAGGGAAATGAGAGCTAGAAAAGATATTTTTGTTGCAGTGAATAAAAGTTAGATTTCTTAGGCTATATGTCTACACTGTTTAAAATTAACACCCTCACAGACAAACCTGAAATGTCATCCTGAGGGACAGCACCACCATTGTTATCATTCCCTATTCACATCTCAGAGAGACGTGCCACCAAACCTGGGGAGAAAATGCAGCTACTCTTTGCTGTGTAACGACATAAGACTGGAAGCAAAGAATATGGTTTCCAAATGAAACAGCGGGAGTAATTTCTGCCGACAGGATGTAATTACTGCTCTTGTAAAAGAGCTGTGGAACACTTAATGGTTTTGAGCACTAATACATATGGAAACAGACCGTTCCACAAGTACTCAGCCAAGTGCTAGAGCACCACTGGCTTGGGGAGCAGTAAAAGGCCGAGAACACATCCTGTACTGCCTAAAACTTCAAGGGCCTCCTTCCAAATGCTGCTCTGGCTGGACTGCTGAAATTTCTGAAATCAGGTATGATCACTGCCTAGGTTGACATTTCTTCCATCTCTCATAGCAGTAGTTAAGGCACCAACTGTGCCACAGCTCTAAGTAGGGATTTCCACCATCATATCTCAATGCCAGGTCTGTGACTGTTGTAGGTAATTTATCTGGCAAGACTGCTGTATTCCAAAAAAACTTGTTTATGAGCAAGCAGGATCTGAGACTATCTCAAATATATCAACGTAATTCAGTAGGATATATGTTATCTCAAAGCTGACATGCTACCAATATAAATTTTTTTAAGTTCTGACCAAAATACATTTCTGGATGAGAGATAAACCACAACATCTAAAATGTATTTTCTTTTTTTTTTTTTTTAAATTATGGGCAGATCACTCCCAGCATCTGAAAGTCTCTTCATAGAAAATGTGTTGATGTGTTGAGTGAAGCCTGTCAGGCCTTAAATACTATGTCATTATGGTGACTCAGCTCTTACATTTACATGCAAAAATTCATAGCCATACTTATGAAAACAGACAAACAGAGTTCTCCCAAAACAGCTCTCCTGGTACAAGTTTTTTACCTGCTATACCACTGCAGACTGGAGCCTGGAAGGTAACAAATGTCCCAGCACCTCCTCTTTCACATCTATTGAAAATGTAAGACCTCCAGCCTCCTGCAACAAAACCAACTCCAAACATGGCTAGAAGGCTTAGCTTACCTCTTGCAGAGTACCATGCATTTCCCACGGATTCTACAGTGGGATTTGTTCAAAGAGTGGTGCTTCTTATTACAGAAGGGAAAGACAAAGTTTTTCTGCACAACCCTGCCTCAAACATCAGCAGAAAAAAATGCTTACATGCTGACAGATCATCTGAAGAGCAGCTTTGGAGCTTAACAAGCTGTAATCAAGATATCAGAGGTTTATTTTGAACAAGCATTTAGGGGAATGGGCACGAGTTCTCTATGTTATTGGTGCCCGACAGCATGTGATTCTCCCATCTTCTCACTGACTGAAGAGAAAACAAATGAGTCTGGTTTGTGACTATTTCAGGATATAAAATTTAGCTTTAAATATTTAAAGATTCTTTTTGAGTAAAGCTCAACACGACTGAGGTATGAAACATTGTCTCCCTGACCTTTCAGAAATCCAAAGCACTAACTTCTTTTTTTTTTTGGTAAGTTACATAATTGACAAATTTGTTTTCTTTCAACATACACATGTACAAAAATCTTTACTAATCATATTTCTATTACCATTGTAATCCAGGTATTTTAGCATGATTTACAAAGGGGGGAAAAATGAAAAGAAACTGCCAGCACATTAGGCAGCTTTCAGCAAAAAAAAATAAAAAATGGCAGATTCTCCCAAAGTAATTTCCTGCAAAATGAGATTTGATTTAAGGATCTAGATTATGTATGTCAGTGCTGGGAAGGTACCCAGACACGTGAGACTATCATTTACAACCAATGCAGCCAAGTAGGAGGCCCCTATTGGGTTTTAGAATTGAAGACCCTTAGTACAAGGGAACAGAGAGAAAGGATTTTTCAGAACAGCCAAAGACAGAAACATTTGATTTAATTTAAAATACTCACTACCCCCTAAGATGGTCCCAATTAGACATATTTCTGTGTACCAAAAGTATATGATGCCACACTTGGCCTTGTCCTCCTCTAAGTCTCTTGGCAAAAGCAACAAAGACTTCCTAGCACAAAAAGGCCACACTGTGGTTTTGTTTTCAAAAATCACTTCTAGGAAAAATGAGAGGGCAAAAAAACCCCTCTGTGAAATATTCTGTATCAAAGGACAAAGCTGAATGGTTCTGCGTGAGTCATTTTCAGTCTTTGCAGGCTTGGCATTTGTGGTATGAACTCAGAAAAGTCATTACCAGTAATTTTTTCATTTCAAGTGTTTGTAACACATGAGAAATGAGTGCTTCTAAAATGAAAAGTCAGACCCTAACCACTTCAGGTACACTTGATCATCTTCCTACGACTTAAACCTGAAACTGTTCCACTATATCTAAAAAAAATACTTTCAGATGCTCTCAGTAAACCAAGGCATTCAATGTGACTAGAGAAAGAGGTTTTTAAACAAAAGAAAGATGTTACAAGAATTGAGACATGATGAAGGAGACAACACTCTTCTCTCTTGTTCACTTGAGGGACTGCCTGTTTGGATTAGCCTGAAATGAGCCTGCAGTCCAATCATATATTTTCTCCCTTCTTTAATATAACCAAGCAAAAACAAGAAGTAAAGGAATCATATGTGCAACCATTTTGTAGGAAAGTTCGTCTTCATTTTATGTGATCTAAATTAATTCCTTTGTTCTTACTGACACATGGGAATTGCTACTCCGAACTCTGATGAAGAATCCATCTATGAGCTTTGTTTTTATTTGCTATATTTTAATGACTGCTGTTATAAACCAGTCTGAATAGGGAAGCTAAAACCAGCAAGAAAATACAAGATTTGTGTCTTTCGAGCACCAGTTACATTTATAGGCAGCAAACAGGCAGCAGCTGTGACAGTCTGGGCAGTATCAGCAACCTGGAGAGTCTCCACTTTCCCTTCCCAGCAGGACTATCTGACAGTGCCATGGAAGAGACATGTTTTTAAAGTCTACAATAACCAAATTATCAAACAAAATTCAGGGTCAGGACTTCTATGAGCATGTGAACAAGCGTGATTCACAAGGGATTTCAAAGCAGCTTTTTCCAATCCGGCAATCTCTCTCTGACGCTTTTATTTTTGGTGTCTTGTACTGTGTGAAGCTGTACAGCAATAGTCTTGCTGTTAGGAAGCGTGTTAAAAGCTTCTCCTTGATGCGGGCATACCTATTGACACAAGCGCTGGAGGCACCGGTTGTGAAATCTCTGCACCCCTGTCAAACCAACCTGAAATCAGGCTCTGGAGCTGCCAAGGGTGTGGAGACAGCGCACACAGAGGGACTGTTTGCATAAGCCTTATTTCCGTAGGAAACCGGGCTAAACATACACTGATTTAAAAAAAAATAAAATGAAGTTTTCCACGGATTTAGGTAGTGGCTGGAAAGTCCTGCAGCTTTGGTCGCTGCCCACTAGAGGCCGTGAAGCCCTTATGCCTGTCTTGGCTCCGGCTGTCGGAAACCAGTTAAGAGGAGATGAGGAATGGGAGATACAAAAAATGAGACAAAGAGAAATTTTTTCTTCTGATCTTAAAATCTTAACACTTCCTTCATGTAGTGAGGCACCCCAGTCCTGGGCAGGTCGGTGGGAGCTGTAGGACCTACTGTGGGTAACCAGCTCAGCTCACCCACGACTGGAAACTCGAGGAGGAGGTGGATGAGGAGGATGACGAGGAAGATGAGAAAGAGGAACACACAGTGCAGCTGGCTGGAGGGAAACTACTCCTCCATGACAAGCCCAAGGTAAACAACGAGTAGCCAAGCATAATGGGCCACTTTAAAAATCAATTCTCCTTTTTGCACATCACTCACTGGAGCCTGGCAAGCTGTAGCAGTCAACAGAAAGCATGTCAAGTGTGAGGGGGATTTAATGAGCTGAGTTCACTGGAGAACTGCAGCAACAATCGCATATGCACAGAAAAACCACCGTGAAGGCTGGCATGCGGGGAAGAAACCCGGGGGGGTTTCTCAGTACACTGAGAAACACATAGGGATAGCATAACCAAAAGAAGCAACATTCAGTTCCTCCAGATTGACTCCTAACTGGGGTTTTCTGGTTATTCAGAAACTGTATCACACCCCGCCGTGATAGACACAGGGAAACAGACAAAAACTAGAAGACAAGACCTGCCCAGAGCTGTGCTGTAAGGGAGGATATTAAACTCAGATATCCACAATAGGTGCAGGAACATGGCCCCTACAGAGCCTAGGGTTGGAAATCACTTCTAAATGTCTTCTTGCAAGCTTAATTTGTGACAGGTTATCTAGAAAACTACAAAGGGTCAATGTAGATCAGATTATTCTTTGCAGTTATTGATAGCCATGCTTTCTGCAATATTGAATTTCATCTGCCGCTGTGCTGTCCATATACCTAGCTTAATTATATCCCATTTACGTTCCTTTATGTTCTGCCATCTGGATTAGTTAAATACTTTTGTGTCTCATGCGACCTCTGTCATGTACCACTCTTGTGCCACAGATCATTAAACAACATAAATGTCACACAATTCCTAAAATGAAATTTCAGGGCAGCCCAATAAAAAAACAATTACCTTAGTGAAAACGTGTATTTATTCCTCTTCCTTGCATTGCTGTCAAGTACTTGGCAACCTTGTGGTGAAACATTCTATTAAGACTGGGGATTGTGGGTTTGAGTCCCTTCTGATTGGTGGTCAGATATCTCAAAAGTATCAAGGTATGATGCTAAATATGTGTGCTACTTTGTCCTTTGATGGCTGTTTTACAAGAAACTAGTGATCAGATAGTTTGTGTCCAAAGGCACAGTTGGGCAGCTCAGTGTGGAAGAGGATTTGTGCTTCTGCTTTTTATAAGGATATTTAGTGGCAGCTGTTGATTAGTAACTCAGTGCGGGAGACTGTCTTGGTTGATGCCCTGGTGGGCTGAGGTTGCCTGCCTTCCCAACCATGGGCTGATGGGGACCCTCAGGCTGTGGCACTTGGCTTGTCCCCATGCAGCATCATGCTCATGCTGCAACTGCAGCTCTGGAGTGGGAGGAGACCAGCACACAGACTGTGTGTCCTGAGCTCATACTGGGACTAGTCCTTTATCAAAGGAGGGTAAATAAATTTAAGACTGGTCTGGCTGCATTCATGAAGACAACATTTCTTTGTTTGGGTTTTTTTTTGGGGGAGGAAGGGGGTTAGGTTTGTTGTTTTGTTTTTGTGGGTTTTTTTTGGTTTTTTTTTTTTGTTTGTTTGTTTTTTTTTTTGTTAAGAAAACAGAATTCAGTTGGTTTGTTAGCAAAAGAAAAATGTGGGAAATGGCATGAGCATTTTTCCACCTTACAAAGTGACTGGGAGGGAGGGGGGCACTTGGAGATGGGGAAGCACATCCTTACATCAGGCTTCCAGCCCCACTGAACGCTCTGGCCAAAGCTCAGGGAAAAGCCGGGTCCTTATCTCTAACACGTTCCAGTTAGGCAGCCCTGAGAGCAACCCCAGGTGGTCACACACTCTTTAATCCCATTAGGGCTCTTTTGAAGCAAGTGGGTTTTTTGGCGATTTTTTTTCCTGATGTCACAGAAGTTACACTTAATGGGTTTGCAGTTATTGGGCAGTTACAAAAGTTGTTTGCACTTTGCGGTTTGCTGCCAGAAGCGTAGCAAAAGACAAGCACCAAAGTCCTTGTGAATCCCACAGCTGCTGTGACTTTTCCATGTGAGGAAGGAGCAGTTGCTTGAGGCATTTTAGAGAAATGCAAGAACACAGGAACAGTTCATTAATACTGGAAGAGAATTGGCAATTACCAAGAGCAGATGGCCAGCTCACACAGTGAATAAACCTTAAACCATCTAGACTTACAAGACTACTGCAAACATTGAAACAGTACCAAATGCACAAAAAAAAAAAAAAAAAANTGCTCACAGTCAGAAATCAGCTCAGATTTGGATCCTGTATCCAGTGCCTTAAGTCCAGATAAAGCTGTCAATATTAAACTGAGTCAGTGGATTTACCACAGAGTTAATGCCCCTTCTTTTTACTTGCACACAAAACTCTCAGAGCAGTCAATGCAAAATAAGAGGACCCTTAATAAAATAACTATATCAGCATCGTTAATAAAGCTAGGAATCAAGCAAATCCTCCCTTGTACCAGTGCAATTCAGCTGTATCAGAGACGTGGTAGCAGCATTAACAAGAACAAAAATCAAAACTGAAGTTACATGTCTAAATTTTTCATTACTTTATAGTCCATCAACAAAAAACCACCATTGCTTTAACAAAAGTATCTGTGGTGCACTTGAGAGCTTGTGAATTCCTTCCATCCACATGCTGCTTGTAAAAAGCCTGTGAAGGAGCTTAAGAGAGATGTATATCTTGAAAGTACTCCTTAGTGCAGCTCACGGTCAAATTAGAATTATTATTGCTATAGGCATGTATAGTATGTATTGTAAAGCGAAGGACCTGCTTAGCACCACGTACCTTTCAGCCTACATTTCAGCCTGCCAGCTCTTCATTTGGCTAGGCAAATAGGATTATAATTACTGGGCCAAGAAGGAGGCTATAAGTGAAGAGTTCCATTGCACGGCTCTTTCGGCATATGACCAGCCCTGAGAGGGGCATGCAGTTATCCTTCAAAATCTTTTTCCCTGGAACATAACATTTCAGCAGCCCAGCTGGATACCTCTGGACAGCAAACAGTGAAAGCTCCTTAACATGACATGCAGTTTACAGGGCTTTGCAAATGGGTAAACAAACACTCAAATGCTGTGTGGCAAAGGCAGCTGGCAGGAAGAGTCAAGGCATCAGGTCTACCCATGCCTTGAGCAAGAAGGGAAATGCGACTGGACTGCAGCAGGGCTTTGAAGGCCAGTGGAAAGGTTGCAACAGCAAGAAATGATATAGGCAAGACATATGTGATTAAAAAAAGGATGGTAATTGGATTTTCAGAGAGGAAGGGATGTTGCCTTGGTGGCACTCATGATCTTGCTGACCAAGGAACAGTGATAACTTAAGACAGAGCCCTCCAGTCAAGACTGACCACTAACAGAGCATCTAAAGATTTTTCCTGGGTTTCTCTCACAGACTTGAAGGTGCATGAACTTTCACTTGCAGCAGAATAGAATTTAAATTTTCAGGGATAAGCCCATGACAAAAAACCTCTGGTTTACTTTGCATAATCAACTTCATTCTCCTCTTAAGTCAGAAATCTGCACATCAAGTCAGCTTCTTTACAGTTCATGATATAATTCAGTAATTTCCTTGTCTGGCTTCGTGCCACAATGTACAAAATATGTCAATGTATGTGATAAGATTATACAGCCAAAAGATACTCCCATACCTGCAGCAACAGAAAGTGTGAAATGTTGTAGCCATTTCCAGATTCCTTTCCTTTACACTTCCTTTTCTAACACTAAAGGTAGAAACCACAGGATACTTGAAGAATTCTGTGGTGTCAGATATGACATTTTTAAGACATTGGTATGTTGACTCAATAATTCAAAACTGCTTTAAAGCTTTCCAAAGCCTTAAGAAACCAAATTTGTACCAGAATTATTTTGATAGAACGTTATTAACATATGCATCTACTTAGTATGTTGCAATTCAGTATTAAAAAAACTTGATTATAAAAGACTATTTCTAGCAATATCTTAATAACCCTGGTTATTCTTGGAAACATTTTGCATTTCTCTGAAATTATGTGATCCCACCACCGTTTTAGTAGCCTATGCTATTGTATATGCCATGGCAATTCCACTTAGACCTTGGGTTCAATTTTGCAGCTGGTTTTGGCCATTAAAAATTAAATTGAAATACTTTTTCTCCAGCAAATATTCATCTCATTGTAGATTGATTAAATATATGATAGCACTTGTAAACTGTTGTGATGACCCAATACTTGGACCTCTCTCCATTGGGAAAGGCAGATCTGGAGCAGACATTGGCTTACACAGTCAAGGATTTCAGATTTCCAGACACATTTCTAATTCTGTATAAACATTTTTTTTTCTTTCTAAATCTGACATTGCTCTTCATTAAAGGCTGGGATTTGGAAAAAAAAAAAGGGGAGAAAATCCCATGGGATTGAAAACAACAGATGTTGTCTGTTTTAAGCTTCCTTTATTCCAAATCACTGAATTTCATTCTTTTAAGATTTTCCTGCCTCTATTTTCAGAGGCCCGTGATCTGCTTTTTAAATGGATTTTCAAGAGGGTGACTCTCACTGGAATGTATGTGAAGTTGATTTAAAATGTGCCACCTCTTTTCATGGAAGTTACCAGAAACATAATAAAAATACGATACAAGCAGTATCCGGGCAGTATCCCTTTGAAGTATCCATACTGTGAGCGATAAAACCAACACTCACTTCCCACCAAAATGCCCTTGTGCTTCCTGCACCTCCATTTCAACGCTGCTGAACTGCCAACCTCAAAAGCCAGAATATTGCCCCATGGCTGCAAAGGGATTTTCAAGCTTTCCATAGAATTCATTTTTGTCCCCATAATCAACAACCTCCTTGAACTTTCTCACCTGCCCTTTACCACTACAGATAGAAAGAGCCCCTGCCCTCAGGAGATAAAACTCATCCTGCTTCAGATGAGTGACTGAATCCTTTGAAAAGATACTGTGATCATGAAGTCAGTGATTCCAAAATGGTCTGAATGAAGAAATAGCTGTGTAATGCTGTGGAAAATAAAAGGGTGCAATTTGATCCCTAGGGATATGTCATGGAACTAATAAATAGGGGAGGATGTTGAGAACAGGTTTGACATCCTTTTTTAAAAAAATTGAGACATTCGAAAAAAACACCTACACCAATTGTTTAAGTATTTGATGAAGTAATATCATAGTGAGCAGCAGTGATTTCGCCTATCTAAAACCCACAAAAGTTTGATAAATAGTTTTAGCGGAGTGCAGTGGTACCTGACAGCGAATATCTCTTCATTCCAGAAAGAGAGCACAACAAGAATGTTTGGAATGGGAGGACAGACGAATTCAAATTAAAAGTTAAGCACATGGTTTTAATACATTGTTTGTTTTTTTAAATTTTTGTCTCCTAGGTAATATAGAGTGAGTTTGCAGGAAGGAATTGAAGCCAAATAACCAACACAAGCTATTAGATAGACAGGAGGCCAGGCTAAATGAACTAATGAGTTTAAGCTTTATGAGGTCAAATCTTTCTATTAAGTGTCAGAAACTCTATGTTTACAGTGATTATAGCTGTGGCCATTAATAAAAATAATTGGAAGTGACTACCCCTTTGATTTAATCAGATTTGCATCAGTACAAGTTCATTGAAATGCAGATGGAATAAATATTAAACCTCATCTCTTCACAGATGGCAAGATTTTAACAATGCCTTCATAAAGCCTCAATTCATATTTTATGCCTTGACTTCCTCTTGTACTCCATTTTTTCACAACAGCACATGCACTACAGAAGCCAATAGAAGTTAAGCTCTACATTTTTGTTTGCCAAGCTTGAGGGGATGTAAACATCTGTCCTTTGGGAGTAAGTATGTAATTCATATTCTTTTATAAATAAAAATCTATTTTCAAGTTAGAAAATAGAAAAAAAAAGATATATTTTCTGGTCTTCAGTAAGGCCACCTCTGCTCCCACATTCTGTAAGCTTTTGTTGCTCCCGAGGCTCATGAACACTGTGATTATTTCTCACATTCTTCTATTTACTCTGGGGTTGTTGAGCAGCTGGGAAGGTATGTTTTGACACTTGCAACATGCAGGTATAGAAATCCAGCTTACCTTCCTGCAGGATTAAAAGTGATTTTTCTAAATATTCTTCCAAAGTGAAATTCTAACGTATTCATCTCTCAACAATACCAAGAAAATAGTGCTTACATGGAAAGGACAATAATGCAATGACACATTCTTCGATATGAAATTAAGACCCAAGTAATTGACAACAGCACCATCAGAAGCAGCCAGAACCTGTCACAAGCTCCAAGCATGGCAGTTTTGAGGTGTTTTGTGGTCACCCATCGTGAGTTCATGAACTCAGAAGACTCAGACATAAGCAGAAGTTCCCTGAGCTGCACACATGAAAGCCTTTACCATGATTTCCAGGATCCTGAATAGAGCATCGAGAACCTCAAAACTTGACCCTGCACCAGCTCAAAGGACCTTAGTAACTCTGGCTCTCTCAGCAGCCCACCAGCTGAGCTACTGAAAGACAACTTGGTTCACCAGAATACTGACAAATCTGGCATGCTTTTACTAAATATTTCAGGGCCATCACATCACCAAAACAGGCCTGATGAAGTTTAAGTTTCAGTGACTAAAATACCAGCATGCCCAGCAACATTCTGGTGTGCGTGTCTGGTCTGAGCTGGGGTCGCTGAGATGGCTGAGGTGTTGAGTAGCAAAGCAGAGGGCAAAAAGTCCTCAGACTTGTGTTGAGCATGTGTACCTGGATTAGACAGCAAGGAGAAATGCACATTCAGAGCTACGGTAACATAGTACTGGCAATGGAATCGCAGCAGCTGGGGGGATCAGCAAAGAAGGGTGCACAAAATTACCTTGGATAATTACTGATAGGGGACTTAGCTAACATGCCATTTCTGATTTTCACTGATGACTGAGGAAACCCTCAAATACATGGCAGTTCAGCCAGTGACCGCTGCCTTGTTACTCAAAAATTGCCTATTAAATGTGGGGTACCAGGCAAACTGAAATTTGGAAAATTGCACAAAATCAAAAACATTGAAGTTCAGCACTTGTTAACATGCTCACTCCTGATGACCCTTCAGAAAAGATGTGTGAGCTTTGATGTATTCATTCTTTTTAGCCTTTTTTTCTCACCTATATATAATTTATTGTCACAGCTCTACAAATAATTATTGACAGCTCTGCCTGTGAATTGCAGACCTGCTGCAGCTCTGAAATTCATGATTCACCTCTTGGTCTGGACTGTTTTCTTCCTGTGGAATATGGGACAGTTTTGGAAACATAACATGTACTGATGATGATTCTGATTCTCTGACACCATCTCCCCAGAAAACTTTGTGGAAACGGTATTTTTGTCTGACAATTCATGTGGACAAAGCATGTCTTATAAATTTCTATAATTCAGCTGTATGAAAAGTAGGCAAAGTTTTCCTAAAGAGTAAGGGGAAAGCCTTGTTGTAAAGAAACAGAATTAAAAAATACATCCATCAGCTTTAACGCACTCCTCTGGCCCTGTGAGAAGAGACAAAGATAACATGTTTTCAAGAAGTAGCAGCAAGTTGTATCCTTCCAGCATGTTCTTGGGAACACCCTGATGAGTGCAAAGAGAACAACTGCGAAACACTAAACACGCTGCTAATGTGCGAAGCCCTATGTTCTGGGGAGAGAAGAACATTCAGAAATAATTGAATCATCCAAGGCTGTGCTCAGTGGATACCCTAAGGTGATTATGTTCAGAATAGAAGCTTTCAGAATGTCATTTAGTAAATGAAAACAGAGTTGGATACCAGTAATAAACCAGTGCCCTCAAGCTACTCATTTTTTATAGCAACTTAATTGAAACATACAAATCAATGAGTGCCAGATGGTAGGAAAGGGGGCAGCACTGAGACCAAAACTATAGACACTGAAATAAAACAACAAAGTATGGTTTTGTCTCCAGTAAACAACAGTTCAGAGCTAGTTTTCTTCCTCTGGTGAAAAATATGAGTTCGTCGTATTTTGAGTGCTCAACTGTACCCCCAGGATAGGTACAGAGCTGAGACAAACTTGTTTTCAACTTTCTATTTGCTGATTAACTCAGTAAAATGAAAGCAAGCACGAAGTTTAGTTTTATCTTTCTTACTGTAACAAGAAGACTGTTTTAAACTGCATTAGCTCCTTCGTCACATGATTTCTATTATCGAATTTTCAAGAAGCAGAATTATATTACCTTTAAAAAGGAAGCACACATTTAAGTCATGCTATTGTCATTTAAATGGCATATAACCATTACATCTGGCAGTTCTGCCTTTTAGTATACGTTTAGTAATTTTTAATCATAAAAATCAAATCAAACTCAAGCAATATTTATTCCAAGTTTTTCAAATTAGTACTGCTTCTTGCAGAGAGATGTCCCTAACACGGCTGTTCTACTAAACTGCACACCGCAAGAACTAAATTTGCTTTGAAAATGTAGCATTGCAATTTTCCAAAGCTGAAGCTCAAGAAGAAAAAGCATTTCTTTGGATGTAATAAACCATTAGTGACAAGTAAAATATGAAGGAAGCATCTCTCTTCTCGAAAGCAGAGGACACTCCCTTCCTTTCTAATAACTTACTACAAGGCAAAACCCCAGCCTGTCATTTTACACAATACCAGTTCATCAGAGTGGTTGAAAATGATTTGGACCTGAGTCTAAACATGAGTTTGGGCACTGACATTACTTGCTAAAACGTGAGTTAAATCATCCTGGGAGGGGCATCCTCAGTCTCCAAAGGTGAAGAACACCCCCCAGCCTGACCATGCAGACCTTCCTACCAGGTGTTGCTTCACTGAGTAGTTTTGGCTGCAAGACTTCCACAAAGCTTGAGTCGCCAGTGTCCCACACTCTTGTCCTGCCTATTTTCAGCCTGTTTTTCCATTGGTGAAGACTGAGCATATCACGCAACTACATTTACTGGAGGATTTTGCAGCCCACCTCTCCCATGCAAGAGAATTTCATCATTTTGTGCAGAAGATTAGTTGGTGCTATTTGCTTTGAAGATAATTGCTTAAGAACAAATTCGGTTCTTAACCCTCATTTACATTTCCTAGAAGTTCTGTCAAGGTAGTGCCTTTGGGGCTGATGCTTTCTGGGCTTCATCTCAGTCCAAAGGTGCTTTTCATGCATGTAAATGTTAATTCAAACACTTTACTTGTTCTCAAACCAGGCACGCGTATGACATGATTTTCCCTGGGACCTCCATCCAAAAAGCTCCATAATTGCTCAGTATTAGAAAAATATTTCCCAGTTCTCATTGAGCTCTAAGAAATACTCCAAGTTAGGAGAAACACCTATTTCAGAGACATGAATAAATGAAAGAAGAAATAAAATTAATGCAGAATGGAATGGAGATGCTTGATTTTCTCACAGTGGTCAGTGTGGGAAACTGCAGTGACAACAGAGTACCTAAAGCAAGCAACTAATTTAAAGTCTAAGACACTCAGTTTAGTCTCCAGCCTCTCTGATGGAGCTATGACTGCCTCTGGCTCTACTTAGGATACCCTGAGTACTTGAATCTACCCCAGCATGCAGAAGGCCTGAGCAGCATCTGGATCATGGGGACACCAAGCTCCATAAAGGTGATCAGTTACCACACAGTGTTAGAAAATATTAGTTCCCCAAGTTTTCACCAAATCAGAGCCCATCCTGATATATATATATACATATATANTTCCCTAAAAGCTGGGAGCTGGGGTGAAAAATCTGGGTTTACTGTGTATCAAGCTCCTGCCTCTGTGGTGTGCTATCGTTTGTTCACATTCAGGGGAGAGAACCTTTACTTAATTATGGCAGTTGGCGTGGGGAAATTAATGATCACTGAGTGCTGCAAAACAGAAATCAATACTTTTGTGTCTTTCCCAAATGGTCTATTGCTAGATAGATATTCATGGCTATATTTCTCTCATCCTGTGAATATTAATAAGGTAGCAAAGAATGTATATATATCAAAGCCTTGGAAATAAGGTTATTGCTAATGCAGGTCCTCAGCAGTAACACGTTATAGCCACCAACTGTCTGATTTGTGGGATGCTAAGTAATAGCCGCAGTATAATACAATCCTTCATTTTCTATTCTAATACTTGTTTACTTCTGTCACCATTTATTAAAATACTGTCCTACTATAATAAAAAAGGACAGGACAACAATAACCTTTAGCACCTCCTTGCCATGATAGGAAAGATGCTTAAACAAGTGTGTAGACACTTGACAGGCAAGTACAAATGGGGCTAAACTCACTGTGATGAGCTGTGTGATGGCTTCTTCCACAAATGAGACACAACAGAGAGGCAATTTAGTAGAAATTATGCTGCAGTGGGATGACTGGCATGTACAGCTTTTGCAATCCTATTAAGCTGTTGCCACCAAATAAAAGCATCTGCTCATTGCCGGGGTAAGGAAGAGATGTTGTTTATACCTGATGTGGTGGGCTACCTGTGCCTGAGACCCAGTGCTTGGGTAAACACGTCCAATACCTCTGGCCTGATTCAGCCTGGCTGATACAGATCTTAGATTAATTTCCAGGCATTGATCTATTACAAAATGGATTTAATGCTGAAAGCCTGTATCACTGTACCTGTTCCACTATGTCATATAACTTAGTAAATCTTAAAGTGCAGAGGTAACAAATGGGTAAGCAGCCCAAAAGGTACAAGTGTATGTTAGGGTGTCACCTAATGCATGGCCCTCTAGGGTCCTGGCATTGGACTCCAGTGGGAAAGAAGCCCTAACTTGCTTTAACCTCTGACCAGAATATCTGATCTACATTTGGGTATTTGCTATGGCAGCCACATCCCATATGACGAGCATACACAATGAAACTTCTGATTTTTTGCAGAACCAAGCTGTTTTTCAGATGTGCAATGGTGCCACTTGGTGACCTGTTTGTACGGGATTATCAGGCATTCCTAGTCAGCTTTCCACATGTACCTGAAGACTACCCTGCTGCAGCACAACAACCTCATGAAGTACTATACAGTTATGACTCAAGTACATTGCTATTTATGCCCTAAGAATATTTTTGCCCCTATTAAAGGGAAAGCAGAGACAAATGTTATATGATAGTCTCATTTTACCATCTAATGAAATTATATATAACTTTTTAACATGAGAAACCTAAATTTCCCACCAGATAATGTTTTAAATTTTTTAATTACAGAGTGTGGAAGAAATATTGTGTATGTATACATACATAAGCCATATGTACATACATTTGCCTCTGGCCTCACTATGTTTTCAATTGCTGATATATCTTTCTTAGCATGTGCTCCTCCCGTCTGTTGTAACCAAATGTTGTTCCCAAGCCTATGCTCAGTTTGTATCCTACAATGACTCACCCAGTTGCTCAACATAACCTCCTTTGTTAACTACACACAGTGCATAAAGATAAGGGTTAGAGTCACTACTATAAGCTTTTTGAAGGAGTAAGTTTATTTTGACAAATGACTATTGAAAGCCTGAAGCATGGTACTGTGACTGCAATGCAAATAGCACTGTTGCCCGAGCTGACATGGGCTGATTTAAGAGGCTTACTCCACGTGAGCAGATTTGAACTCTGCAGGTAATGCCAGAGCTCCTGGACAGATACGACACCATGAAATGTAAATAATGGCCTCGCAAAAGAGGTTTGTGAACTGGCAAGTCAGATGTCCATGTCCATTAGGCGCAGGCTTCTAAGCAGATCCTACTGCCACAGCAGGAGGTTCCTCTAAGTGTGTAAGCGCTTCTTGAACAAACACCACTGTTGTGTTTCAGGCCTTGTTTTGGGCTTTCTCTCATTTGAAAAATAGAGGAAAGTACCCACTTATAGCCTGGAATTCTCTTCTGCCTATTATTATAAGCCAATTTCTAATTTAAAACTTGGAGACATCTATATGAAAGAGATATGAAGACTTTTTGTAAGATTTTTTAATGCAATGTATATTTATACTGATTTCCTAAGGAAATGCCACTGACGTGACCAGGCTTTGCATTTTTGGTCTGTCTCTCTGCCTGTCTGTGCCAGGCTCCTTATCACTTCCCTCAATAACTTTTGAACGAACTGGCTGATTTGAAAGAGAGACAGATGGCTCAAAGGTATTAAACTCTTACAAGTTTTGTGAAAATAAGCAGCAGGGTAATGGAAAGAGAGCCTCTTAGTGGCTCACTAAAGAAAAGGCTCTGGCACAAATTCAATCCTTACTAAGCCAAAGAAAATCTGCACAAAGCTCAGTCCCAACGTGCAAACTCACCACATACAAGCCTTTGCTGGATCTGGTGTCCATGAATTAGTTTGTGTTATCTATTGCAAAGCAAACATCATCTTGTTTACTGTAGAAACAGCAAGTTAAATTCTTAATATGGACACTGCTGCGGCAGTTAATATGCAATGCAATGACAGTCATTAATAAGATCCAAGCCTTGTTGTACTTATACACTGTCTAATTTTGACATTGCATCTGAGAAAAGAGTTATAGGAGTATTTATGGCTTAGATCAAGATATTTGACACTGGCATGTACATTTAACCTCACTCAGGAGGTTTGGCATTAAACAGCTCTTGGCACTTGTTGAAAAGGCCCTTGAACACTGCACCCATCACGCACACATCGTCCTACAAAGAGCCTAGGTGAGCCTAGACCTTTGTCCTACAAAGAGATGGTCTGCACTTAGATCTGACTAGAAGCTTTGATCAGACAAATTAGGACAGGCTTTTATGCAGAGTCCCTGGCTCTACAAAACTGTGTTTGATGGCAGCCTCCCTGCTGGAGACTCCTCTTCCATTATCACTCACTGCATGATGCTCATCTTACAAAGGACACTGCACTTCACTATTTTCTTGCCTATTCTGCACCACTTAAAGAGTACACTTGAAATACTGCTGCTTTAATGATTACCCACTTTTAAATTAAATCTTATGACCCAGAACTACACCAGTCTCTGAAAGCTTACTAAGAAAGAAGAGGCACAAACCTGTATCTAGAGCTTTTAGTCATATTTCAGTGTTATACTGGGACATATAAGCAGTGTCAAAATAAACAATGGCAATATCACATAGGACTGCACCTCCCACTGTAGTGGTACTGAGCAGCTACAGTGATGAAAACTGGACATTCTGGGTGTATTTGAAAACACAGCACACTGGCAATCAAAGACTTTGTAGGTACTGCTATCCAGCCTTCAGGCAGACAAATGTGCACTCCACTAACTGAAACAGTGATAGCATTTTTTCGTCTGGTTGCTATCATCCCAGGATGCAGTTTCATACATTAAACCAGCAGGTAACTGCAAGCACAGGCACTGAGAAGGGTACTTATTCTCTCCAGAGCAAAAGGAGGTTTCTTCTCCTCAGCAGGTTAATGCCAGATCTCCTGGGTGTGTCAACACCATGCACATTGCCAGCAGATCCTCAGCCTCATGCTTTTGGGGCCACCTTACCTCTGCAATCCTTTCTATATATGTGCTCCTCAAGGCAAACAAATAATGCCAGCACCAGCCAAACTCATCTAAACAAATTCTTGAGGTAAATAGTATCTTATATCTTGTCATGTTCATCATACTTGGGTCCTCTCTCAAATTCCCATAGGGACACTGCTTATTGACTTCTAGCACCAAGGCAAGCATTTTTTAGTGATAGCTAAATCTGGGCTGGAATGATGTTCAAAACCTGCATCTTCATGGTTGCCTCTAGCTAACCTCAAGAGCCTTATGCAAAACTACTCGATGCATTCCTGGTTGTCCTAATCTCCATGACTGTGTAATCCCCTCACTGGTGCACTCCCTCCGTGCCAGACATTCCTGTCTGCATGCAGCTGTGCCACAGGGATTGCAACAGGCAACAGCTGCCGTCCCAGCGGTCCCGTCAGTATTCAGTGCTCATGATCTCACCATTCCTGTCTCAAGTCACAAGCCATTTCATAATGCTCCACAAATACCTCCTCTACTGTCTCCACACTGTTGCACAGATGGCACAATCCACTGCAGAACAATCCCTCTCTGTGTATTGGCGCCACACCTGGCCATAGCTACAACAGTCAGTCAGGAGAAGTGTGCACAGTGAAAGGTCTTTCAACGACTGTGTTACCCAAAAGCTTAATGAGGACAGCCACAGTGTCTCACAATAAACTGTCAAACAATTTACTGAAGGGCCACACTGACAAGGTGCTAAGAGTCTGCTGTGATACACCACCTAGGGTACTGTCCTTGTGTGCCCACATGCATCTCCTCCATGGGTCTGGGCTGGGACATTCACAGGTGGAACTGGCAATAAACCTTGAGGTGAGAGGAGGAAACAGGTGACTTTTGATGGACTGATGGATGCCTTGCTGCTGGAGTGCTTCCAACATCCTCATGAGCAAAGTCAACAGTACAGATTTTCTTCCATAGATGTGTTTCATCTTCTCCATGACACATGACAGTTATTTAGAGCATGTGGAGCACACATGCTGTGTTTGTATAGCTGAATCATGCCTTATCACAAGTGTCTTAGAACATAGATGGAGCAGACTAGAATCCTTAATTCAGTCTACCTTTAATTCTACATGGATTATTACAGTGCATGAATATCTAGCATTACAGAGGATGCACTCAAATGTAAGACATGGCAGCGCGGGCTTCACAACCAGCCACCCTCCTACAGGTATGGTCGCTCCTTATACTGCTTCAGTGCGAGGACTGTGAACAAGCTATGGACAAGAAACCACACATGCCTAAAGGAAGAACCACTGAGAACACCTTGAATGAAGCAAATCACCCTAACACCAGGAAACAAGGAAATTTTCCTGATCCCAATCTCGTAGTCTCCTTATAGGGTCAGGCTGTTGCTCAGAACAACACATGGCCACCCAAAGGGACTTCTAGAAGTCCACCTTGAGCTCCCATCTATCAGGAAAGCTCTATTAGTGCTGCCTTGCACTCTGCCCTGCTTTCCCAGCTGCTGTGAAATTTGTATTACAGCCTCCCTAAATGACGCCACTTGGGAAATGCTATTTTTGCTCATGAGTGTGTCTGCAGATGAGTGTTCATCTCTCTGATTTGTAAAAGTGCAGCAAAGTAGCCTCCCAAATATAAAACTGTGTATTTTTAACTACAGTGGATATATAATGAAAACATTCCAAATCCGTGATTTTTAAAAGATGATCAGCTTATGGGCATATTTCCATGTCATTTTGTTTACAGAGTAGGGAAGCAGAAGGAGAAGAAAAAAGGGTGAAAGGAGCAACTACACTACCAGACTCATTGCAACCAAATTAAAATTTGCACAAACACTGAAATAAAATGTAAATACCCTAAAANAAAAGTAAGGTTTAGTTTAGACAGCTTCTTTTTAATGATCAGTGATCTTATGCACACTGGAGTTCTGTCAAACATGTAAAGGCACATTGTTAGCATACTTTCTTAGCAGATTTGGATGAGGTAGCATGTGTGTACTGTGATAAGGAAGGGGAAAACACCAAAATGAAAATGGCAGTTAGAGAAAGTTATCTCTGTAGGCAGATGCAAAACATAGGGCCAAAATCTGTCTTGTTATTTCTTATGGTACAGAGTGATAAGGCAAGAAAGTAAATAGAGGAAAAAAATCAGGCTAGTAGATAGATAAGCAATTAAATCAAGAGCTTAGACTTGTTCTGAATCTCTGCATTTCCCAAACATGCTCAAGAGCACTATGATATTACTGGCACATTGCAACCTCCTACCTGCTCATTCACATGAGGTCCCAGTATTTTTCTTTATGAATAATGCCACAAGAATCTGGCTTTCCTCTGCCTAAGCACTGTGTGCTTTGCTTGCATTGATCTCTCTTGAAATGTCAACTTTTCATTTCCAATATCCACAAAGAAATTCTTAATAAAAAGATATGATCTGCATTTCAGAATGAGACCTTTAAATCCTTTAGCCCTGCCAGTTTCTAGGGAACTTTTGTTAAGAATGAAAGGGCCTGTTTAATACCTGTTTTTCAATAGTAATCAAGAGAGTTGCCAACATCAGTGTACCGCGGATAATAAAGGCAGTACAATTCAGGCAAGGGAAAAAGGGATTTTATCCAAAGATACTCATAAACAAATAAGAACAACAATTTTAAATATGTCCTGTGCATAACCTTGCCATGTTTTAAATAGATTTTCAACTAAGATATTCTGAAATGTCTATTAAAAGTAATTTGGCTAAGTTATGAAATGAGGACACATTAGAAATGTGCAAACCAACACACCCAGGTGACTTTTTTTGCCTCTGTCTACATTGCTTGTGTAGCTACAGTCTTACTTTGCTTTTAATTCAGTAACACTGCTGTTTGACATTAAACAGAGCTGTCCCATTCCTCACTACACATTCTTACCACCTACCTTGCAATAAAACCATACAAGCACAATCTTTTAGGCAAGTGACCTGATACAAGCCATCCTGTAGATGCACTTTTACCAGACTCGATCCAAGGGAGGGAAGTGGCCAGGAACAAAACCAGCCCTTTTGGGAAGAACGTGCATTTCAGCTGGATTACATGTCTAATGACACTTTCCAGAGCAGGAGGCTGAGCAGTGAGCTGCTTGCTTCTCCAGACCAGCACCCAGGCTACAGACAATGCTGCAGAAATAAGCCCTCAGCCCCCAGCCCATTCGTTGTGAGACTCTAACTCATTACTAATACTGCTGCAAGTACACGAAATTTTATTCAGGTCTTCAATGAAGATAATTTTGTCTATAGTTTCAGGTCAGTTATAAGAGGTGTTATGCGCTGTAGATTTTAAATAAGGTCAGGGATTGTCCCCAGGGTGCTCCATGCCACCTGTTGGGCCCAACTGATACCACCTTACTGATGCACAGAGATGCTACGCACCTGAAGGCTGCCGCATCTGCCACCTTGCTACAGCCATGCCTGTATCTTTGCCAATGCCTTTGGAAACAACTGTAGGTGAAAGGTACCATGGAATAAATAGTATTATTTTAGTGCTACATGCCTTTTGTATGTTCTCCTGTTTTGGAAAGGCAGTGTGATCTAGTGTACTTGAACACAGTGTTGGGACTCTGGAACTGTGACTCTGGAACCGTAACTCTGGTTTCACTGCTCTGGTAACATCTATCCTCCATCAAAATCTCTGTGCTTTGCTGTGTCCATCTTCTTCAAATTGCAGTAACAGCTACAGATCCCTGTTACAGAGCTGCTACCAGAGTTTTCAAAGGGCCCTGAGCACCCGTCACTTCTGCTTACCTCAAGGGTTTCATATGGTCTGGGGAGAAGGGTCAGGGAGGTTCAAAAAACCACATCTTTAAGGTCATCCTTTACTTTGAAAGCACACAGCACCACTTATGATAAATGCTAAGTTTAATTATTTCTGCTAGCCAGTGGAACTGTTTCTAGTTTTTGATGTGGTACAAAACACACCAATTAAGAGAAGACTCCAGTAAAGATTTCTAGGTTTTCCAGATGCAGAATCACTGTGGACTCCTTATAATCTGAAGTCCTTCAGGCTTTTTTAAGTCAAAATACTTTAAGGCAGTACTTCAGAGGTGTGCTGCCTTTTTATTTATTTAATTTTTAACTGAGTGATTTACTTTATTATTAAAGCCAGTAAAACAACTTATCTGGCTAACCTAATTCCTACAGACCAGTTACCATGATCATAAAAAAGAAATCTGTGATGGCTTTTGGCCTTTTAAATGTTTCCTAGAAAGAGTAAGCAATTTTTTTAAATGTTTGTTATCTGGGATTTTTATTTTTCCTCTACTGATAGGAATTGGGGCAGAGAATATAAAAAAACCCTCTAGGTAATAATAACTAGATGCCTATTTTTAGCTCCAAATTCTTCTGTTTTCGTTGCAATAAAAAAAGCTGTGTAGATTCATTTTCTTATGTGTACATCCCTGCAGTAGACCTGCATGTACTTGCCCTCATTTACCTGAGTCATATTTGCAATCCTGGATAGATAATGGCAGTTTAAATACAGCTATCCGTTGCCGTGGGCAAAGAGTCAGACTCAGAAGCCAGAGCGAAAAACAACTTCTGATTCAGCATTCCCGGATATTTTTGGTGGACTCCTCTACCTCCTGCAGTAGTGACAACAGTGACATACCTTGTCTGCTTCCTTACCCCTCCTTTACCTTATATTTGATCTCAGTTGTGGCTTGTTCAGCTGCTTTGCTGGCATGGCCTCACCTCATGCTGTACATGGGAAATAAAGATACTGGGAAGGGCGGAACAGACCTGCCGCTCCCCTGTTATCTAACCCTGTATCTCTCCTTTGCTCCATATTTTCTTAGACTAATCTGCAGCTCCTCAGGCTAGGATAAAACAGTTTAATTCAAATGGCATTACCCCATTGGACTTGATTGCATACAGTTTAACAGCTTACCAAGACAAATCACAACTAAACAAAGCTGCAGAGTCAGTTTATTTTTCTGTGCTTTCATGTTGTTTTCCTTTTTAAAGACTGCAGAAGAACCACAGGTTAGTTTCATTTAATAAATAATGGATACAATACTGCATGTACTACAGAACTGGAAGGTCTACTGAGATTGGCTTTGCAGCCTAGTGTTTATGGCACAGATCAGTGAAATTGGAGGTCCTGGTTCAATTATCTATGCTGATGTATAGTTATTAAGTAATACAAAATTGAAGAGGACAGGTGTTACCAGTGAGATAGGTTTACCATTGCTGGGGCCATAGGAATGTGGGCAAAATCTTGAACTCGGGTAATTCATAAACACAATATTAAGTACACCATGACCAATGGGTTGTTCTATGGTGGTTGTTGGGGAAGGAGACAGAACAAGGAGACTTGTTTTTAACTGGGTCTCTCATAACATCCTTATAGCCAAAACAGGTAAATGAACAATAGATAACATAGACGACTTGTCTCACAGTTTGTGATCAGCAGTACAAAGTCCAACTGGTGGTTGGTTACTAGAGGCATCCCTCAGGCTTTGATACTTGGCTGATATTGTTTAATGTCTTTAATAACAACCTGGATGATGGAATAAAGGGCACTCTCAGCAAATCTGTGGATGATACCAAACCAGGGGGAAGTGGTTGATATGCTGGAGAGCTGCTCTTCAAAGACAAGCTGGAGGAACTGGCTGACAGGAATCTCATACCATTCCATATAAACAAAGGTAAAGTCCTGCAGCTAGGATGGAATAACGCTTTGCAAAATGGCAGGCTGGGCCCAACTGGACAGGGACAACCCTTGCAGAAAAGGAGTCCAGGGTCCTGCTGGCAACAAACTGAACATGAGTGTGCCCTTGTGGCTAATGTGCTAGGAAGAATGTAGTCAGCAGATCAAGATACACGATTGCTTCTCCCTAATTCACACTTGTGAGACTACAGAATACTCTGTTCATTTTGGGGTTCCCCAGTACAAGAACGCCATGGGCATACCACAGCAAGCCCTGCACAGGGCTGAAGCATTTGACACAGAAGGAAAGATTGGCAGAGCTGGGTTTGTTAACCTTAAGAAAAGGCTAAGGCTAGGAGAGCTTATTGGTGGCTTCATCTACTTGACAGAAAAGCAGAGTCAGGATCTTTTTAAGGGTACACAACTGTAGGATGAAAGACAACAGAAACAAGGCTGCAGAATTTTTAATCCATTTAGACATAAGGGAAAATAAAATTCACCACGAAGGTGGTCAAATACAGGTACAAGCTGCCCAGAGCAGTTGTGGAAGTTGTATATCAGTCCTTGGAGATACTCAGAACTAAACCTGATCAGGCCCCAAGCAACCTGCTCTGAGCAGGACCTGGACTGGATGAACACTAACAACCTAAATTATTCTGTGATTCTGTAAAGTCTGTGGCCCTGATGCCTGTACAGCTCTTGTTCATTGAAGTTTTCAAGGGTTTAGTAAGTTTCAGTGAATCAGACTTATCAAACAAGTAAAGATTTCTGAACACAAGACTACAACCCAGGTTATTTCTTGCACGCAGTGGTGCTACTCTGATGCTCCTGCACATATTATTTGTCTGCAAACTAGAGCTAGTTTTTTTCAGCGCAGTGTTTTTATCTGCTGGGATCTGTTCAGGGATCTGAACTCTGGGTCTCTAAGATAGCAAAGTAGTTCGTGCCTTACACAGCTGATGTGAAGACATTGTGTAACCACGTGAACACATCCTGTGTGAATGTCACCTGAGTCCTACTTAAAACTAGAATTTGAACTGTATTTCAGTAGACTATAGTTTGATTAAAATCAGACTGGGTGAAAACTCAAGTCCAAAAGTCAATAACCTTTTCAGTAGAATAGAACTATTTGGAATTTAATGCATATTTTGAATCCATATTGAAGAACTTCTTAAAATGCCAAGAGTCCAGTTTGTGGAATGTAACTTTTCCCTCCAGGTTAAGATTCACAACAGAAACCATCAAATCTCTGTCAATCATTTATGTGAGTAAGAAAGGGTCTAAAATTGTCTTGGCGCCAATGAAACATTTTACAGATTGCCTGATACCTTTTGTACTTAGTCGCTGCAAAAGTAAAAAAAGATCATGGAGAATATAAGATACCTTAAAATTTAGTTAATTACAAATTTTCCATTTTGGAGAAGATGCAGGCTCAAGACACAGTGCAAAAGAATGTACCATGTGTAGCTATGTGTCTTTCTAAACATTTCTGAAGCATAAATGTTGCATGAGTTTATTGGTGTCTCAGAATGTGAAGAGTGCATTAATGTCACCAAAAACCCAAACTGCTAAATTATGCAGTAAACAGAACTGCAGCACCTGATTTGACAACAGCTACCGTCATAAAGATATCCACTTCTGCTAATAGAAGGATGACATGTAAATATTTTTGTTTATATCGGCAAATTAATTTGTAACATTTTCATTGTGATAAAGTTGTAGTAATTGTTATTCAAATGCAGAAAGTCAAATTTTATACTTATATAAATGCTAAAAGCAGGGAATTTGGTTATTTTTAATGAATTGTTAAGAAAAAGCATCATAGTTCATATTTTAAACTCCTGGTGCAAGCTATTTGCACCTCTTAAATGAAATACTAATAATGATTTTAAGTAATTTTATTGTATCTTAAACAAGGAAGCAAACCTAAATTCAGTATAAATTACATCAGTAGTTAAGTATCTAACAAGAAATTATCATCACTATAAATCTATTTTACATTTTACAATGATTATTTAAGACAGCTGAGCCTCATATATGCTGAAAGAGTATGTCAGCATACAGCAGCTGCTGATAATAACCAGCATGTGTTGGCAAGAGCTTTTTGTTTTCTGAAGATAATTAAAACTTGCTATAGTTTTCCAGCTGCTACATAGTCAATAAGGAATACTTAAAAAAAATGGGTGGCATATTTTTGATTCACTTTAAATGTGGCCATCTCTACTGAACATTCACTAAAGGCAATTATTCTACAATTTTGGTTTTTTTCATAAGTTTTCTAAAAAACAAGCTATCTGGCAATAGTTTGGACCAAAAAATTGTTAACTGTCACCTTCAGATGCTCAGAAAGAAAGCAACCTAGGAAAAGAAATGTTTCACTAAACAAGAAAAGATACGCACAAAAGTACTTGCGTCCTTATCCTTAAAGTTCCGTGTACTCTGTATTCAGACTGTACTTTAAAAGTTCTCTTTATTGGGATCAGCATGTTTTGAAATCTTTCTGTTCTCACAAACATTCAGCAGGCACCATGGAGCTCTAAAAAGCCTAGCCAGTCTGGGGAGTCAATGGCTCTGCAAGAGCTACAATGAAAATGCCAATAGCTTTATACTGAGCCTCATTAAAGGCCTAAGATGGGGGATTTCCAGGACTTTAGACTACAGTCTACCTCTAGTTCTCAAGCAGCATCATACTCCATGGCTAGTGAAGACTGTCTTCCTGCTTGTACAATAACTCTTAGGCCCCCTGCCCAACAAAGAGTCCAACAGCAATACAGCATATTCCTTAACCAAAATCTTCCATAGAAGTGTTGCAAAACACAGCTTTCTGGAACAATGTGACTTTAAAGGTCTGGGAAATTTCTGAGTAACACATAATTACTTAGTTAAAGTTATCTCAGCACATGGTTTCTTGAATAACTGTGTATGCTTAGTTATGAAAAAATAACTGGTTTGAATCAAAGCCTCTGATGTCAGGCACAACCAGTTCAAAATACCATTACTGTCAGGGAGCAGGAAACATTCCCAAATCAGGCCTATGATAAAGTAACATACACTTTTTTTCCCGTATCACATGTTTTGCAGGCTGCTGTTTGTAGAGCCGGTCCAGACGAGGATGGCTTGGCAACCATGGCCAGTGGTTCTAACTGAAGGCTAGCAGAGGGTCAATGAACTTTGGGGAGATTTTCTGGAGACTGGCTCCCCCAGTGCCAGAAAAGTGCAGGCAGGATTACTGACAGAACAAAGCAAAGCAGGATGGTGACATGATAGTTGCACAGGACAAAACTATTGATTTCTGTACTTTCTGAAAACTTAATTTCTATATAAATCAGTTTCATGACTACAGAATTGTATTTGCTTCACAACTCTTAAGAGCTGACAGGATATTCTGCAAAAACACAAGGGCAGATTACAGGATTTGGTACTGGGCACTTTGGGTGGATGAGAAAATTCTGGGTCATTGCCATTTCCAGCAACAGTGAACTGTTGAAACCTTTGTACTTGCAGTGCCTAGTGCTCTTAGAAACCTAAGTTTTAGGCTTATGCAATTATATAAATATAGGTACAAATATCTATAAAAATACAACAGAATTAATCATAGAATCCTAGAATGGTTTGGGTTGGAGAGGACCTTAATCATCATCTATTTCCAACTCCCTGCCATGGCCAGGGACACCTTCCACTAGACCAGGTTGCTCATAACCCCATTCAACCTGCCCTTGAACACTGCCAGGGATAGGGCATCCACAACTCCTCTGGGCAACCTGTGCCCATGTCTCACAACCCTGACTGTAAAGAATTTCCTTCCTAACATCTAACCTACATCTCCTTTCTTTTCGCTTAACACCTGTTGGTCATGTCACCATCTTCCCATGTAAAAAGTTGCCAATCTTTTTACAAGCCCCTTTTAAGTACTGAAAGGCCACAATGAGGTCTCCTGGAGGCCTCTCTTCTTCAGGCTGAGCAATCTCATACCTTCATGTAAGTATCTATAAACAGATGGACAGGCAGATAGATAAAACCAGGCAAACTCTGACTGCTCAGCTTCTACTCTACAGTGCAATCAGCCAATACGATCTGACTCTGCTCTTGTATGTGTGCATCTGACATCTCATGTCCACGCACCTGAGCTCCACCCCCCGAAAAGCTTGGCTGCCAGTGGTGACAGAACCACAGCAGTACTTCATGGGTGGGTTTTGGGCACGTGCTGGGCTCTAGGCTACCCTTTGTGTACCAGGAGTAAGCCCTGGGAGGTAACAGTGTAAAACAGGCTAACAGTAATGTAAGTGACCCCTCCTTGTAGCCCTTGTTGCTTTGGCTTTCCATGAGCACCTGAGGTGCAGACTGGTTTGCACTCTCTGACTACAATGATAATCCAAATAAAGGAAATGGAAATAAATTTCCCTCAATAATAGCCCAGTTCTCTCATCCAGCTTAACAACTCAGCTGTGGATGTCAGAGGCCAGACTGGAGCCTTGAAATATGGATCATCTGCTTTGTCAGTCCTAAAATAGATCTCAGAACCCAATATTAGAAAAATTAAGTATTACTGAAGTAAAATGTAATTTCATTTTTTTTAGCAACTGCAATTGTTTCCCTTCAAACTTCAGAGGCCAGAACTAATGAACTGATCTTCAGATAAGAGGCCACTCAAAATAATAAGACTTTCAGCAAATAACACAGCCATTATGCACAAGGGAGCTGAAATGCTTATTATGCAGTTCAGTGAAAAGTCAAAAGACACAAAGCATTTGATATGACTGGCAGCAGTACCATTTAAAAATAGCTCTGCATAAAAGAGAACTAAAATGTCACCAGAAATTTTTTCCTTTCTCCAGAAGCTGCTGGTAAACAGATCTTTCTTAGTCTGAACAGATAATTGCCCCACGTGCAAGTGCACGGCCATCCCATCGCCTCTTGCTGGCACCCATGGTCCTTCAATGAGAACAACAGGGCTGTGAGCTGCTGGGGAGGGGTGGGCTGAAATATCTCAGAGGTGAACTGCGGCTGTGTATTTCCTTAGGCAGCACTACTGACTCAATGTCTGATAAGTCATCAAGGGGATGAAGACAGCTCTGGCTCTTGGCATGAAGCATTGGATGAAGATATAGAGATCCTGGCCATGAATGAGCGCCGGTATTATTTGATCTAGGCTACAGCACTCAGGCAGTGCTATGAAATGCAGCTTTTGCTGCAATGGCTCAGGTTTTGGCAAAGGTGTCTAGTTTCAATGCAGGATCATCAGTTTGAATGATAAAACAGTTTTGGAAAAAGTCTTCTGAATATCTTAGTCTGTGAATTTGGAAGGAGGTTTTAAAACAGATATAGTTGAATGCTTGCTGAATTTAAGGGAGACAAGAAACTCCTTTTAACTCTGGATAAGACCCAGGCAGATTGCCACACTCTTAACGAAGTGAAGCTGACAGGATGGCAGTTTTAAAATGTCCTCAGAAATATATATAAATATAGCTGTAAAAACGAAAAGAAAAAGGGAAAAATTTACAAGCCAAGGACTTACTGCATCACCATCTGTGCCAAGCATTAACTTTTGGATTTTACATTATCCTGCTCAGATAAATGTTTGCAGGAAGAGAAAGCCATTGCCTCTGAAGTTACAAAATTATTAGATATTCAGCTGCTGCCACCAAATGCAATCAAAGACACAAAACTTAGATTCATCGCACAGAACATTAAAGTTTGTCAAATATATTATGAAAAAGCCACATTGTGTGGCTCTGAGAGTCTAGTCCTGTCCAGGCTCCCACTCCTTTATCAGTTGGAGACTAAGGAAAACTAAACATTCTGCTGCTTCCTGAAGCTAAAACGATGGAAAAGGACTGTGCATTTCACATGAATCCTACATTTTTGCCATCCAAGTGTTGACAGAGATACTGCTTCCTTTTCAAACCTAGAGTCATCTTACATCTTTGGGCCCTCTTCAAATACTAGGCATTTTGGAAGAATGTTTGATTACACTGCATTTATTGGTATGAGCAATATGATTTAATTATATGGAGTGGTCTTTGCCAGTTCTGATTACACAGATTCAGGATATTGATTTCAAAAGAAGGATGGTGTTATGATTAGTTAGTATGGACTGTCTGCTGCACAGTATGAAATGATAAAAAAAATTAAAGTAGTTGGCTTTTTAACAGAATTTATTTCTGCTAAAAAATAATTATTTTTGCAGGAATGGCAGTTAGCAGGAATTTGGCAGTTCATGATAGGATAAAATTACTTTTGCATACTTCCATCAGAAACGACAAGCATTAAAAATTGTATCACCTATTTTGGGGGGGTAACACTACAGAAAATTTAGTATTAGATCTTTAGACCTTGTGAGCAAGGATTCTCCTAATTTTGCACCTTCTGTGGCAGTGGCAAGAGGGATTACAATTACGCTGCTGAATGAAACACAGACTGATTCTCATTTTTTGGCCAAGTGGCATCACTCAGCTCATGTCCTCACTAGCTATGACTAGCCCTCTCTCCCACAAATTTGCTCTGGGCTGAGCCAGATGGAGAAGTCCAAGACAGAGCCAGGGAGTCATCTGCTCAACAGACCAGGGTATTTCAAGCCCATCTCCCAATCCCTTTTATTTAGGAGTACAGATATGCCCCCTCAGACTCAGAGGGACATTTTACTGCCACACCAACACAGGAATATGAAGTGTTAACACTGAATACCTGCAAGCAGGAGCTTCTGAATAATAATGTTCATAATGCACATTGAAGTAATGGCTCAAAAGATGCATGCAGTAAGGAATGGAAAAGAGTTGTTAGAGATCTAGAGAAAAACCACATGGTTCAATATGTGCTGGGGGGTTTGGACAAGGAGCAGCCCCTTGCAGAGAAGCATTACCAAGGAGTAAAAGCTGTACCATCATCTTCACTTCTGGATCCATTCAGCTATAAAAGCTGTACTGCCTTTCCTTACTGCTGAGGTTGTCATGTTTTCCTGCAAATGTAATTTCAGGAAGGAAGCTGAGCAATCTCCCAGAAAATGGCAGGTCTGGCAGGTGGGGGATGCCAGTGGGTATGTGTTTGTGACTAAAGATTATGAAAGCTAGAATTAAATCAGAGTTCCAATTTGAACTCACTGCTTTTATCCATACTCCTAAACCACTCAAGTGATTGAGAATTAGAAACAATCACAGCACAATCAATAAAATAAACAAAACATGAAAGATATTAGTGACACATTAAGTGTGGGGGGGAAAAGTCAGATACCCTTTAGGCCATTAGGACTAAATGACAGAGATGACAATAAAAAAACACATATTTTGGTTCCAAATCCTGAAAACTTTGCTCACACAAACAGACCTTCTTCCAACACGACCTGATTAAAAGAGAGAACAACTATTTTCAAAGGCCTGTAATATCTAGCTCATTAAAACAATGCCAGTTGACATTATTAGCATGTATTATTTTGCTCCTTTAGTACAGTGAAAGATTCATCTGAGTAAGTTGCAGGGCTGAGTCCTTCTTTGGCAAAGGACTTTGAGTGGAAAGTAAAATGTCTGCTATGTTCCAGCACGGTATTTACTTAAGAAGTACCACTCTGGCTCTATTTTAAACTAAGTTACTTCTCCACGTTCACCTAAATTATCATAAGGACAGAAACTTGCTCACTTGTGCAACTATGTTAGTCAAAATCCCATGTATTCCAAACTGCTATGGAGTGATTGTTTTCTCCTGGCAGAATTAAACTCCTCAGTCCTGCAACAGCTGAGAGATGAAAACCCACAAGATGTTTTCAAACTGAGTCACTCACATCCTTTTCAGTTAAACAATAATTTTTCTGAATCACAAGTTTTCTGAATCATACTGTCTACTCTTCAATAGCTTCTATATAGTCCAGCTCAAGGTGTTCAAGCCTTCCTCTCCTCCACTATATTATGATGTGCAGCTAGTGTTATGATAATTTGCTCTAATAAAGTCAGTTGCCTGGTTGAACTGAACCTGAAAAGGGAAACTCAGACTTTTAAGGAAAAAGTGCAATATGAAACATGAAGATGAAGGGTTTACTGATTTGCCCATGTTTAAATACCTGTAAAATGAGTATAAATAAGAAATGACACAACTGCTATATACTGGATCAACTCACAGGCCATGTAATTCATCATTTTGCCCTCAAAAGTGGCTATTACAAGGTGCAGCAGGTTCAACTATGGACAGGTGTTTAATAACCTAGCTACAAGAGTCCACTTTGCTGAGTCCCTTAAAGTACTTACATACTAATCCAAACATACATGATGCTTTATATGAAACAGCTCCTGTGTTTAAGTGCAATTAAAAGTCTGAGAATATTGTATGAAATAAGATAAAACCAACAACTATGACTGAAATGCTATGAATTACTTTATATGTTACATTTTAATCAAAATATAAAGTCCACAACTATCTATTGCCTAGAAAGAAAAATATACGGCTGGAATCTAAAACTGCAGATTTTTTTAATTAACACAGTGCTCATGGTACAAATACTGCACTCTATTTCAGAGATTTCTGTATAAATGCAGACATAAGTGACTGAATAACAAAAGTGCTATGTACATATTCTCTTAACCTATTTTTGTGGGTCATTTCTATTTTACTTCTGTTATGTAGCATTTTATATACTGCAGTGACTTTTCTAAATTTAAACTAAAAAAGCCCCCCAATAATTATTACTTTAGTGATTCATTTACTGAGCATATATCTTGCATTTTTTTGGCTTAAATGTCTTTTAATATTACTGCCTCTAATTACACAATAGGGTATATCTTCTGTAGTCTCCTCCATTATCAATACAGAAGATATACAGCACAACTACAGCTGTTTGTTTCGCCACACAATTTCAAAACAATAGTCTCAAGATTTTACCTTGGCTCAAATCCTGCTCCAAGTGAAATAGAGTGAAAGTCCCCTGACTTTAAAGGAGAGCCAAGATTCACTTCCTGGTGTCCAACCTGCATGTGTCAGCTGTAGTGTCACTGACACTTTGTGGCTGTGAAGCTATGGGGCCAGAAGTAGTTCCATATACCATTGAATTCAATCTCCAGTACCACACAGGCCACTTCTTGATACATTTCGCACAGTTATTTGTTGATAGCTTCAGCTTTTGAATCTCTTTCCCAGGTAGTGGCTCCAGTGATGGTTTCTCCCTTTCAAATATCCTGTTGTTTATGAAGCACAACTTTTTAAAACTTTACTTAGCTGGACTGCACTCTTTCGCTTTTGTTTTTAAATAGAAACACACCTCACAGCACTCTGAGTTTACAGATACCCCTCAGGATATTTTTAGGTTAAAGTTTCATACAAGTACTACAACCGTTTCAGAATACAAGTAGAGAATAAAAGCATTTTTAAAGAAGTCCTATTATTTAATCAAAAAACTCTAGTTCCTCCAAGTCTAAGGCTAAGAACTTAAGGAAAGACTGTGTCAGGAAGAAGAGAAGATGGTGAAGAAGCTTCATGTGACATAGGACTCAGTTTCTATGGGACCTTTGGATACCATATGAAACAACCAACCCAAAGTTCCCACAGCTGTGTGCACACGTCTACCTCACACAGACCTGACACAGGAGAGGGTGATGGCCTTGTCCCAGGTGAGGTCTGCAAGGCAGCACTGCAGCTAAGGATGTTCCTCCTGGTGCTCCAGGCCACACCAGCCCCAGCTCCATCCTCTCCTGTATGTCTGGGCTGGACCATAGACACAGAGCAACCACAAGCAGAGAGTTGAAAAGGAACTACAAACTGCTGCTGCCCTGGCTTACTGGTTGACAAGCTCTAGAGGCAGTAGATCACTGGCACTGGTCAGAGATGACCTAAGTGAGGGTGCTTGTATCATTATGACCAAGACTGACTCTTGTTGGTTAATCTCTTACTTTGCTGAGTACAGCCAATGAGGTTTAAATATGTGCAGGTAAGGTGGCCAGCATCCAGACCATGACAAATGCTGTTTGTACAATCTTGTTTTGTCCTCTTTGTATGTCTGACCAAAATCATAGTCTTGAAGCCTGTAATTGTATCCCATTGCCCATCCTGTAATCCATAGCTGTGTGCATATCAAGAATTTGATCTGGGCTTTTTTAATGCAGCCTATGACTGTAACACTTTCACTTCCATGACTTCCTTGTTCTCCTTTTGAACATGGAAGTATATTACAGCTCATGGTACATCAACAGTTGAAATTTAAGTCACCTAAATCTCATATTTTTTTGCCAAGTCACTTGCATACCTCTGTACTACTTTTCACAAGCTGTATTCTTGCTTAGAAAAAGAGAAGAATTAAAACGTGTTGAACTAACTCCAAAGGGAAAACTGTAAGACGGAAAAGTGCATTTGTTTGCACCTCTGACACTCATTCAAACCAGACAAATCCAGGTGAAACAAAGATAATAGTACACATAAAAGATCAAAACTGAACTTGCAACACATGAGTATAAGACATCTGCTGATGTTGGAGAGCTTGCCTTGAAAAGTTAAAGTCTTATTTGAGATCGCTCCGTCGAACAATTTCCCTCAACTGCTCTTGCCTGTGGACATAAACTGAGACAAATCACAGAGCATTATGAACTGTGGGCAGGAATTTACTCACTGAGAATAGGAATTTGTCATATTTTCATTTGTTTCTTCATATTATTTTCTTACTGAACATGCAGACTAAGAATAAACTCTACTGGAGATGAAAGGGAACTTTACTGGTGATGCCTAGCTATGCTGGGGCAGATGTGACTTTGTTTACTATGACTTACACTCTACTTACACTGCACAGTCAAAGACTGCAATTTAACGTTTACGGAGCATGGCCTTAATTCTTCATTAGTTTTTACCTACAGCTACTTTTTGTATTTTCTGTTCTGCACTGAATTTAGCCATGTACTGTGAAAGAAATAACAACTTTGTGACTCATGTAATATAAATTCTTGAAAGTCACCACCTTATTTATTTAAAGAAAACATGAGTAATCGCTAATGAATTCTCATACAGTTACTGCATACACAGTTTGAACAAATACCTCAGACCAAGCATGCTACACCCTGTTCCTTTATGCTGAGGCATGTGTCCCCTTCAGTGTGGAAACTAACGGGCTTATGGGGGAAAGGTAATCATCAAAAAGATCACCTTTTGAAAATACCTGTTTAATATCAGACAGATAATTACTACTTATATTTACAGGTCACATCATAATTTTGCCTCAAGGAGTTGGTGGCGTACATGAACCAAATATTTAGGACTTTCAAAGTATGATCTGATTGAAATAACAGTCTGGTTCCTGTCATTTCCCTTGTGGTGATTTTCTTTTTAGAACTGATTAAATAGTATAATTCCTCTAATGATTCACTTAGTTTATTTTTAACTAACACTGAAGGAAAATATAAAGGAAGGCTTTTTCAGCAAATGCTTTTTTAAAGGAGGAAGAAACGCTGTATTCCATGGTAGGATAATTTAGCATAGTTTAGGGTAGTACATGCAGCTAATGACTGAAAAGCTGGCAGGATATGCAACACTTTATATTGCACTGCATTACTGAACCAGGAATGGAAGCTCTGCCTGCTTTACACATTTTAAATTGGATATGTTGTGATTTTGTAAATGATTCCTTTCACTAAGGAAAAAAAAAACCCTGATATAAAATTTTCAGTGTTTCCTAATGAGGATGCCTCCAGTCTAAAGGCCAGCAACTAAAAAATATCTGGGTAAGAAGTAGAGAGCAGGTATTCAAACAAGCCCCAAGGCAGCTTAGCACTTAAACATGTGGCAGATCTGTTTTCAGCAAAGCAATTAACCAGGCAGGATTCACCATTCCAGTGATATTAAAATGTAGGCTGGATGTTTTTCTAAACATATGCTATAATTCAAATTATTAGGTTGGGGAGATGCTAGCACAAAAACTGGCATAGCTGTGTACAAATACTTTGTCTCAGTGGCCTTAACATGTATGATTCACATATACAAATTCAAGCAACTAAATAATGATTTACATGCTTTACTCAACTGGATGACTGAAGTTCTCATCTTACATCTCCTGATCTACTTTTCAATACATTATTGAAATATATTCCTCTGTGGCACTTCATTAGTCATGAATCCCATTTGTCAGTGGGGTAAAACATTCACTTCTAAAGGAGGATACCCCCACCCATATAACAGAACTCTTCCAGTACCCTCTGGAACAGGGACTGAGACTGATTCAGTATCCTCACACTGCTCATAGTCTGAACAAGGTAAGTACAGTGTAAGCCCACTAACACTTGTGAGTGCCTGATGGGTCCAGGTTTTTCACCCAGAGTGTAAAGCGGAGGTTTCAGATTGAGTTATACTAGCTAGACTTAGATTTTCTAGTATTGTTAACACAGATGTTTGTATCAAAATTATTAGTCATTACTTGGGGCACTGTAGAAAAAAACATGGGCCTTAGCTATGGCTGCGCACTAGACATGTGTCTCCCTACATATGGACTCGTAGGCAGACATCAGCATCTATTTACACACATAATTATTTCTAATGAACAGACACAACCAACAGTAGATCCTGTCCCCAGTTTAACATCAACAAAAGAAGCGAAGGAAGCAACAGTGTATTCTTAGTGATCCAAGATACACAAATATTTCATCTACTGAACTATAACACCAAGGCGCTACATGAATATAATTTCCAGTGAGCTGTGCAGGACAGGTCAGAAAGCTGCAAAAGAGGAACAGAGATCATTCACCACAGATTGACCATCCATGCAACAAGCTGCGGGAAGGAAAGCTACAACTGTGAAACTCCTCACTGTCCCACCATGCAGCCTCTCCAAAGTCTCAGCACTGCTGGCTGGCTTTGGCAGCCCTGGCTGTCCCAGGCGGGTTATGGATTACAAGAGGGAATGTTAAACAGCACCATGACAGGTAGAAGAGGTGTGTTAATCCACCATATCCTCAGCTGATGTTGCTGGAACATTAAGTTGGTTCTAGCACTGCACCCAAAACATTTTCAACTAAACCTGTAGAGAAATAAATTACCCTTTCTTTCCATTCAGTTCAGGCTGTACACTGAGTACACAGAATGACATAATATCCTTCCTGAAATCAGAGCTGCAGTGAGGACCAGTATCCTTCAAACACTACCAGTTCCTGAGACTGCCTTGTAAATAACCGCATTTTGCTAATTGCCACAGAAACTATCTTTTCATCTTTTAAAAACTGGCCCAAGAATTATGCATTGTTTTCTTTGTAAATGTAGTAAAATTTCATCACTCTATCCCTGTACTTCTGCCAGAGTTCAACAGCCGCAGATAAAAAGAATCTTACTGGAAAGCAACACAGAAATAGCCAGTCCATTTAACTGCTGCAAGCCTGAAACTCACACCAATTTCTGTGATATTTGCCATATATGACAGTAAATGATGCTAACTCTATTGCCCACTCCTAGTTAGCAGAATCAAGTATCTTTTTGCAAGTTGTCAAGAAAGTGTCTTCAGGATTTTTTTTTTTTTTTACGCGGCATTTTTCTGCATGTAGGACCACATCCACTTTGGAAACTGGTATTCATGGAAACAGGATGCCATATGAAACTATGATCAATTGATTTGCTTTTTACTATAGAAAAATCAGTACAGTTGGTTAGGGTTTTTATCTTCACATTATCCATTCTGAAGATGATTTTAAATTGCATGCACAGGCCAGAGGATTTGCTCTGAGGCCAATCTGCATTAGCTTTAGTGCCATGGATATATCTTCAGAAAAAAACAAATCAATATATTTGGAATGACTGCATAGGTAACTGCTTAAGTGGCTGCAGAAGCCAAGTCAGCAATTACTTTTAAGGATACGTGACAAGTTTTCTACTCTCTGACAGTTTCTGAAGGATGCTATCCCAGTTGCCATCTTCCAGTCTCACTAGACTTCTGCTACTTGTTTACCGATGACCATCTATAACCATGGTAGGTTTTGCCTGTAGCAATTGGAGCAGTTGTACTGGTGTCAGTAACTGCTCTGACAGTCCGAAAAGACGAAGTTCAACACCAAAGATACCACAGCAGTTTATGATTAAAAGGTTATTTAGTTAAATAGCTAATCATGCACCAGTGTTTGTCTCTTGGCTGGCGGTGTATGTGTGCATGGGTGGAAACAGAAACATATGAATGACTGTTTCAAACTCTGACTCAAGCCAGATTAGTTTGGAATAACGACAGGAAAACAGCCTGAAATATGAGGCATTAAAACCTGCTCTCTTACGAAAGAAGAGACCTGCAGACCTTGCGCCAACGCCAGGCAAAGGAGCGCTCCTGACAGTAACTCACCTTGCTGAATTTTTGTCACCAGCTGGTGACGGGCGAGAATCCTGCTGGTCCTGTAGGGCGGGCGCCGGGCGGGCTGATCGCAGCGCCAGTACAGCTCCTGGCCCTCGGGGGACACGGCGTTCAGGTAATAGCAGCCCGTGCCCGCGGCCCGGGGCACCTGCCTCAGCATCGCCGTCCCGGCCGCGGCTACTCCAGATTGCAATCAGGGGAACGAGAGGGGGGAGCCGATAAGCCCCAGGGAGCTGCAAAGGGTGAGCGCTTTAAACGAAAAAGGAGTGCCAAGCGCTACTACAAGTCGGGATTCCGGCTTCTCCCACATGATCCGCGAGAGCCAATCGCTCCCGGTGCAGGCTGTGGAAGTGAGCCCGCGGAGCGGGATAGCCAGCCTGCCCCAGCCCCGCACACGCAGCCTGCCCCAAGTCAGCACAGCCTGCTCCAGCCCCACAAAGCTTGCCCCAGATCCGCATAGCCTGCCCCAGATCCGCATAGCCTGCCCCAGATCCGCATAGCCTGCCCCAGATCCGCACAGCCTGCTCCACCCCGCACACACCGCCTGCCTGCCCCAGATCCGCACAGCCTGCTCCACCCCGCACACACATCCTGCCCAGTCCCGCACACGCCGAGTGCCCCAGCCCGCACACACAGCCTGCCCCAGCCCCC
>VWZG01009480.1:1300797-1376738 GCA_013396735.1 Grallaria varia
CACAGGCTGCCCCAGCCCCGCATGCACAGCCTGCCCAGTCCCCACACAGCCTGCCCCACCTCGCACGGACTACCCCAGCCCCGCACACACAGCCCGCCCTAGCCCCGCACAGCCAACCTGCCCCGGCCCCAGTAGCCCCGGCAGCCCCCGGCTGGCAGGAGTTTACCGAGGACGGAGGGGCTGCACCAGGCCACTTCAAAAAGCAGAGAAGGAAAAGTTGAAGACGCTCGGAAACCAGTGTTTTAGAGGATGCAGGGCTGCCGCAAACCTTTTTCTCCTCTGCTCTATGTTGCCCAGCTGTTGACTCATCTCTGGAGATGATGCCCTCGCTACTTTTCTAAAAATCATACCCCTATTTGCCAAGAAAAAGTCCGTTTATGGAAGGGCTGTCTGAATCTCCAAAACCGCACAGTACAACGAGTAGTGGAACAAGCGAAGCCCTTGGGATATAAAACAATAACAACACCTAGCAGCAGTCACAGCCTGGAAGAGGGAAGGGGGATGGAGAGATTCTCTGTTTTTCAGGTTCCCACCATAATATCTTTTCTGTTGTTCTTTTAACAGACAGAGGGGCATCTGTTTTCATTCATTCCTTACACATCAACCACTGAGTTTGCAGAACATACAATTTCTTTATTTAATCATAAACAGAACACTGCCATTTTTATCAGCAAGTGGGCAGCAGACCTGAGTAAAAATATACCCTCATGGTCAAATAATTTTTCATTATATTTTAAAATACCAGAATTTTGGTTTAACACACCCCTAGTGTGAGCTGATTTCTAAGAATCATGGGAAGTAATTTCACAGCCCTGGAGATCAGCTTCACATTATTACAAAACTGGAAATGACAGTCACTCAGAAGGCTCTTCCATCTTCATGGCTTCTGCCAAAACCCAAGTGCAGGCAGTAGGGCAGGGGAAGACAGAGGTGAGAGAGCATGCTGGCTGTCCAGCATGGGTCCTGCACACCTCAGGAACCACACTGCCACCTCCATGCCCCTTCCCATGAGGCCAGTGTCAAGCTGGGGGAGTGGCTGCAAGCCCCAAGCAGAAGGGGCTCAACCTCCATCCCAACCCACGGGGGATCTTGACCTCCCCAAACTCCACTAGGACATCCACCTGCAGTGACATTATTGTCTGCGTCCTGTTCTCCAGCCTTGAGGCCAACAATATGTCGTGACATGCCTTTGTACATTGGAGGTCTCCCCCCACTCCCAGCCTCATGGCTGCCCAACAGGGCAGGCCCATGAGGTGGCACTGCCTGGGACCTGCCTGCTCACAAAGGATAGGGTCAGGCTGGCTTGCATGGGCAGGTGTAGCCACCTAAACATGATGAGGAGAAAGACAGTTCTCATTCACAATTATTCATTAAAATTTTGTTCCATGCAAACCCCTTAGGGCAGGGTTTTACTGCAATGCAATCTGTTCTCATTATGCCTTATGAATGTTATTCCTTATCAATGTGGGACTTTTGCAGTGTCATAAAATAATAATTCTGGGTACTAGAAATTCAAAATGAATGCTCTAGACTGAAAGTCTCCATTACCTGTGTTTACTATTAACAGCTCTTGCAAGTCCTGTACATGCTGGTTTTTGCTCCAGATGTAGCTGCATGGTCTTTTCCCAGACTCTAAGCAGAGACTTCAAACTCAAGACAAAAGATATAGCACCAATACCACCTATATTCCCAAACAGGGCTGGTCAGTGGCAGCCAGAGTAGGAACAACCGGTCTCCTCTCTGCCTTGCTTTGCAAAGAGGAGAGGCAGGATTGCTTCACAGATGTGAGAAGAGAGAACCTGAACTCTCTGAGTGGGGAAGGGATGGTTTCCACTTCTACCCCAGCTTGCCAAGCTAGTGTGCCAGTCACTCTGCTACTGAATTTTCAAGAATAAAGACCACAGAGACTCCCAAGTGTCAGTGATGGACAGTGTTTAACCAAAGAGACATTACCTCCATGTGGGAAAATTCTTATTTGATCAATCTACAGATCTTTGATCCAATTCTACTTATAAAACGCTTTTTCTAGTGAAAAGCAAGTATGAACATTTCTTACCACTTTGCTTAAATTTTCATAGGGATTTCTTTTACTGTTGGAAAATGCATTGACTTTTTCAGCTAATGGGATTCTGCATTCTTCCTTGCAGTATTTCCAAAGACTAGGAATCAGTTTAATAGAAACGTAGTGCTTCAAAAACCAGCCCAAAGAAACAAAAACCTGGACAAGAGCCTGAGTAAGGCATTGACTAGCGAACAAGTCCATTAAGGCCTCAACAAGCCCAGTTATATGCTTGTAAACAGACAGCAGAACATCAGTCTCAGTGCCCCTGTGGCTGCCTGTCCTTCCCATGTCCCCACCAGAAGGTAAGACAACGGGGCAGAGTAGTCCTCCCAGCTTCCTCAGTAGCTCGTCTGAGTGGTCACAAAGGGCAGAATGATGGGTGATAACTTTCCAGGGTGATGACTTTCCCTTCCTCCCAGACACTAGGGTCCAAACACAACTTCAGAGCCGGAGGGCTGCTTCAGGCTCAGCACTGCTGACTGCTGCCTGTTCCGAGGCTGAATTCTTTGGCTTCAGTCCAGCACTTGCATAGTAGTCAAATAAAACAAGAAACAACAAGAGTTAGCTGGTCTTGCGGCACACGTTTGAAAGCTCCTGTGCTTGAAGTTGTGCATGGTGGGGGAAAGAATTAGTCCTCACTGCATACTTTTAAAATGACTGTCTCCTTGCTTGGTCACTGCCTTGACACTCACTGTTTATTTTCAAAAATGTGTCATTCAAATGAAGGAACCCCTTTGGTCATCAGTCTTTCAGACAAGAAGCACTTCAGAAGCCTAAGTCATTATACAAAAGCACTAATTAATATTTCAATCTTAATCTACAGACTGCTTCTGGAATAGTTAATAGAGTAACATGGAACTTCATGCTAATGCATCTCATAAAAGCATTTCAAAATAAAAGCTTCCTCATGCATTTTAAAAAGGCAGGGGAGCTCCAACACACACCTGAAATTGCTACCTGTCACAACAGAAGTACAGCTCATGAGATGGAAACCCAACCCTATCTTCCCTTGTTGCCACTGAACCATCCAGGAATGGAGATTCCTTCATAAAACCATGGCTGGAGTTAGTGAGTTTTTCATCTGAATCAGAAATGTCCACACTTATATCTATAGTGTAATAACTAAATGTCACATCTAACATGACAGTCGGTGACTTGATGGATACTGAAATATTCTGGAACATCAGGAATCCTTACTTAAAGGGCTGTTCATACAGCACAGCGCTACTGACAACTGCACGGTTTAACTGACCAAGTCGGCCCAAGGAGTCACACTTTCTCCATATGCATTCATAGGCAGAACTGCAACATATAATTTTCTGCTCATTGATTTTTATGTCTCTGTGTCATCTTTCCTCCCTGAAATTGCATTTGGTGTGAGAAAGAAAGAGCAAACTATTTGCAGGAAAAACTGCCCCAGGGCTACCAATGTACACTGCAGTATCACAGGCAGTACTTGAGACCTGCTGACATTTCACTGAGAATGGAGTGATGTCATCAGCTGGAGAAAACAGTGTGGTGTACTCCAGAAATGCTAAAATGTATTTGATAACAAACTATCTACTTGTGACTGGCTTTTCTGAGCAAAATAAGTGTTTCTACACTCCACCTTAGCTTCAGAGTGCTACTCATGAAGGCATGAGGCAGTGCTACAGACAGTGGGACAGTTGAGGGTAAATTGAGATGAATAGCACTTTCCCACATGTATTCCTATATATACATATAACCGAACTGCTTACTTACATCTTACAATTCACCACTCCCAGTGAACTGTGAGATAGATCCATGATGTATCTGGCACAGAGTTCTTTGGGCTTGGATTGAACCTGCTGTTCTCACACAGTAATCAGCCACTTGATCTTCCCGAAGTGACCCATTTCCCTTTTATTGTTAGTTGCACTTATCTTGTTGTGTCACATCGAAAATTAAATGGCAACTTGATGGCTTCTCTTCATTTGAAAGTACTGTTTCTATGAGAACAAAACAGCTTCCTATCCACTAGAGGAGCACAGTTGTTATTAACATTAGTGACATGTAATTAGAAGAAGCAGGAAACTCTTGTTTCCAAGTCACAGGAAAAAAAAATAAAAATCAGGCATTTGCTTTTAACTTGCTGATCTCTGGATTACCTTCTATAATTCTGCAGGTAGAAGAATACTTCAGTTTGCTGGATGTGGACCAAATCCAGTATCCTATAAATGCAATATATCCTACACTGGATAGTGAAGTCCTATCCACATATTCTTATCCTAGCCACACATCTTATATTTCTTCCCTGTATCTACCTTTACAGATGCCTGCACAGCATCTCATGTGTTAAGAACAGGCAATTTCTCCTTTTTTCAAATTTAGGAAGAGAAAAAAATTCACATGCAGAGAATCCAAAGCTGTGTTTAAGATGAGGCTTTCACTTACTTCATGTGTTTTGAATCCTATCTCTGAGTCCCAGACTTTCAAAAGCAGAAGTTCATTGCCTACTCTTTAGAAAAATGTTTTATGTTTGTTTGAGAGTTGTTTGCTGGGATTCCTACAGGCTGCAAACTCATTTATACAGGGTCTCTAGAGCAGCCAGAAATGCTTCCCTCTGACTCAGGGGCACTTTGACTGCCTTCCTGAGGCCATGCTGGGGCGCCAAGGCTTTGCAGCTCAGCTGGTGCTGCCAGGAATCAGACTGGGGCAAAAGGAGAAAAGTTTATGTGAGATTTCTACATCCCCAGGAAGTGAGATGGAGACAGCTAATAGCTGCACAGCATTACAACAGAGGATTGTTCCACTGGAAAGCCTGATACTGATGTGTTCTGGAGGCAAGGCAGCTGCTATGTCAACTGTCTGAGAGTGAGTTTTAAAAATGAACGCTGCTACCCAGGGCTTCTTCTTATGCATGAGAGACAGGCTTATACACACCCTTGAAGATAAACTTCAAACTGGGAGATGAGGCTTCTGAATAGTACATTATATGCTTTTCTTCTGTTCTAATGTCCCTATTCCACCATCAGAGGACTTTCTACTTGCATTTAAGACCCACATGCTCAATGGATAGTACTGCTACAAAAAATACCTCCTGATACAAAAGCATCAGTGGCCTGGCCAAACCAGAGAACACAGCTCTAATACAAGCAGAGGATTAGGAATTATATGCAGGCTCAGGACAAGAGTAGTAGTTTTAGGGCACAAAGGATGGCAGGGAGGTGTGACTGACCCACCAGCCACCCAGGCAAACTTAGAGAAATGACACATGCAAAAAGCCAAGATGATGAGGGTCTTGGCAAGAAAGCTGAAGTGATTCCTCTCATCAGTTCTCCTGTGGAGGAGCTCAGGGATGTTCAATAAGCCAAATGAATAGAAACTGATTTGAAAAAGGCTCCTCCAAGATCCTCTACCAAGCAATCATAAAGAAGCTCAGACACCGCAGATAAAAAGGAAAAGGTCACTTGTGGCTTAACAGCACCTTAAAGACAGGAATCGGTTTTGTTCACTGTTCATACATGATTTTTATAAAGGGACGGAGTAGTGAATTGGCAAAATATAATGATGATACCAGATTAGTCTGCCAGTCAAAACAGAAATTGGTTGTAGACACTGAATTCTTGTAATATTTATCAAGAAGGCATTAAAACTGTAGCTTTTGAGTCCTGATAAATGTATTAGATAAAAATCACCCTAAAGGTACACAGTGTCCAGTGATGAGATTTAATGGAGCTGTTAACACTGAGGAAACAAATCTTGGATAGATTTATGAAAATCCAATACAAGTGTTCAGTAGCAACAAAAAAGAGCAAAGAGGATTTTAAAACTTTTCAGAAAAGTAATTGAACATAAACTAACAAACATAGTTATGGTATTACAAAGGTCTGTCCACCGCTTGGTGTGCTGGGTTCTTTTCTTGCAGTGGATGAAGTTGGGAACCAGAAGTGAAATGATCATGGGGCACGTTTAAAATTAATGAATATAAATATTTCTTCATAGCTGACCCCTGAAAGTTGTTAGAGGATGCTGTGGCTGCCAGAAGCTAGCAGAGTTCAAAAAAGGATTAAATTCCTTGAAGAAAAATTCAGCATTAAGCACAAAATTCCAGTTCATGGCTCAGGACCTCCTTGAACCATGTGAAGGTGGGTAGGATATATAAAATGTACAGGATCACTACATGCTTATCCCAGCATTATATTTTTCCCAAAATAGTTGTGTCTGCCCACTGGTCAACACATGACACAGTCTGGTCTGACTGGGACTGGCCAGTCTGTATTCTTACCTGAGCTAACCAGACTGCACCCACCCCATGGACTATGCACATGCGGGATCCTAACAGCAGTGCTAGTGCATAAATACATCAAAATAACTGCTCCTGTGGTCTGTGGCTGGAGCCTGCGGAATGAGAGTATTTCCCTGGGCATAGCCTCTCTGTGCCCTCCTGTCACATTTGTTAGTGAAGTGTAAGCTGGTGGTCTGTTGGCCACAATGTCAGGCTCAGAGGATGTGACCTTTCTGTTCTTTCTGCTCTCCCTGGGGCTTAGAAGGGACCAGGACCTCCTGGCTAGTGGATAAAGTCATTGGAAGGGGTCAGTTGTTTCATCTAGTGCTTGACTGCTAACTTAGGCATTATGGTTGCACTCCTGTTCAGTTTTAAACATCACATTTTTTCTCAGTCAAGCCACACCAAGCATATGAATAGGGACTCCACTGCCCTTAGCTGAACTCTTCATAAGCCAAGAATAGCCAGCAGCCCACACTGTGTAAAGTTCCTAAAAACAGTGGTTCTCAACAGTAAATTAAACAAAAAACCAAAAAACAAACCAAAAAACCCCAACCCAAACAGTTTCGATAATAAATAAGAGTTCAAAACAGAAGTCAAAAGAGAGGAAGACATTTCAGGTGGCAGACCTCCTCTGCTAAAGTATTTGGAGAGTATTATGACAGGAAAGAGCTAAAAGTAGTTTCCATACTCTTAGTGCAACTCTGTCTGCTGAATCTATACCCGTTACTAAAACTAATCCCACAGGAACTGTGTAAATATATTTAAGTAGTGGTGGGTTTATACACATCCTAGTCTCACAGTCTCACTAACAAAGTGTTTGAATAACACACTGATAACATAAGAAAGTGTTTAGATAAACTTAGTTTCTTATAGTTATCCAAATACATTGCAAATCCCTGCACAGCCCTACTGCTGGTGTCACTCTGAGCCACAGGCGAACATTCCTGCCTCAGCTGAAGGTTTGTGCCATCACAGACTTCATGTGAGGGCGTTTCTATTTATTTTGTTTTCAACAGGACTCCAGTACCATGGTGATGAAATGGGCAAGAGAGGAAGTATTCAGGTTTTGATCTGGTTTTAGAGAAGCTTTTTTTTTCATCTCTCTGTCCTAGAGAAACAATGCCAAAGTTAAGATTTTGTAAAAATTTTTAAAAAGCAACAAGACAGAACAGAATAGCTCTTGGCAACACCGTTTCAAACACAGCAGCATGGGACTGGTGCACAGGAACGTAAAATTTTCCAGGCTCCTTGAAATCAATGAATATTTGTTGCATGATTTCAGTCTCTGGCCCAGTGAGGCAGATGGACATGATGGTAAGGATGCAGGACTAGCTGGCAGTGACTTGCTGGAAGACTTCAGGGAAGTTGTATAACCTGCCTCTGTATCAGTTTCCTGACTGATAACAGTAATCCTTGCCTTCCTCAACTATTTTAATACCTATATTAAAAAAGAAAAAAAAGGAAACACAATTTGTAGGCATATTTCCTTACATGTTGTATCAGTCCACTGGAGGCAGGCTAAAGTCTACTGTAACTGCATGAACTAAGGAGAAAATAAATATCCTTTAAAATGGTCCTACACCTGTAGTGGATTCCTTCAGATGAGACACTTATTGCCTAAACTTGAAGAATGCCTCAGATTTCCCAATATGTTTTTAAATGCATGTTATTGGATCTTATAAATACTGAGTAACTAGGATGTACTGTTCGCACCTGTGGCTCTGCAGAGCAATATGCATTAACAGATAAGCTGAGCTTTGACTCTACAGATGGACTGCAGCCTTGCACACAAGGATGTACCCTGTGGGGTGCATATAAAGCACTTGGTTCACTGAGAGTTAAAATTTCTCTTTTTTCGTTCTACAATTCCCAAGCCATCACCACCAAGGCAGCTGCAAGGTACATCCCTTTGCTGGCTGCGCTTCCTGAGACCCATAAAAGCCGGAGATTTGGTGGATGGTAAAAGTTTAGGTTATGGTGAGGTGGCAAGTGGTTCTTAGATGAAAGTCCTCTGCTGATGCTGGTGACCAGTTTTGCCTCCACCTCTCCTATCTTCCTATTGAAGTAAACGGAATAAAGCCTTGTGACAGCCAGAGTCCCTGGAGCAGTGCAGGACCACCTGGCCTGACACATGCCAGTTCTACGCTGTTGCTGCATGGATGAGTGGGGGCCTTGAGTACAGTACAGAGCTGAGGACCATCCCTGTGACATCTGGGTATGTGCTTGCCCATGCCTTGCAGATCAGGGTGCACATGACGTTTTTCTTCCCCCCCCTGTATCACCAGCTTGGGCATCTCAGAACCAGAACAAAGGTCCAGCATAGAAAATAGTATGAATGAGCAGTGAACCTTCCATGAGGTTACAGATTTTTTTCCCAAAGGATGAAGTACCAGTGTCTCAAATCTAGCAGCATGAAAATGTACAGTGGGACAACAGTTTTAAGGCTGACCCACCATCTCACAGCAAGTGTGACCAACATATTTGCACACTTAGCTGGCTGCAGAATTTCAGCCATACTGGTGCCTGATTAGCAACCTCACAAATAAAGAAGCCAGGGGAATATGGCACATGCATGCATCATTTATCCCTTATCCTAAACCAGAATTCAGTGTAATCCACATCAAGTGTTCTGTACACTGCATTAATTGTCCCATATGTCTGAAAGAGAGTGCATGATATCTACCTCTTTTAATCTCAAGTTATTTCTGTTTTCATATCTGAAAATTTAGGAGTATTAGTTACATATATATACACATATAGGTATTTTCTTTTATTATTACAAAAAATAAAAAGCCTCCCCAACGCCCCGCAATAATCTCTGGCAGACCTTTCACAATAAACTAGCAGTGGGACAGTTTACAATACAGATACTTATGAACTGGACAAGTTCCTAGTCAGGATTTTCTGTCCCCTGGCAATCAAATGCCGTGTGTGTAATTTAAGCTTTCCATTTCTAGACACCGTATTTCTTGCATTCTTTTTTTTTTTTTCACTCACAGTTTGCACTCTGCTATATATACACTACAGTGTTGATGTGTCTTATGGGATAAAGTAATTCTGGCTGACAAGCTTCAGGTGTTTGTTTTTTTACAGAGTGGAAGCCTGCCAAATAGCAGGAGCGACACAGTGGAAAGAGCTTCCCATAGCTCCCTTGCCAGCCACCGCACTCTTTCTCCTGAGAAAGGGTGGGAAGTCTGCTCCTCTCCTTCCTCACAGCCTGCCTTTGGAAAATGCTTCCAGTGTGCAGGAAGAGCCAGAGACAGCCTAGAACTTGCAGCAATGCAGGCAAGGTGAATTATTTTCCAGCAGACATTCCTTCCTTCTCCTCCAGTCCCCCATACAGCTGTACTTCACCTCACTCCTCTCTAGTTCACACACTCCCTTGCACATCCTTCTCCAGCAGCCACTTACCAAGATTTCTCCTCTGTTGATTCCCGCTCTGCATGAAGAAGGCAGACCAAGAGAGTTGGTTGATAAAGTCCATACCAGCTGTGAATTTCTTTTCACTCTCTCAATTCCAGCATGATGAGAATATTGCTGTCTACCCTCGAGTTTATCCTGGCATCCTATCACGTCCCTCTCAGAGGCTTCCTCCCTTTCCCAATTTATGAATATACAGCTCTGTTTCAAATCAACTCCACAGTGTTTCTCATTTGTTGTTGTCTGCTTAAGGTGTTGCTCCATGTTTATGGAATGTAGTTTTACTGGAAAAATTCCTTGGCCAAAACCTTCAAAAGGAACTACTCATCTTGGATCTTTCCATGACACTTGCAAAGCCCTGACTTTTGGGAATGTTGGTTTCCTCAGTCTGAACATAAGACCTCTTTGAAGTATCTAAAGTTGGGCAACTAAATATTGCAGAACTGAAATTGCACCTGACCTGTGAAGAAGGTTGGTTCTGTTTATATTTACCAATATTATTTTCCTCTTGTTCAATCAGATTTGCCAGACAAATGCTGTTCTGAGCTATAAGGACATGAAATTAAGACATAACTGGGCCCTGAAAGAAGCTTCCAGATCATCCAGACAATTCTTTGTATATCCTGTAAGTGCTCAGGATTTGCACTTATGGAGCTGAGATCAGAACTGGCTTTAAAATATTTGGTATGTACTCTGTTCTTGTCTTGCAAAAGAATGAAATAGAGATTCATGTATTTCAGTCTTTATTTTTCCTTCTTTTATGTCCTGAGGAACTTATGACAAATAATATACTCACTGGTTCCTAATATGTTACCAAACATAATAGGTTGGATGATGAATTAAAACCAAATGGAGTTTTGAATATTTTGCTTTCAAAACCACTAGTAAGCCTGCATTGCTTTAAAAATAAACTTTGTTCCCCCTTTGCTCAGAGGAGTGACAATTCATGTGACAGGGAGGCAACTCTGGCCGTGAGACCTGTGAATGATGTGAAATTAACTTTTTTAAAACAGCAATTGTGATGTGAGGCTTTACACGTCTCCAGTACATTTCAAACGGGAAATAGTCTCTGTGTCTCACCAGCTTAGGTGTAGCTCAGCTAGGAAGTGCATAGTCACATCGTAAACCCCCCTCTTACTTTGTTCCTAATTGGCAGCCTTGTTAACAACATCAGCAAAGAACTATTTACTGGAACCTGGAAGCTAAGAGGTCATACCGTAAACTTGTCACGTCATTATACTCTTTCCTAGGCATTCACTAGCAGCTGCTGTGAAAAACAGGACACCTGAGGCTGATGGATTTTTGCGCTAACTGAGGACAGAGCACAATAAATAGTCACACATCATATAACTAACTAGTAGTTTGAAAAGTGAACCTCAAAATGCACTTTAAAATATGCGTTATGAATTCTGCTGCCTTTGTTGCTTAGCTAAACCTGTCAAGGTTCACAAGTAAAATCACACAGCTTTTATTTCAATGAATTCGGCATGCCTTCTAAAGATGTGCAATTCACAATCTGCCTCCCCAGAATAAACTGGAAATGAGGAAACACATTTATGCAAGGTTCAAGTACACTGTCTGCTTACTGTTGGAACATGTAACTTAAAGTTCATGTCAGTGGCATGTTCAAGTGCCATTGAAGTCATAGGTGCCTCATCAGCTCCATCTCCTGCTTTGCTTACTTGAGCAGGTACCTTAAAAAGAAGCCAGAGATGCTATAAGCAGCAATCTCTAAAATTAAACTTCTGCAATGCTAGTGGCTCACTGATTTCCATATCAAAGGCACTCAGGTGGCAGCTGAAGAGATGGCTTTTCCCCATCTGTCACTTAATGCAAGCAGGTCTTTGGTGCTGACACTTGGCTAGGATTATGGAAAGAAACAAGCACCACTGCAGGGCAATTCATCCCCCTTGTCTCACGCACCTATTTTGGGATGACAGGACTTGCTTTCAGAGGTACCTATTTCTGTCTTGACTGTAAAGGACCTGGTGTGACTAGCTCAGTCCTTTTAGAAGGCATCCCCACTAGACTCCTTTCAAGTCAGGACAGATGTTTTTCACTCTGTATGTTATTTATAACATGAATCAAGATTGTGTGGATAGAACATAACATAATGCCTGCATTCTGAAGACTAAAAGAAACCTAAGTGCTAAAGGAATGAATATGTCTTTTCTTAGGTATTTCTGTCCATTGGTACAGCTTAGCTGACTTGGCTGCTACATTCCCATTTTGGGATCCGACCTTACTCTGGAGTTGAAGTCGAAACTGTGCTTTAACAGGGCTGACAGATATATCAGTGGCTGTGTTGCATACCTTGGGAAGCCAGGAAAATGCCAACATGGATTGTATTCACGTCTTCATTGGCAAGCCAAGGATGCTGTCCTTTGGATGGTTGTCTTTGTTTCTACCATTTCACTAGAAGGGTCTGCATAGAGAAAGGCTGAAAACTGTTATGTGCTAAGAAATCCAGGGAAAAACTGAATGCTAATTTCTTCCTACTGATTATTTCCTACTTATCATGTTATTCCTGAGTGTTTCATTCCGTGCAATTGGTGAGCATGTATGTTTTAGTCATGCATCTACTGGCAAAATTGAGACAAGATTTCCGGTGCAAAACAATACCTTCTATTAAAGAAATAAGTCATTAAATAAGGGCATCTATAAATAGAAAGGGCTGTAAAAACAAATAGGAGAAAGCATCTGGTTTGCAACATCTCTGCACAATTTGCAGTAGCTAAATCTGGACTCAATTAATGATCCGTTTATTTTCCAAAATTTCAGTAAAATGAATTGGCAAAAACTTAATCTGTCTCTGGAGAACATCTTACTTCCTTCCATATGTTGCCCAATCTGTCACAACAATAAACTTCTTCCCAGTTTCAAGTTCCCTAACGATTGCAACCCACTGATGCTTTCCATAAAAGAAGCGATAATGGTTCCAGTCCTCTACAAGTCATGATACTCCCTTCAGAGAAAGCAACACAATGGAGTGCAAGAGCGAGTGAGTGCCCTGTGTTACAGCCTCTATTGTGACCTACAATCAAGAGATTTAAAACAGTTTCTACCTACAATTCATCCCAGCTGTTTTATAATCCCTCTGAATTTGATAGTTTCTTTAAAATGCTGCCATGCCACGATTAATGTATATGCCTTGGCTCTGTAAACACTTGTCCTGCTGTTCTTGTTGTTTAGTGTGCCTTCAAAAGAAACAGCTTAGCCCCTTTAGGAATTACACATGTTTATCGTTTGGTATAAAACAAACCAGATGTTTCAATGTTATTTGGTGGTGTCTTGTCTAACCTAGATTCTGAAATGTATTTGACCTCTATTTGAATCAGATTAGGTATAATATCTTCTGTTTTATCATATGTCAGAAATATCAATGTTCTGGAACCTTCTTGTTTCTGATGAACTCATGTCTCAAACCACACTGATTTAAGAGACAATATTATAAAAAAAGAGTATACTGTTGATTCAGAGGCTCAATATAACAAAACAAACTAGTCCACACGAGTCAAACATCTAACCATTTAAATTTATACAGCATGTAAGTGTGCTGTTGAATTAAGACCATAATAGAATTATCAGTTTTGTTTGGAAACAAAAGCATTTAGAGCTGTTATGGATATACAGAGAGTGCAAATGTAATCACCAAAATACTCATTTGCCAAGCTGATATAAAACTATATGCTTCTGATTCTCTATGAACTAATGGTTCTTTATGTTCAGGAGTGATGGAGAGAGTCAAGTCGGGATGATAAAAGCCATCCTTACATTAGAATACAGGGTGTTTCTGCTGATTTTAGAGAAGCTCTTTGTTTTTCTTCAAGTAACAGTCAGGAAAAAAAAAAGGTCCAAATGTTTATCTGATAACACAGCTGTAAGAGTTTCTTCACTGGAAAGAAACTGGGTAAGACCCAAACACCTCACCACGTGACAGAAATTCAGGTAGAGGTTCAATGTACATATGTTTGGTTATGCACGCTAATGGCTATTAATGACATTTTGAAAGTTGACTATGCCTTTTTGGTTATGTAATTTCCCAGTTTGTTCAAAGGAAGCCGGCATGCTCAGTGCAGTCACAGAGCTTGAAAAATCTCAACGAAGAAAAGTAAGCGAAGGTAAGTGTGAACAAAGTAATAAACAATGCAGAGAAGAGGAATCAATAGTCAATTTTACCTTCCCATGATAACAGAAAAACAGTGATGTGCAATAAAATTTGAAAGCTACAAACTAAAGTTTAAAAATTGAAGAGAAACAATGTGTGCGACACACTGGTTTTACATGAAAGTGCATGATCTGAGTCACTGGTTACACTATTACAGAGCACTCCTCCTATCAGTTTTCTTGTAACAATCAACTCCTTTAGCAACTGCCTATTGGTATAATTAAACTTCTGCTACTTTGTTTAATGAGCTATTCTGAAGAGAAACATTCACCTTCCCTCAAGCAGTGACTTCCACGAACGGAAGTGGAAAAAGTGGCGCCAGCCTTTGCTGAAGATCCTGACTTCATCACATCTATAGACAGACTGCCCTCTGTGACTGGGACCTTGTTGGGGCCAGGAGCAATGGTGGGAGATTTAGCACAGTGCAAGTGAAACTAGGAACCTCAGCAGGAGCCAAGAGCTACCAGGACCCAGGGCTAGCATGACAGCAGCTGACAGGGGGCTGCATGTGTGAAATAAGCCCTTGGGGAGCAGTTGTGACCGCGGTGTGGTGCAGCAGTTTGCACAGCAGGGTGCTGAGGCAGTGCCAGTGTGATCAGGGGGCATCGATATCCACCTGGCAGAAAGCCATGGCCTCGCTCAGCTCCACACCCAGCAAGACTGACACAGCTGCCGAGACGGCTCTGGCAGGAACACGCTGCCACCAGGGTGCCATCTGCAGCGTGGGCCCCGCGCTTGTGCCAGTACCAGGTGGCACCTGTGAGTGCAGCTGTGGGAGGGCGCACAGGTAGAGAAACTCCTCTGCTTAATGACAGCATGGGGGGATCAACAGCCCGACTGAGGTGTGTCGACATCAATGTCTGCAGCATGGACCAGAAATGGGAGGAGCTGGACACCACCGTGCAGCAGGAAAACTATGACATAGTTGCCATCATAGAGACAGGATGGAATGACTTGCACAACTGGAGTGCTGCAATAGATGGCTGTAAACTCCTCAGAAGGGAGAGGCAAGGAAGGAGAGGCCGTGGGATAGCTCTGCATGTCAGGGAGTGTTTTCATTGTCTGAAGCTTTATGATGATGACAATTGACAATATCATATGCATAATCAGCTCAGTATTTTAAAGCAACTGATGACTCTTTTGTGCCTTGAGATAGATAGTTACATATTTGTTTCTGAAGTAACATTTGCAAGTTGGGATTACTGCAAAATATTTGCTGAAGAAGAGTGCGAATAGTTCACAGTCTTGTCAGAATCCATCTGTTTGTGTCTATTAATGGGCGCATTCCCAGCTGTGGTCTTTCCAATGTAATAAATAAAAAGTTTCTTTCTTACTCTAAATCCAAGGGCTGAAATCTCCTTGTAAAATTGATTTATTTCGATAAAAATCTGTCCTTATGTTAAAGACACTTCTTAAAATGAGCAAGACCATGAGATGCCATTCACATACTCTTTCAGCAGTCAAGTGACACATAAATGACTCAGTCTCAAATAATTTACTACAGCATTTTTCTGGATAAGCTGTGAAAGAGCATGTCATTCAGATCAAGATGAGTGGGATTTGGACGGGGAAAAAGAGGTGTATTTACCAGAGGAATTAAAGGCACATTGAAAATAACCTATAGGCTGGGACAAATGGTTAGGTCCTTGCTCCTCCAAGCAGTGAATGCAACATAAACTTAACACACGTATGCAACGCACTTCAGGGAATTTCAAGCTATGAACCAATAAAGGAGGTTTCTCAATCTTTAGGAACTCTTTTTAGCAATGCTAAGAGTAATTTTTCAGTATTTTGACTGAGAGGTTACATTTCTAATTTTGGTTTTGACTTAAACCTTTCAACATGCCTTTAAGCTATCCACCTCTTAGAGGGGCAGCTACCCTGAATTACTTCATAAATTGCAGCAACAGAAGACCACAGAACAAGATATTTCAAGCTACTCTCACTCAAACTCAGACAGATCTACATATGACATCAGGTACATTTGAACTATGCTACTGTCCTGAAGGCAACTTCCCCTTAAATTCTTTCTATAACAAAACGAATATTCCAGTTTTGTGAGGGTTTTTTTTTAAGTGCTTCTCTATTAAATGACCTGTGAAGGTTCAGTGCCTTCTGCATAATCATGGCCTAGAAAACCAGTCCTCCTCAGAAAACATGCTGCCTGGTTTATTCAGAGCACCAGTGCCATCCATTTAGCTCAAACAAGAGAAGAAACTAACTATCCCCATGTTATTTTGCATCTGTGACAAGTAAAATTTGCTAAGTATCTATAAATTTAAGCAAGCAATTTTGAAGTTAATGAACTTATCTTGCTGTTAAAGAAATACTTGTCATTTAAACAATTTTTTGATAAGCATAAGTTTCAAGTTATAATGTTTTTGAAAGAGATTAGGAATCACATTCTTACAGCTTAAAGAAACAAAATTCTTGTAAGATCCAGTGCCTTGTCTTCCACTGTACTACAGCACATTGCTCAATCTATAAAAATGATTTCTGGATAGAAAAACTTTTCTATATACTTACTGTTCAACAGCAACAAATAAAAAACCAGAACCTCAATCAAACTATCTGTTGAAATACAATTCACTCTGGTGATTACACACAGCAGAGTATTTTAGTTTTGATTGGCATGCCAGCTGAAAACATACTATTTTTTAATTCTCATGAATTTTGTTCTAATCCTACATTGCTAAGTGTACTAATTGCTGGAAGTAATTTCAGGACTCTACGGCTGAGAATGGAGAGTTTGTTTGTACACACTGCTTCAGACTGCCCTGCGAGTAGAGATGCCATATCTGCTCTGCATACTTTTGAACTTCATGTGGATACCTTAGGAGCCAAACATGTACTTTTTGGCATACTTTCCTTCTTTAAGTGACCCAAATAATGTACAAGCTGTGTCACAGTCCCTCAGTCTGCAGGGGTTATGTCATTAAACTGGAGACACGTGTTGCACACCTCTGCATGTAGCACTGGTGCATGTGGAGGAGACTTACTTCAATGAGCTGAGTACAACTCGCATAAATTGTACTGTCATTAGATGTGGTTAAATCCTGCTGCAAAAGCATAGAAAATCAGGCTTCTGGGTGACACTCTATCCTTGAGGATAGAGTATGTCTTGAATATTGCACTATCTTAATGTCTAATATTCTGTGATGCATATGTACATGCACTAATTGATATTATTGTATGTAAATTACTGCCCTCTACTGGAATGACAGGCAGAGTATTTCACATGAAATCGATTAGTATATGAAGTAATTAGATTGTTTTTTGAAGATTGGTGTTTTATGGAACCAAGTGCCATGAACTGCAAATGTTCCTAATCCCTTCTTGTAGCATAGCTACGTACGCACATTTGCATGCATGCAGTCTTTGCTTATTTGCATATAAGGTGCACCAGGATGGTCTGATTGTCAAAATATTTTCATTTTTTAACTGTAAACAGGATGTGTAAAGGAGCTACAAAAGTGCAGTCTTCTTGTGAATGCTCTAATGTCAGTCAAGGAAGCTCCTACACTGTCATATATTTTTAAGCCTGCAAGAATCAAAAGAAGCCATCACAAATTCTTAAATAATTGAAAATCATATTCCCCAAACCAAATTTTCAAGAATCATAAGGCAAGCATTGCTTCTTTAAAATCATGAGGCTGGCTTAAAACTGACATTTTTCAAAATACCTGTTTTCCTGTCTTTTCATATTCTGAAGTTCACATTTTCTTTTTAGATTTGCTATTCAAATATGCTTCAGTTGAATTGAAAGCTGCATTTCTCAATGAATTGTGACTCGAGGAGATGATTTTTAAAAGAGCTATGATATATAACAGCACAGGATTTGGCCATGGTATGACAGAAAAACAACAGAAATAAGGAAGAGCAAGACAGAACATCTGTCTCTCAAGAAATGCAAGAAACACAAAATATAAGAAGAGAAATGTGAGTCAAATCACTGCTGTGAAATAAGGGCATTGCCTGGCAAGTATTGCACAAATCATATTGTTAAGTAATCTACATTCTCAGAATCCTTAAAAATATGACAATATGGGACATTTTGAAGGGATTTTTTCATTCAAACAAAAAGTAGTAGCACAAAATTCAGAACTGAGACTTCACTGATTCCTGAAAGTAAACACCATGTCCTGCTGTAGTCGGGAAAGCAGAAGAATGGGACTCCAGTCTCCAGGACCTTCCTGAGTCCAGAAATTTCAAATCTTTAGGAATTTGCTTGTCAGCCACCAACAGACTGTATTAATGTTCATTAAGCAGTTAAAAGTTTATTGTAGATATAAATGTTCTATGTAAATGTTCTGGCATAGTTATTACTATAAATACAGTCACTTGCATAGGGATATGGAAGAGGCCTATAAGTTTACAGTCCTATGAATAAATACAAAAACATGTAATAGGAAATAACTGAGAAGATACATTATCTAATATGCCATGACTGATATTAAGAAGCAATCTTGAGATGGAAAAACATCATCACTGTTCAGTGTCAGACAAATACATTAAGTATTTGTATCTGTCTATATGAACTCCTGTATATCTTTGAAGAATATGAGTACCAAAAAGCCATCTAACTAAACATACAGGAACTTGTTTAAGATTGTATTATAAATACTGCTTCTGGAAAAATAGTACTATGAATTGTTTCCAATATTATGGTCTGCAAACATCAACAATAACTACAATTCCTGCAAAAATACTCCATAAAGGCACAGTGTAGCAAACTGACTAGAAAGTCACACAGGAACATCTAAAGGTGGAATGAACCAAGGCCATGCATATGTACAGAGAAATAAGGAGAAATATTTGTTTACTGAGAACCAAAAGAACCTTGTGGATGCTCAAGGAACAGAGTGAGAAAGTGAGTAGCAAAAAAGCCCAAAAAACAACCCTCCCCTTAAAAAGCTGTATTATAAAAAGGACTGACATCATAACTTTCTCAAAAAAAAAAAGAAGTCTATGCTCTACAGATTAATGTGTCATTGAAATCAGTGAACAGTCAAGCTCCAGAAAGATAGATACCTATCAAGAATCTTTTCTAAATAGCTACCAGATAGAAACTGACTGATTCAAATGGTATCCAGTTCTATTCTCAGAACTGATTCCCCATTTTATCAGCAGAGATTTGTACTCCTACTGTCAGGAAATTAAGTATTCAAAATTGAATTTCTTTTAGGAGACTAATCCCTGATATAGCTCTCTCTGATGGAAGAAGTACTTGTTCAAATACAAAATGTATTTATTAAATGTAAAACCAGAAGATGAATGTTGTTGTCATCCTCCAAACCTCTGCTACTCCTCCATCGTAACTCCAAATCTTACACAGCAAATGGCAGCAGAGCCATTGGAATGAGTATGAGAAAATAACATCTTTCTCTGGACTTTGAGACAGTGGGAGTCCTCTATCAGCCCCCTTCGCAGTCTCATGCTGATACAGAAATACTTGGCAGGTCAAGTATTGGTATTTTTGCAATTGTATTTCTGGAATTAACTTCTTATTGCTGAGGGTCATGAGAACCTGGCAGCAGCAGAACTAACAATGGTGGTATTTTGCCACCATTGCTCCCTTTTCAAATTCAAACCACTGGCCTTCAAGGAGTTTCTAGGGATGGAGATGAAATTTATAGGATACTGACATAACTTATGTGCAAAGAAACACCTCTATATAAATAAATTTAAATAAAAATTTAATTTAAATAAATTAATCTAAAAACTCTCCAAACATTAATATAAAATACATAGCATGATTAATATAATTTATGAGATCAATGACTACTCTTTTGGCTACTGATTTTCGTTAGGACTGATACAAGAAGAGAAAATTTCCTGGCATGCCTGACCAAATGAATCACTCATAAGTCACTTTCTTTCTTCCCTGAAGCACTCCGTCAGGAATAAAGAACGTCTTTCATAACTTTTCTCTTTGACAAAGGACGGTCTTTTCCCATTGATGGGGCTGGATTAGGGGGGAATTTACACATACACATCTTATCAACATACATGAGAATCAGCATCTTGTATTATCCAGTGCACTTGTGGGGACACAGGATGCAACATCTCTACTTTGCTTTCTAAAAACATACATGCATGATTTTAACATAGTACATAAAAGTATGCCCACCAAACTGGCCACAACAAATACCACATTTTTCACATGCACATCTCCCACACTCCTTAATGAAAACTGACCTGACAAAATTATTTTATAAAAATATCCACTCTTTTCATGGATGGTTTTAGGTAGATTAACCTGCCACATTTGCACTATACACAAGGGCCTTAATTAAGAACAAATGTCAGTAATATAATAATACCAAGATGCAGCAGACTCAAGGCTGGCCCCAGACCAGGACACCTGCCTTTGCTCAGGGGTTCTCAGAGGACCTGGGATCCTGGTACATGTGTTTCCTTTGGGCTCCCCTAACAACCTTCATCTTTGCAGAGTACAAACTTCAAAAGCAAGTTCTTAAAAATATTGCATTTTAAATGAAAGCTAAAAACTAGGAGGAACCAATAGATTTGATGTTTCTTTAATTAGGCTCTAGAAACATAGCTGCTCTTGCCTCCACACAGGCATGACAGAAAACTGTGTTAAAATTCATGTAGTTCTGGTTGTGACCACTAGTTTATTATGACCCGCTTTTCACTTCTGTATTCCCCAGGACCAACATATCAGCTGGTGTCAGGGAGCACCATGCTGCCAGAGGTGCAATTACAAGCTTGGGCTTGTTCATTTGCACCAAATAAAACCACAATAATCCACAAACCAACCACAAATTACTTTCGAGAGGAGCAGGTGCATTGCCTTAACATCTTTGCCAGATGCTGAATGTGGCAATTACTTTCTGCTGGACAAATTATTCTCCATTTTCTACCCTACTTCTCCATTTTCTACCCTACTTCAAATAATGTTCAGTTTAATCTCTTACATAAATGCATTTCAATCATTTTAGAAGAGATACTTGTAGTTGCCAATCAGTGTAGAAGGTCCTCCCAGAAAGTTAAGGATACCCAAGAGTAGGTCTTCTAAAACTTTCCATTTAAGAACTTAATTTTGGCTTCCTTAGACTAAAATATCCTTTCACTCATGCGACTGCCTTGTGCTTCTGTTTCAATTTTTGGAGCTTCAGGTAATCCATTTCTAAGCTAAAAAAAAAAGTCAATCGTATGCTGTCCCACTGTACATTTTCATGCTGCTTTATTTGAGACACTAGTACTTCATCCTTTGGAATAAAAATCTGTAACCTCATAGCGAAGGTTCAAGAGTCACTCTAGCATCAGTGCCTGAAAAATCTGTCCAAACTTGGACAGGTTAAAAAATCTTGAAATGTCAGTCTGAGCAAACCACTGGAGACTCGGTGGAAAATTTGATCCCAAATAGCATTTAGTCAGTGTGGCCAAGTCAAAAAAAGGATTGGAAGTATGTGAAATTTTTCCCCAAAACTACCCCAGGCAGTTGCTTCTGAAAAGTTTTGCAGCTGAGTAGGAGTTGGGATAGTGCTCAAGGGTATCCTGTGTGATACTGTTGTCACAGCAGGCAGTAGAGAGGATGTCAGTGAAGAGATAAGTGGAATTGTACCAGAACAGCTAGAGGAAATCAAGTAGGCAGTTCATCTCTTCAAGAACACACAAAATATTGTGGAACATGAAGCATAGGTGAGAAGAGATTTAGCAAAAGGACTGAAGGTATATCTGTGCCATAGCCCTGCCAACAATCTGTGCAGATGGCTAAACCACAGCTAAAAGCTAAACCTAGGAAATTAGAGACAAATCTTTCTATTATTACAAGAATGTTAGGGTCACAAAATTGAATTTTCTATCTGATGATGGACAATGGTCTGGTCATGTATCAGCACCACATACCAACTAAGCCAGCAGCTGCAGGACTCCTGCTGCAGCTCTTGCAAGGTGGGAGATGGCATACAGAAAAAAAAACAGGTTTCTGAGACTATGCCAAGCAAACAGTGCCCCTGCAGTTCCATTCTTCTCTGTTTTCCACCAAGTCACTGGAAACAAAATCTGACCAGACCACCAGAAACTGCAAGCTTTTCATTCCCTGGGTGCAGTACAGTTGGAACCCAAGTGCTGATTTGCTCAAGTGTTGTGCAACAGGAACTACTGAGAGACAGAATTAGATTATTAAAATAGAAAATTCAAATTGTAACTCTCAAGAGCTGATAGTCCTGGGTTCAGTCTCATAGTGCCTCTGGTTTCTATCTGTAAAACAGGAACACTGTAACCATACAGCTTCTAGGAATACAACTAAAACATTAATGGTTTACTCCTAAGTACCCTGCTCATGAACACTTGAGGAAATTTGTAATTTTGTGCTCAGTCTGGGATTTGAGAAAGCAGCAGTTTAGAAGGCTCTAGGTTAACAGATTCAGCAATGGGGATCATGAATTTGTATAGTGAATGAGGCTGAAAAATTCCATGAAAAAAAAAGGGTGAGGTGATCATGTCAATCATGTCAGTCCTGTCAATCATAACAGTCCTACCCTGTGTAGATGCTGCACAATACCTCAACAGGCTTCCTTACTGGTGTTTCCTGACTACAAAGTACCAAATCTCAAAACTAAATTTTTATTTTATTTTATATAAGAATAACTGAAAGGATGCCAGATAGAGGGTGGCACTTTCCCCCTACAGGTGTAACAACTACAACTTTTTGTGTTTTACTGTAACAGGTGATCATGATTTGAGAAGGGATCTCAGAATCAACTTAGGTCATCGCTTTCAGAGAGTCTGTTAAATGCCCAAGTCAAATTCCTCAAACAATGGTTTTCAGCAATGGCACAGTGGTTCAGGATTACATTAAACCAACAGTATTTTATATAACTTTTCAGGCAAATAAGTCCCCACAGGGAGTTAAAATTCTGGTACATTTCCCATTCAGCTTTTGAATTCCAATTTAAAGCATAACCATAGGGAAAACACAGAAAGTGTAAAATACCTCTGCAAAAATTACAAAAAAGCATGAAAAAAACCAAAGGGTGCCAGTTTTGGCATTGCAGAGGATACACTCATTGTTTAAAAAACAAATCGCAGTCAGTGAATCAGAAAGAGTGACTAGGAGCTGCTGGGCACCATAGATCTGTCCTGAAAAAGAGACAGTATGGAGTAGCCCTGTCGCCAGGAGCCAGGCTGCTCATCATTTCTGTTGTAAAGGGTGAGGGAGGGAGGGAAGGAGCACACTGTAGCAGTCTTTTTATGCACAGCCTACTTTCCACAGCAACCCAGCAATGCTGTCTGCCTCTTTGAGAACTGCTGAGCCAAAGCTCAGCTCTCTTCTTCCTCTAGCCAAGGTTCAGCTCTTTTTTCTAGCTCATACACCCGCTGCCCAACAGTGTACTGATGTCCTCTGTTCCAGTGCATGGACACCAGGGCAGAAACTCTTCCCAAGGAGCACTGGGGAAAGCCCTCAGCAACCTGTCCTGCTTCCAGTGCTGATCCTGCTCTGAGCTGGAGACTTGACTAGAGACTTCCCAGCATCTCATCCGACCTGAACAATTATGTCATTTTTATAAATTAAATTGTCATGTGCTTACTTTCTTTACAGGTATATGTTGGGCAACTGGTGTCTAGATAAAAAAGTAAAGCGGACCAAAAGAGTAACTATGTAAGTGCCTGCAAAGCTGTCATCACAGCGAGGATTTAACTAAAAGTCTTTATTTGGCTTGATGGTTCGAATATGACAGCACACTGATGGTTAAAACTGCATTTTGTTTTGGTCATTGCTCTTCAATACTAGTTACCAGTTACACTGCTGCTCCCACTGTCAGTTAGGGCTGAATTACAATGTAAACTTTGAGGAAAAAGAGGTAACTTGTACAACTATCTACCTGACAGGGATCTGATCTACTGTGATGGAGAAGAAGCTTGTCTGGCAACCAGCAAATAATGACACATTTAGATCACCTTAAATTCCCTGCCTTCCCATTAACAAAAGCTGGAAGAAGAAGCCTAGGAATATACACTGCAGCTATGTGGGTCAGAGGGACAAAAAAATATAAAAACAAGGACAAAACTGTCAGAGACAGAAAAGCATCAGAACATCTCAGTAATCAACAGATGATATTTGTATGCATTTTGTTATGACATCAGATAATTTAATTAAAGGGCATCTGTATCAGTGTCTTACCAGTATACTATGAATAACACTTAAATTATGGCAGTGCATAAACCCAGGACATTAGTATTCTATCCGCCTTAAATAAAAACTTTTGACTCCATCAATTTTAATACCCAAGAAGTTGGCTACAGTTTCATGGCAGCCTGCCCATGTCCTTTGCTTAATCAAGAAATAGTTGTCTTTGACCGAAAAAGAAAAAAATAGCCAACAGTATCCTTGCTGAATGTCTGCGGTCATTTGCTATCAATATAGGGATAAGTGGATTAAATGTAAAGAGAGTTTAGTATTTTGGGTAACCATAATATGGCAAAATTAGCTGTTTAATAATTCATTGTTGAAGCTACACAGTTTAAATGAATTTTTCAAAAAATTACCAGGCAATTTTTATCTCTTACTTTAATTGTACATATGAAGTAATGTGCTGTAGACACAGTCTGAAGACATATATTGTTTACCTCTGTATTACACAATACCATGTCATAGTGCCCTAGGCAAGGTCACCAAACTCCTAACAATGCTGTAGGATGTGGCAGAGGAATCCATCTTCACAAATTAGACTTCATTATACATTATTCTGCTCATAAATCTTGATGTATTGTTTTCCAGCATAACAACTCTACCTTGCACTTGCCATGTACCCTTTAGATCTTCTAATTCACAAAGTATTTTACAAATACAAATCAGCGATGTTTGTGTGCATAAAGCGACTGTGCTGCTGCAATAGCAGCACTCTAAATGTGACCCCACCCACTGGAGCACCTGCCCTGCTCTGTGTCCCCGTCCCCACGTGGGGATGGTAAGACTGCAGGAGCCCGGTTTTCCAGAGCACTTAGGTGCCCTAAAACTATAAAAGTGTCTGAAATTAAACAGATCATTTTTCTTTGGGAGTTATGGTACTCCTCACGTGCAAACCCTAGGACGAACCAACCTGGACTTTCAAGTGACTTAGAAAACTGATGAGAGAAGCAGATGAGCCTGCTTCCCGGGGGCAAAGTCAGCCCCCTGGACTTCGGAGATGCCCAAAAGGTGCCTCCGACGTGGGGCGACCTCCAGGTTTCGCCTCCAGCCCGACTGCTTGTGTCACCATCGCCGCCCTGCCCGCCCGCACTCGGGCAGGTGCTGCCTGCACGGGGCTGGCGGCCCGACCTGTCTGCACCCCTGTCACTGCCCGCACCCCGGCGCTCCCGGGGGCTGCCGGTCGCATCCGCGCCTCCAGCCGCAGCGGTGCCGGGGCGCTCCCGTCCCGCCCAGGATGGAGCCCCGGGGATCTCCGCGCTCCGGCGGCGGCAGCGCCGCTGGTGCCCCGCAGGCATCCCCTCGGAGCGGGAGCCCGCCGGGATGTCCCCCGCGGTGTCCCCTCGGGCGGCCGCGGGCAGGTAGCGGCGCGGCGGGACTCACCTGCGAGCCGCCGCTCCCGGACATTCCTCCACAGCAAGTCCCAGGCTTTGGCGGTGGAGTCCCGCAGCTGCTCGCTCAGCGACCTGCGGAGCTGCGCCTTGGCCGGGCGGCGCTGGCTGCTCATCCTCCCCGGCGGCTCCGCATGCCGCCCCGGGCAGTCGCCCCGCTCCGCCGCTCTGCTCGCCGGGCACGGGCGGCGGTGGCCACAGGGCCCGGGGGNCTCTTCTCCCTCCCCCGCGGGGCGGGGAAGGTGGCGCGGGGTCCGGCCCCGCTGCTGCCCTGGCCGGGACCCCGCGCCCCTCGGGCTCAGGCAGCACCGACGGTCCGGGGGCGCACGCCTCGCCGAAGTGCCGCGACCCCGCTGGTGCCAGCCGTCCTCGTTTGGGAACTGTCCTGCCGAGCCCTCGCCCGCCGCCGCCTCCCGCTGCCGCCTCCGTGCTCCCTGGACAGAGACCTGGAGCCGCCCGCCGCCACCCCAGCCTCGACGCTCAGCGAAGGGCTGGCGTCCGCTGCTCCACGGAGAGGGCACCCGCCACGAGGTGACAGGACACCCGGCTGGCCACGGGCAGCCTGTTTCGCGGCAGGCTGTATTAGATGCTTCGCCCATGCTGCGACTTTTGCGGAAAGAAAATTGGGGTTTTTTTTTACAGAGGCCTCTGTTTACCAACTTTCCAGCCAAGATCAAGCCACAGTCTTCACAACACAGACTCTCCAGTTTCTTTCCCATTTTCTCAGCATTCCACCCACTTACCCCCTACCTCCCTCTCCTGCATCAACTCTTCCACTTGCCTGGATCACCATTTTTAACAAGATCTTACACTCCTACAAGGTTTCAAAACTAAATCCTGGCAGCCACTTTCTGCACACATTTACAGCCCAAAAGGAATCCTGATTCCTTCGACCCTAGATTAGCCAGAAAGCAACAGCAGGGTCCTTATCCCATTTAGGAAACCATTTCGTGCGTCTGCTTCCTCTGTGATGTGGGAATTACTGTTGTAACAGTGGCCCCTTCCCTATCCTGGATGTTTCCTACCCTGACCAGCAGCAGAGAGTCTGATAGCTGAGGAGGACAACAGGGGCTTAATTTCATTTAGTCACAACTGCTTACTCTCTCGGCAGGGTATTAGTGATGTGCAAAGAAGACGCTGATGTTCCTGCAGGCGAGTACCTTACACTGAAACAGCCGAATGCCCTCGTAAAACAGTCATGTTAAACATTATCAATATGCTCATCTTGTTTAAATTAAAACCGTAACTGCAATGTCAGCAATACCCATAGAAGCTAAAAGCAAACAAACAGATGTATTCCATGCTACCACTCAATTTTAATAATGCCTTCTGCTTACTCAGTGATGTGAATTAGTTTTCCATTGTCCCTGCTCTTAAAAACATTCATCTAAAAAGGTTAATCTTGAACTACTCTACTTTAGCGGATACAGTGGAGATGATGTGCTTGCCCAGAACTTGTGACAAAGTTGTATGTCACTTCTCCCCCTGCAATTCCAGCTACGGTGTCCTCCAAATGACTGGACATGAGAAAAGGGATACTTTCCAGGGATGGATGCATACAAGATCTGGAAGGGGGACAGCATAATTATGTAAATACTCCCACATCCCATGACCCAGAGCAAACACCTGCTGATGTTAATGGGAGAAGAGAGGATTAGGGTTCCTACGATCAGCTCCTCTGCCCAGTAAATCTGCATCTGACCTTGGCCTCTCTTTATTTAATCTCTTATCAACACAGACATTAGCAGCACATAAGACCTGCCATGCCTGTTTTCTGCCACAGGCTTTTATCAGCTAGGAACCAGGCAGAGATGAGAAATTAATTTCTGATATTGTAGTCAGCTGGCCTATAAAGATGAGCAGTGACACACAGTCTAGCGGTGAAATAACTCAATCAGTTTTGAAGGCTTTGTATCATCCTGCTGTGTCACTACCCACAAACACCAGCTCGTGTCAGCCAGTACTGCAACGTTTGACAGTGCTATTCTGGCAGCCACACTTGGATGCACCATCTTTCCATGCCCAGCCTGTCTGGAAGACAGATCTCCCTCTTTTTCAGTAGCTTGCTGTGATGGCTAGAATGTGGCAATACAACAAAATATATTATCTTCCCTTCTACACTTCCCTTCTATATTTTTGAAGATGTTACCTTGTCAAAAATGCCCCTAGACTTTCAGGTTTACTGAAAGCAGCTAATTATCGATGAGATACTAGCAATTACTAATACCATGCTATCTCACCACAGGTTACTAAGATAAACTCCAGTGATATGGCTGTATTTCATAATCAGCAACAGAATCAAACTGGAAAGCCTTGGCCAAACTCTTTGGCATGTGCTGACAAAAATCTTACTAGTTTCAAGTACTTCATTTGGGAAGAGTAAATCCAGAGGCAAGATGAGATACTGTACTTTTCTCCCCAGAGAAAACAGTCCTATTGAGTAATCAGAATGTATCTCATGCAGCAACAGGCCCATTCCTATTTTATGCCTTTAATCATAGTCAGCTGTTCAAAAGTCAAATTACCGTCATGAGGATTTTTGATGTATTACACCTAGTAGTAGCAGTTACAATAAGAGCTATTCTACACAATCTGCTTGAAGAAGGGTATGTGTTAGGGATCATTCATATGTTTCCTTTCCTTTTAGGATGTTAGAAAGCCTGGCAAAATGGTAAAGGTCTGGTCTCTTACACATTTTTCATATGTTGGTTAAGTGCGTAAGTAGCCAACTGATCAGTGCTCTTGCCTACAGCTTGAAACATTTTGACATCCTGAACAAGATGGATAACATTTCTAATGGAAAGAAAAGGAAGGCACATTTCCCCAGAAACAGCAGTTTTCTTGCTTGATACTGGTCTTGCCAAAATAGTTCTTTTCATAGTAATTGCAATGAAACCACTGTATGTGATGAACAGAAAGGAGGAAATTCCCAGTTGCCTTGAAAGAAGCTGAACTATTATATCTGTCTTTGCTCATTGATAACAGAATATTGCCAGGAATGAAAGTGGTATCCGCCTTAAAATCTTGTAAGCATGCAAAATGTTGGGGTAAAGTCCAAACTAATTACACCCATGGTCTCATGTCACTGTGGCACAGAAGTCTGTTGTTCTAATTATGTATTTAGCAATTTATAGTTCCTTCCAATCACCATGGTAATTAAGCGCCAAGTTAAGTGATACTACATAATATTCTGGCCTCTAATTAGCAGTGTGTTTTTATTTTATTGGGAGATGCCATTATGTAGCCTCATCTAGTCCTAATAAAGTAACTGTAAAAACTTGAATGCACCTGGTAAGAAGAGAATTAGGCCTAACTAAAGAGAAACATGCGTACGTCTTGGTTTGCCATTTGTAAACTACTGAAAGACTATGATAAAAGTACAGCTTGTTTCCTTTCTATGCTCTTGTCCTTAACTTTCCTGAGCCAGGATTTTTTGTTAGTTTAATCACTTCACAATATTTGTCTAATTGTAGAACAACAAAACAGGATATGTCTTGCAGAGGAAAATGTGGGAAGAGTGCATCCTAGGTTACTCTGTGCTGCCTAGAGGACAGAAGCTTCTTACACTCGTGTCTCTTAAAAGGCAGTAATAAAGCAAAAGAGGAAATAACAGGATCTACAGGATAATCAGTGCAGTCTGATGTGAATCAGTGCAACACCAAATTTTATAATTAATCAAATTATTCAGGAACTGACTGTAATGAAGTTTCTTGAAGTTACTATACTCAAAATGGTGTTGCCGTGCTGCTGTAGCTTCAAATAGTAGCTCAGACAGCCTTGATATAAATACATCAAGTAATATTTATAACTTTGGCAGTGATCTTTATCTCTCTGGGTGTCCTAGAGCTCTGGAATTTGTGTTCTATCACAGACTAAATAGCCTGAGTGGGATGGTGGAAGTCTGGGTTACCACTGGAAGGGAAGAAAAGATTTGAGGTTTTCCATTGCTTGTTTTCCTAATAGCAGACTGCAGTGAATTTCATACTAATCTGTGGTTGAAATTATGTGAAAAGCACCAAGGGCATATGAGTAGGTGTCCTCTTAGACATCTAAGTAAACAAACAAATATTTTGCATAGAGAAAAATAAGAATCATTTTGAACAAGGACAAAGTGTTCTAGCTTGTGCCCTGGCACCCTATCCTTATTTGTTATGTACATATGCAAGTTATCATCATTTTAAGGTAGCTTTAATGAGGCTCATTTATAAAGTAGTTTCACTCTTGCCTGGTTTATCAAGAGATTGGCACCTATAAGTTCATCCTTCTCCACGTCAGCTTTCTGAAGCTCTGGGAAAGCATCACTCCGCACTTTGCCAACAGCAGAGCACTGCTGGCTTTCATTAGTTGGGGCCAAATTCTTTCACTTTTGTTCACAGTGATTAATGCTGAAATAAATGGAACTTCTTGCAGTATTCTCTAAGTATGCTCAGATACAGACTGCAGTAACAAAGTGCCTGCTGTTTGACTGTGCTCCTCTCCCTTGCTAAAACAAGCATGGAGGGGATGGAGGGAAATTAAACTTTTCTTCTGTTCATACAGAGGATGGTACTTAATTATTATTTTTGAGAACGAACTGTATTCTCAAAGTGCTTACAACCAGAAACTGGATGGAGCAGAAGTACAATCTTTGCCCTCAGGAGATTATGAACTAAATATAAAACACGACAGCGATGGAGAGAAGACCTAATTGGGATAGGAAGGGCGGAGTATGAGAAAACAATAAGGCAATACTGGCCAGTGCAGTAACTACTGGTGTTAGCACACCAGAATTAGTTTTTGGAGGCACTGATGCAAAGTAAGTTAGCAAGAGGGCCCCTAAAGAGGTTAATGTGGTATCTTTGTATATTCAGAGGACCAACTTCTAAACATGAGGTGCACTTTTAACAAAAGCATGCAAATGTATATTCAAAAATGTGTAGACAGCAAAATCTGGCATTCTGTACAGATAGACTGTGGGAAGTAATTTTTTTTTTTTTTTTATTGAACAAATGACAGGTAGGCAAGGAAAGGGCCTTCAGACTTCAGCCAAGTAGCCTCAACTTGAGACACCATAAAGGCAGGATGGACTGCAATGAGCAGTGACAGCAGAGAACTGCCAGGGTATTTGGATTTGGGATGCAATTAAGTGACCAGATTGGGTCTATCAAGGCAGAGTAAGTGAGAACAAAGGTGAAATGGTAAATATGAGATGAAAGTTTTCCTAGAACAACCACAAATTTTCACCTGGAAATGTCCTTCTGACAAAAAAGCATTGTTTAATACAGAATAAAAATTAGAGAAACAATCATTTTTACTGGAAAATAACTGCTATTTTCCTGGTTTTAACACAGTAAAATTTTCATATTCTGGCCAACTTTAACCTGGAGTTTTCTCTCCATCTCACATTCTGGTTATATGCAGGTCCTGCAGATTATTTTTTAATAATCCCCCTATTTCTCCAATCTTATGTCCTTAACTCAGCTTAAATTGTTACAGGAGATTGATAACTCCAGGTGGAGGGCCTGTGTGACAGGTACGAGGTTTCTCTGTTATGTGAGAACGGTGAAGAAGGGGACAGGGAGGCAACTCTGCACAAAGGATTGTTGGGTGGATCACCCTCTGAGTAAAGTGAATGTTTCTATGGAACAGTAGACAACAAAGCTGATACTTAAGCTGAAATTCTGAAGAACTGCAGCCATAAAAGCCCTTGCACATTTCTCAGATAGCAAAGGAGAACGGACAAAACAAACCAAGTGCCAATAAACTTTCACTTCCTTTCATAAAATGCTCTGTGGACATCTTTAAAATGTATTATGTTGCAGATATGAAATCTTGGGCTGGGCAAAGCCAGTCACTGTAGAAATAGCCAGGTCTTTAATGATTAAGCAACTGGGAAAGTGGAATACATTTTATATGTGTAGATACAGTGTTTTTTCACTGGAACAGTGCTTGAAATTTTGAGGTGATTAATGCCCTGGAATAAGTGAGCAGCTATGTTGAAACATGAAATGTCTCAGCACAGACTATTGCCCCTGTTCTTCATTCCAGCTTCTGCTGTCTGATTTCCCCACTCCTTTTCAGTTGCTTGGCAAAAATATATAGTTCTAAACTACATGTTTCTTTGCTCACAAAGTGCTCATTTCCTTACTATTGTACTGGGACCTTGTCTAAACCATGATATTTTTTTTTCCCTAAACTTCCAACTGTTATTACCATCACAGTAGAAATAATTGGAACATTTGTGTAAAAAAGCCTTGCAGCAGTCAATGGCAATTTAGCACACACCATAGCTGGATATTGGCTTAGAGACATGGGAGCTTTTCCTTTTTTTTTTTTTTTTTTTTTTTTTTTTAATAACTCTCCTGGATTACACAGGAAAACATGATCAATCATGACAGGAGATTCTAAAAGCAATCCAAGTGAATTGTTGCCCAAAACAATTTACTTATAAGAGTAGGATTTTTTTTTTTTTTGGATACAGAAATGCTTCTGTGCATACACGCTTTTTGTGTAATCAGGCTACCGGCTGATGGAATTATATTGCCAAGTAACAATATATTGCAGCCTATGGATTTTTACAGAGCTTCCTTCATCACTGGCCACACCATTACTATTTTAACATTTTTAACAGATTTTAAATATATATATGATAGAATTAAAAAGCAATGGTCCTCATATTTTCGGACAGGAAATAAAGAATGTTGTGGCTAGATGCAATACAGGATGGAATTTCAGGTAGGCAGATTATAGTGACCAGAATCAAAATTTGGCTGAGACCCAAGCTAACCCCTATTAACCTAAACAGTTCTACAGGATCTTGAATCACTAAAGCTGATTTAAAATTTCTTCTTGATTCCACAATAAAGAAGGGCTAATTGTCTGTCCACAGTATTGTCTGAGTCTCATTTGAAGTGAAGGCTGGTGAGTATTTGATTGTAAGCATCATTTCCCACAGCTCCATTGGGAAGGTTTCCCAGCCGGCTCAGAGCCTGCCTAAGCCCACTCCATCACCCAGCTCTGGCATTACAGAACTCTCTGTTCCAGCAGGCTAAGTGGTATGGCCGTTCCTGTGAGTATAAAGGAGCTTAAGCTAAGGAAGAATGCTTGTTTCATGACATTTAACATATCTGGGTATTCCCACTGAGAAGCAGGATATTCATGCTGTGAAGAAGGGGCTGGACTAGGTGGATCTGCAGCTCTTTCTATCCAAAAATGTCCCTGTTTCTGTGAGAACATTTTGGTAGTGTCAGGCAGCACCTGTATTCCATTAACTCCAAAAGCATTTCAGTGTTTACAGTAACCAGGAAATGTCGATGTCTGTGTTATATTAACAAGTCAGCAGTAACAACTGCAGTTCCAGTTTTTAGAGCTATGTAGAGAATGGTTTACTGTGAGTCGCTGAGAGTTTTACTTTTCTTGGTTGAAACACTAAGAAGCCTGTAGTACTGCCCATGAAACCATTACAGAAAGCTTTGGGGAAAAAAAAGAGTTATCAAACAAAGTCCAATATTGTTTCAGTAATGGCTTTATATGATCAGGTAGGCAAAAGCATAGCTGTGAATTGCAAGTCTAAGAAATACCTGTAACACCGAATTTGGAGCTTCTTCACCTTAGTTTTGTTTGGTCACGCTCCTCCCGCCTGTTGCATGTAAGGGGTTTTGAATAATGGCATAATTTCACTCCAGATTCAGTATTTTGGAAACAAAGTTATGCTATATTCTTCTACTTTTATGTGGACTATGCTACATATATGCTCAGAGAGGTAAGCCATAATGTATATACTACGCACTATATAGTAGGCAGCAGACTTTATATAAACACTGATGTGCTGTTGGAGAGTTATAGTCTATGCAAAAGAATTCAGCTGTGAGAAATTAAAGCATAACTTATTGTGGTCTTTCAAATAGACTCCAACTTCTTCATGCAAGAGGCAAAAAAAAAATCAATGCTATGCACTCATTTACTTTTCACATAACTGAATCTTAATGGTACCATTAAATTAGTATTACATAAATAGTAACAAGAAAGACCATGGGAGAAAGCTAGAAAATATAAAGGTAGTCTTCTTTTCTCTTTTCTCTTTTCAATTGAAAGTAGCACATGGTGAAGCAAATTTATTCCTGAGCAAGGCAATAGCAGGAACTGCTTTGTAGCTGGCCAAGTGTACCAAGGGCAGAGAGAGTTTGAGATGGTGTTTCCTGATCACCTGCTGCTGTGTAGAGTGATGTGACCACAATGATGACAGATACCACAGCCAACAGCTCTCTGTTGATGATGTCACCACTCACTTGCCAGAAGGAGCCACCTTTTTTAATTATTATTACTTGAAAAGTTGATTCCAGAAAGAATGGAGCAGGCTTCAACTCCCCCTAATATTTCCTTGAAGCACGGTATTCTAGCTGGCCTGATTCCCCTGTTATTAATTGACACTTTTTTGAGAGCCCACCATGACATTTCTCCATGAATTCAATTAAGTGCCATGCAAATGAAGGAGATACACGTTCAGGACTGTTCCAGAAGGCAAGAAAAAGTTGTTACTTTGCTTGTGTGTATTGCTGGTTCCTAAATTCCTTTTCAGCATTGCAAACATTTCTAGTGAGATTAATTGCAATGGATGGTGTTGGAACACCTTTACAGTGCCACAGGTACAGATGTTGCTCATCTTGTTTACTTACACTACTGTCATGCAGACTTACTTCAACAGCTTTTTGTCATTTGAGGCTGACATAAATCTGTTCAGTAGTAATTACCTGAGATTGTTCTACATTTCAGGGAAATTTTTTTGAATCATTTATATTACAAAAACCCATGTAAATTGCTTAGAGAGTATGTGATAAAGGGATTACAACTAAGCAGGATCTTATGCAGTGATAGCTTTTGAGACAGAAGAACAGTTAATTTACCTGACAGAGAATATTTATACTAATTCTTGATGTTAAATTGATCAAAATTATCAGAAACACAGCTTCAGAGTTCAGGCCTTAAAAATATTTTAGTGACTGTCATTGCTAATATGAAAACCAAAACCGAGTCTACTTATGACGCATATTGAAGGCTATTCCCTATTTCTATTCTGAAATCTTGCTAGATGGTTTTGCAGTGATCTAAAGTATTTCATTGCTCTCAGTCAAGTCATAAAGAAAACTGTTTCATCTGGAAAACATTATCCTTCTTTAGGACTTAAATAGATTTGGATTTATCCACTTCTCCTCAATAGCTTATCTTTTATAACTGGGCAGGATAAATACTAAAGAGGTTGTATGTACTACTAGAAAGTCATAGCAGGCTCTTACTCTACTTTGCACAAGTCTAAATTAATTACTGTTTTAAATGCAGAACTGCTGAAATCTAGGGTCTTCTCAATAATCACCAGGGACAGCCTCCCTTCCTACAAGAAATACTCCAATCATTCTTAAAAAAATCCCAACAAACCAACACCACAATTTAGACCAAATGCATCACTGAAAAATTTCATCCAGTATGGGTACTTTCCTTTCCCTGTTCACTCTCACCATGTTTATTAAGAATAGGTGAATATAAAGCCCTACATTTCTTGTGGATTTGATCATCTTCATTAACTAGGGAAAAAAATTCCAGCACATGAGAGTGCCACATCTTCTGCGTCTTGCATTCATTGGCATCTCTATGACTCAAAGGTGAGTAAGAATTTAGTGCCACAACATTTTTTCATTGGTCAAGTAAATTATTTCATCTTCCCTGCTTATCATCCTTCGCTGACTTCTCTGGATGTTTCTTTTTGTAGACAGTTTTGTAATGTTGACAGTGCTGGGTGTCACTGTGATATAGTTTCCTGAATTTATTGATTACATTATAATAATAGCAATGCTGTTCTTTACGGTTCATATAAATCAGTGTTTTATTTGCTTTCACAACCAGAGCTGTAAATTGAACAGCTGTTTTCACTAAGCAGTTTTAATTAAGTTGTCCATAATGTTGTCTAGGTATTTTTCTGAACTGGTAACACTTCATTAAATATGTAGTATCAGTGAACGCTTCAGATCATTCCTGAACATTACCTCACACTTAGGTAAATTGAAATCCCATCTGTGTTGAGGCTGTCAAATCACCTTGCTTTGGTGATTTGAATTTGGTTTTCAGAAGTCTTTCTAATCTTCAGGACCCTAAGAAATCTTGAATTTGCTTCAGATTTTGCCATATGTTCACTCACTTGTCAAGATAATGGAGCTTTAAATGATACTTGTCCTAGTAAAATCATTTGGGCAACCTATTATTAGACTCTCTTCATTCTGAATACTGACAAGCTTAATTTGTGTGTCTTTGGATCTTTTAGTAAGTTTATGTTCTATGATGAAAATTTCCTTCCCACATTGATTTCTCACGTTATTTCATCTCTATTTTTAATATCTCTGGAATATTAGTTTGGAAAGACTAGATAAGTTTTATCTCTTCCTTTTTTCCTGTGCAAAAGCAGTTTCTCTTTTCTTTTTACAGACCCATATTGGGTCCTACATCTGTATTCTCATTTGGGAATGTTATAGCTTGCTTTGCTGTTTTCAGAAATGTATATGGTAATTAATATGGGAAGCTGTAATTATTTTTGCTGCCCACAATAACTTCTTTTCTGCTTCAAATATGAGTATCATTTTATCTGCCTTGGACAGCTGAGCCTGATGAATGTATTCCAACACTTCCACTTTTAGCTCTATTTCTGACAGCGGAAATTTCTTTGTCTCTTATTTGGAAAGAAAACTCCAGAATGCATTCTAATCCAGGCATTAAGTTGGTAAATACTCTGTCCAGGCCCAAAAATTTCATGACTTTATAAACCATGCCCCTAAGTCTTACACCCTAAGTCACTTTCCAATTTTCTAAAGTGGTTGCAGCTTATCATCTACTTATAAAATCCTTTCTGAAAAACATGTGATTTATTTAAAAATATACACAGGAATCTGTAGTTTCAGCTTTTGGCCCTTAGTTTTTAAACCTTGCTTCTGACTGCCCAGAAAGTGGTTAATCTGCAGCCAGTCAAGAAGACATAACCCATGGGTGATGCAATGATAGACAACATCCATTAACCAGCAGAAAGAAAAGTAAGAAATTGTTTTGATTGCACAGGTGGATAAGGGGTATAGGACTAAGAAACTGGACAATACAGAGGTATGGGGTAGAGACAACAGGAAAAGGAGAAAAAAAGGAAGGGAAGGGAAGGGAAGGGAAGGGAAGGGAAGGGACCATGAGCAGGAGAGTAACCAGGACTGTAAAGTGCCAGTGACTTAAGAGAAAACTGAATAGTGAATGGAAAGGTTAAGGAGGAAAACTAAAACTGGATTTTGCAGAGAAGGAAACTGATATAGGGGAACCCAGAAGACTATCGGAGACAAAACCAGTAGGTGGGATATGTGCATGGTGTACAGAAGTGTGTAGAGCAATGAACAAAGTGCTTTGTTGACACTGATCTCTGCACTGCTAGTCCAGGTTAACAGAATTAGCTGAGTTAAATCTAACTTTCAAATGCTTGGTTTTGCACTTTATTCATTTCAATTCATCTGTAAATCAGAAATACCAGTAAAATTTCAAAAGCAACAGGCGTACTATTCCCATTCCTTGAATTTTATGTACACACTGTTAAAAGAGAACTGAGGAAAGTGGGATGAGGACAGATGTCCTTCAAAGGGTGTATCATTCCACCCCAAACCATCTGCCTAGAAGAGGTGCTGCAGTAGGCCTATGGAGAAGAATTCGTTCTAGTTGAAAATTATTACAATTTGAAAATGCCTCTCTAACCCAAATGATAGAAGAGTTCTTAGAAAGCCTTCTTAGATGAGGTAAATCTGGAGGTATCAATTTCACCTCATGTTTCCTCTTTCTATGGAATTCTAATAGTATTTTCAGTATTCAACCAATGTAGGCTTATTTGAAAATCTCAGGCTGAGTGTGTTCAGTTTCACTCCAATCTTTTCAAGGTCTAAAAGATCTAAAAGCAAATTTCTCATGACTCTCAATAGAATTCATGTTCTAAAATCCTGTGACTTGTTTCTTCTTTTGTTCTTTCCTAACATGGACTATGTTTTGATGTGGAGATGTAGGAATTGTTTTGCTGTTGAATAACAACTTTTCTCTTGCAACACCAGCTGTAAAACATGAACACCTTGTTCAATCACACTCCAAAATCTGAAATAGGCATTGTGCCAAAACCTAGGCCTTCCTTTTTATTTTGACTGTTGCACTGCTCTTGTTTCTGTTAGTATCACATTCTTACCACTTGTGCTTTTCAAACACCTACGGCCAAACTCTGATGTACTTCACTGAACTCACTGGAGCTGCAACAGAAGTGAATTTGTCTCAGTATGTCTGTAAATTAACCAGTCATTTAAGCTGGAGAGTGACATTGATAAGCAATAACAGCACAGGAGTGCTGAAAGGAAGATATCTCCTAGTTAGTCTTGGACAGTTGACACTAACTCCGTTGTCAGATAAGCCTTACTGACTGTGGGAAAAGCTGAGTGGGAAAAGTCACACTCGCTGCCTGCTAGCTGTAGGAGGAAAACAGATCTGGAATGCAAAGGAAAACTTGACATTATCTGTTCCCCCAACCCTTACCATCTAGGCGATCAAAATAACCAGCTGAGTATCAGCTGCCCCTGTTCCTGGCCCAAACAAATGTGCTTTCTTGACAGAGTTTTTGCTCACAGGAGAGGAGGCAAAGAGAAGGAAAGAGTCTAGAGTGGGTGTTTCCTGTCAAAAACCAGGAGCAGCTTTACTGTGACATCTGAAAGAATACTGATGAAATAAGCCTAGTACTGTGAACAGAGGTGGCTTTGTGGTTTCCAAAGGACAGCAATGTACGCTTGACAGCCCCATGCAACAGAACTCCAGTACTTCATCGCTCCTCTTGGCCTCTACTGACATTGTCACGGACAGGCTGCCAGACTTTGATAAAAGAAGGATCAAGCCCAGGGAAAGAAAACACTGGAAAAGACTTCTCTCTTCTCATTCAAATTGTGTTGTCTAAGAATAAAATGTAGTCATTTCAAATGAACACTTGAAGATTAAATTTATTTCCTCCTGAGCGCTCGTAGGACACAGGGTTTATCAAGACCCAAGAAAGCACAATATACTATACTGACACCAATGTGCCACATGTACATCACAGCAAATTGGAGGCACTCTCACATATTTCTGTAGACAGTCACTTACCTAGGTGTAGCTTAATACTCTGAATATCATCACTATAAGTTTGTTGTTATGCTTAAAAAATTCCAGGGTATGGGGTCGTGGAAGAGGTTCACAGCAACAAAAGCAACAAATGAAACTACATTACTCCAATACATCATCCAGCCACTGATTGTACTGCATCAGTTCTGTCTGTCTTATAAATAGGTGAAAATACATAGCAGAAGTTTAGTTTAACTTTGGAAACTCATCTTACATGTAAATTGAAGATTTTGCCATATATTGGTAAACAGACAAGAAAAGAAAGAGTGTGAAAATCAGGACTAACTTTATGCACTACATGCTTATAAAACAAACAGATGTCAGTATCATCAGTCTCTAGTGATGCCAGAGTACTTATGGCCTTGTGCCTGCTCTGTCTACTAAAAGAACCTGGAAATGAAAATTTGTAACTTCTCTCAGTGGAGGCCTGACATGGACAGTAAGGCAGCTACTTCTGGGAAAGGCTATAAAGAAGACCAGTCAGTTGTGGCATGTTATAATTATTACTTTCTGTATTCCCTCTTCACTTCTTTGGGAAGCAGGTGAGGCAGAAACAATTCTCTGAGTCTCTCCATCCTATTTTTCACTCCAGAACCTTCTGTCTTTTGACAGAAGTGGACCACCAACATCCCAGGCCATAGCCACTCATTCTCTGATTTTTCTGTACTAAGAAGCCTTGGCCTGCTGCTGGCTGAGACAATGCTGACAGCTCAGGTGAGTGTTGGGGCATGCATCAGCAGGTACTGAGCCTCTCCAAATAACCACAGTGCTTCTCCTGGTGCAAAGCTTGGCATGGACAAATGACACAGCAAAGAGTGCCTGGCAGGGGACCGTAACCTGGACACCAATCAGCTCATGGGCCAATATGCATGAAAATAAGCTCTTGACAAATTGTTTGAATGCTGAATTAGAAACAATTGTATATGTTTTAAGTCACATTTTTGTATGAAAAAATATTGATAATGTAAGGCTTTAAGATTCATGATGGAAGGACTCTTGTTCTGCCTGTATGGTGCTCACAAGGACACTACTCTGGGCCTGAGGCCAATTGTCACCACCTCAGTTCAAACAATTTAAAAATAATAAATTACTTTATTAGCAATTCAAGTAAGCAGCACTTTTAAGAGCTTCCTGAAATGACTATATACATTTTATAAAATGTAATGTTCCTCAGCTTCCCATTTCCTCACAGGAGTCATCTGATTCTGAAATGCTGTGGAGGGTATTTTTCTTTACAGATACAAAGAATTTTCCTTACAGTTGTAAATGCATCATTAAGAGACTAATCATAATTCCCTCAAGTTGCTGGTTACTGCTGCTGGCACAGAATTACAGTCTACAAAGGAAAAATCCTTAATATTCTACAGGATAAACCTGCAAGGTTCTATGCTAGAGTCAGTTTACTTCTTAGAATTAAGGCCTATTAGCCTTATATAACAGAGCCTTTGGGAATCAAGAGTACTCCAGGGAGGTATGTACCTAATATAAACAAATATCAAATAAAACCCTGCAGCCATTACTTTCTCAGACCCCATGTCAAAGTCCACACTTCATCAAGGTTGGAATATCAGTTTCAGATCCACTTAATAATACCCACATATAAAGCAATCTTTTGGCCATCTGTTTTCTTTAACTTGCTTTTCTTATTGCTCTGCCTTCATAAAGACACAGAGCCAAGATCACAATGCACAGATGCCATTATATGCAATGCAATTATGTATGGGACAGCTTTGGTAGGTGTTTTGCACTCAGATGCAGCTCCGGTTTCCTCCTGTTGCTGCATTTCAGCTGTGGCTTGACAGCACGGTGGAATTTACTAACTTGGTTTTGCCTTGTGCTGGGCACTCAATAAATACCAGCATCTCTATGTGCATTTCTGTCATAGCAACTTGCTGGCCTGGATGGTATCTAATACAGAGAACAGGAAGGGCGGGGACTGGATGGTTTTCAGCTGAAAAGCCTTCTAAAGGAACTCTTAGGAAGGTGCCCTTGGAGCTGACATCAACACTACACAGTTCTTTGTCCTCCTCTAGTGGTCCCATTGTATTTAGGTAGGGGCTTATGCAGTGATCACTTCCTTCAAATTGGTGTGGTCATTACTCAACTGCAAGTTGTTGAGGCTCATGCCAAGAGAGCCTGCCCTCAATTCTGACATGAGTGACAGTTTAGGGTTTCATCTCTCTGGTGCTCATGGAAGTTGAAATGGGTCGTGGTCATCTCCTCTGAGCAGAGGCAGCACCATGGCAGGTTGAGCACAAAACAGTGGCATGGTCTGGCCACAACCCCACAAAAGGTCAGAAGATGACTGCTTTGTTTGATAGCTTTATTGTCCCAAATACTGTGCATCAAGCATATGTTGCAGCCAGAAGCTTTCCTCTGTGTTTTCCTGCCTGATTTGCAAACAAACAAACAGCACAAAATCCATCTTATGTCCTGAGCTTTTCAGACAGATGTCTGTCACGCTCATGCAGCACAAAACCTTAAAAGCCAATTCTTAGAAATTGACACGTAAAAGTCAAATGACAAAAATTAAACTAAAGAATTATTATGAGGAGAATGTTTTCTAATGGAAAATACTAAAATTGGTGCAACTGTTACTCATTAGAAATGCTTTCTGTGAAAACAAAAGGTTCCTACTATATAACTTATTCTTCATGTGTGTCTCAGACCTGTAATGCTTAGTAGCGTTACAAAATACCAGAGATTTATTTTGCTGCTTGAATACTTTAAAATGTCTAACCTTCAAACTTTCAAAGTTATATTTTGCCCAGGAAATAAAATACAAGAACATAGCTTGCATTGTGGCTATCAGAGAGGACTGACAGAAAGATCTAATGGGAACAGAAAAAAGGTATACTAGATTTTTTAAAATTATTATTCAGTGAAATTTTTTCAGGGATTTTTTATTTTTGGAAGAAATGTTAAATGGCAAAAATGTGTCCTCTCTCATGAGTCTTGGAAATCCCCAGTTTAAAGCAAGTTGGTTGCACAGAGTGCAAGGGAATTGAATATGGCTGTCCGTTCGCAACCTTTGCAGGCATTTGCTCAGTCATAGAAGAAAATTACTTGAGAATCCTATGGCTCCATGTCTGAACTTAAATGCTGGAAACCAATATCATTCCAACAGAAGCACAACTTCAGAGCAATTTATCAGTTTGCATTAGATGGCCTTTTACAGCAAGGTTCCTGTCACATCTCAAGAGCAGTTATAAACCCAAGCTCATCTACTGGCTGTTTAATGTTCAGCTCTCCTAAGAATCCGAGTTGCAACCAAAATGAGTTAGGAAAAATGTTTATAATATCTTCATTCTTAAACCACCTATATTTTGTACAATTATTGGTTAGATATTATTTTTAACATTTACCAGATCTAGTATTTTCAATATTTTTATTTCTTATTAAAAAATTGACTGAAAATCAAAGCCACAGGAAGAACTGTGGTGCAGGGAAATGGAGGAAGATATTTAGAATGACATTGGGTCACATGTATACAGTGTCTTTATATATTGCTGCTTTATTGCTTCAGAAGTTTCTTATATAAAATCCAGAGTATTCATTAGTAGATCAAGCTTTTGTCTAAAATTCACATACTAAAACAGTAAACATATATGCCTCTAATATACAGCTGGTTGTTTGTTTTTCTTTTTAGAAACAGCAATGTCCTGAGATATATATAGAGTAAGAGTTCTCGTCTTCCTCTTGCTTTTGAGAGCTGAGGATCACAGTTTGCCCTCAACTGCTCCAATACATCAGTAAGGGCTGAGTAGCAAATATTTACCTTTTTAGAAGAATAAAGAAGGGCTTTGTTCTATGATTTCTGATTGTGAAAGGGAGAGGCAGTCTCACTGACTAATTTTGTGTGCCAAACTGGCACTGCAGAGAAGTTAGAACAGAAGCCAAACAAAAAGGACCTTCTGGTGTACTGACTTCAGGACAAGCACCAAGCCTACCTACTACTACTAATCTGAGCAATGCAAAGCATAACTAGTTAACAAGCCAAGACCACCAAACACCTGGGTTTATTTACTAGTTTACTTTCACTGTACCACTGCTGAGGAAAACAGGCTGTTCATTTTTCAGTCCAAAGTACACATCTCCACTGCATGCTGGAAGCATGTCAAAGTGACCCCACTCTGCTTTCTAGAAAATACATGGGATCATTGGATGAGGATGTTTTATTTTTCCCACTTATTTAAGGTCAGATTCTCATCTTGGTTAAATTGTTATAGCTAGAGTAATGACAGCATGAGACATGAGTACTGTCTAGGTCTTGGGAGACACTGCAGAATGTCTAATCCAGCTGCCGCTCTCTCCTGAAAAGGATGACTAGAGGGGGCTCACACTCACAGCCTCAGCTCCGCCACCAGCACACTAGCTAGGCATCCATGGCAAGTGAAAAGCTGAATGAGATCACCTTCTTCATTCCCCCATGAGCAAAAGGAAAATCCTGGAACAGGTTATGGTTCTGTGAGCCACATCCATTTCCGTGTTCAGAGTGTGATTAGCCCATAACTCTTGCCCAGGAACTTCAGCAGAGGTAAAATAAAAACAGGAGCATAAAAACTTATATGACTAAGGAAACATAAAAATATGTAATCAGTGGGAACTACTGTACATGGGTTTGGTTTTATAATGAATCAAGTACCTACAGTTTCTAACAAGAGCCAGATGGAGTTGCAGCTCCCTCCCATTTCCCAGAATCAGGCCCTTTGTTGGCAGTTGTTCATATACAGCTGCTATGTAATATAGTTCTGGTTTCTTACACTATGGAGACCTCTCCTCAAAGTCAATTAGCATTACGCCTGGGCAAATATTGCAGGATCAGGCTGCTCAATAAAGCCCTGGGACCACAACCGCCTCTATTTTAATTTTGTAATATTATCAGTCAAGGATACACAATTATCCACGAAGTACTTCTGAAATGGCCAAGGTCACATGAGGATTTTATCGTATTACTGCAGTGCACCATCTTCCTTGCCAGCCCATTGCTGTTCTACTCCAGACTACATTACCATGCATCAGCAAATACACGAGCACACTGCTATATTTAGTGTTTCATACATACACTAAAATAAAGGATATGTCAGCTTTTAATCTGACTCCACATTTTTGTCAGCAAAGTAAAGGCTCATTTTCCCTACCAGTGATGAAGTGTGCTCTGTGTTATCATCTTGAGCTATGTGGTGATAACTTTAAAATACATTAGGCAGCTAGAATGCTCAGTCAATGCTTTTTACTCAGAAATATACTCAGAGATAGTAAGGATGCAAAGCGTTGGTCAGGCAGCTTTTAATAGGGATTGCCACAGGTGACCTACAAACCCAGCAGCAATCTGATGGCAAGAGGGGCAGCTAACCAAGGTGTTCTCTGGGTGCCACAGCAGACAACCAGGATCTCCTGCATTACAGTGCACAACAGAGATAGGTGGTGCAGACTGTGTTTGGTGTTATGCACCTGGCAGTATGAGAAGAAACACATTGATGATGCTGACTCAGAGTGGGCATGGCATTTGGACTGGGACAGCCCTGTTAGTGACATCATCTATTAATGACAGCAGGAACGTGGTTTAATGGTTGAAACCACAGTTAACACCAGAATAGCCATATTCATTCTCAAAGAAAGTAGGGTTCGGTGGATGAAGCAGGTGTTTTCACAGGTCTTGATAAAGCCACACAATAGGATATTTTTTACATTTCATAACACTTGCTTATAAATGCTGTCCCATACAAGCAATGCAAGTGTGAATTGCTTTCCTGTCTACTGCTTCTACAGAAAGCCAACAGACAACTCGCTAACCTACAGGCCAAGGGTAAGCCTTTCTACGTGAAAACCAGCTTTTACACTCCAAACTGCTCATCCTCTCTTGCAACTATCCTTTGCACTTTGCTAACTGCATCTTAAAGGGTATGGGTGACACCACATTTGCAACCTAGGTCTAAGTCCTAATAACAATGGATGTATCTAGTATTGTGCAATTATATAAATATATAAATCTCCAAGTCTTTGTGGAACTCCATTTCAGCTTAGCCGAGGGTTGTTCATCCCAGCCCCACAATGCTGTGGCAGGCTGTTCTCTGCCACAGCACCGCCCAGCCATGTGATCCAGCCTGCAGAATGTCATGCCATCCCATCCTTGGCCCATCCCTCTCCCCAGGGCTCATCCTGGAGCTGTGTCTGACCTCTGTTCCTGAAATGGTGTCTGCCCCAGTCCCCAGGGAGCCACTGGCTTATCCTGCAACCTATCACTATTAAAGAAAACAGAAAGCAGAATAAATTCATGCCTTTAGAGACATATCTTACCATCATTTAATTTTTTTTTTTAGTGGTCATAACATTATTAATTCCACTGCACGCACCAGTGTTACTACATCTAGAAATAATACTACAAGGCCTGGCTAGAATGCAGCAACACTACCAGCAATGCTGGTACTTCAAATGAGGTTCCCTGGTGTGGCTGGGTGGTCTGTACAGCTGTGGCTTTTCTTAGACACATTTCAGGTCTCTTGCTTAACATACTGTGAGGTACCTACTGCAAATCCAGGTAGTGGAAGGCCCAAAGTACTGCATTAATTTGAAGAAGAAGGGAAAAAAAAAAAGGCAAAATAAAATGCAAGAGATGGAACAGCAGTCCAAAGGGGGTTTTTTTCCCCCTCTTACACAAAAAAATTGTTTACATGGAGAACAACTAGAAGCTGAAGACAGCCCAACCCTAGGGCTGCAGAAGCATCCACCCTGGCTGCGGCAGCTCTGAGCTGCCCTGTGCATCCCCAGCTCCTTCTAGGATGGAGCTAGAGGTGCTTTTTGGCGCGGAGGGCAGGGTGCTGTTCCACTGTGAGCCACTAGTACTCCAGGAAATAGCTCTTGTGGCCCTTGAGAGCTCTATTTGACAAAGCTTTACTCAAGACAGAGGTCAGAAGAAGTGACAAAATGAAATGTGAAAGACTAAGAAGTGAGGATGTAAGGGGAGAACGGTGCAGAAAATGAACTTGAGTAGAACAGTGGGTGCTGTGTTCTGTGTGTGGCTGATACAGGTAGGAAGGCTTTTCTTCTCATGCAAGAAATACCAAACCAGAAAAAAATTTCTTATCCAGAAAGCGCTAGAAATGTTTAGCAACTTCAGATCTAGATAGAACCCTTGTCCCTCAGTTCAAGACATAGATTTGGCCTTTTTTTTTGTAATTTAAATCGTGTTTTTCTCTTTCTCTCATTTTTCCATAATATTTTAATAGAACAAATTTTGAAGGCAAAAATTTCAAATAAAAACTAAAACTTTTGACTTCGAAAACTGTTAAATCATCCCATGTTGAGACACGTGTGCCTATTTTACAGAAATTATTTGAAATACAAATTAATGATGCTAAGCTTTTCCTGTAAAATGGTTCTCTTTGAAGAAATGGGCATTTTCTGCCAGAAGCATTTTAATGATCAATTTATTACCAGCTCTATCATATGTTAGATTTCTATGATTAAAGTTCCACCTCAATGATCAAACTGCGTCAGAAAATGAGCTGTCATTCTTCTCTCATGCCTGCAGTCATCAGATTTTCAACCATTATGTTCTACTGTTAAGATGGACACTAAAACTTTATCTCTTCTAGTGACAAAATTAATATTGTCATAAAAATAAAACATTTCAAAAATCGATCATACTATAAAATGGGAGCACTGCTAAAATAATTATTTTTAATCAAAATGTATGTGCCATTGATGTGTTTTCCTTTTCTTTATAAAGCAAGCCTTCAGTGCCACAGAGAGATTTTGATCCAAGCAATGAATACGATTAAAACAATTGCTCAATCAATCTCAGAACTTATGAAATTTGTTTGGCTTTGGAAAAGCACAGGCATGTGTTTCATTGGTAAATACCATCATGGAATAAATCCACATCCAACTCATAAAGCAGAAAAAATTAATGTGCACAGAGCTTGAATGAAAATACTTATATTTACACTGTGCTCAATGGCCTTCATGTTTTGTTGACCTCATGTTAAGTACATGAGGGTGAAATTGCCTGAGTTTTCTAGCCCAGGGTTTCTGGCACTTTGCTAAGCCACCACGTGTGCCAGCAGAGCCATTGAATCAGTGACATTGGCTGCAGAAGGCTGCGCTCGTCAGATTCTAAGCAAGTCAAGGGTGGCCCTTGGAATGAACTGAGGATGCAGTTTAGATCGGAGGCAGATGCAAAAGAAAACACTGACTGAGCAAACTGGCCTAATCTAGTCCTTCAGGCCTAAATAAAGATGCTAAGTCATCTAGGGACAGAGGGATAATTACAACACCAATGGTCAATTGCTTTCTTTTTAATTGACACACACTGCATACATATTGACTAACAAAACAGAAACAGCAGACAGAAACGGGTGACTCCAGAGGTCAGTTGGTTTGTGACTGAAATATTTCTAGCTGGCAAAGGCTTTTGTAGGAATGAGGTTTCACCTAGAATTCAGGGACATTTCTTTCTGCACAACTGTGAGGTTGTTATTAAATTCCAGTAACCCACATTCTGGGAAGCAGTTTCTTTTCTCTGTATTTCTTAATTGTGCTTCATTACAATTTAATAAGGACATTTACTCTCAGTTAAGCAAATCATCCAAGCAGTTTCTTATGCTCACTGCAATTAATTGGTTTTGTCAAATGCAGGTTTAATTGTGTGTGAACTATCTTGCTGAATCAGGATCTCTGTGTGTGGGTATATATATCTGTCTATCCAACCCTTTCTTTGGCTCCTAGCATGTTAATATACATGCCGTACGGGATATCAGAGTCTTTAGCTCTGCTTACTGCTCTGATCTTGGTGCCTCCCTGAAACTAATTTCTCCATAACAGTCAAACTCACTAATGCTGTTAATATTGACAAATGCATTAATCACCTAGTGAGCTCCTGTTAAGGGGGAAATTGGGCATTGGGATTTTGACACTGGGGACAAATACCATGGGGTTGCTACATTTTTTGGAAAATCTGCCTCTGTAATGAGCCTCTTCACCAGATTCAGCTGCTGTGTTATCACTGAGCCAGAAAATGCTCTAAGGGGCACCTCACCTCGACTTGCCTCATACTCACCAGTGCCATGGTAAGACCTTTAGTCCCGCTCTGGCACAAATTACAAATGCTTGGGTTTATCCCTGTTATTTCAGATCTCGTGTTACAAGGGTGTAAGTCAAAAGGTGATGATCAGCTTTCCTATGAACCACCTAAATCCTACACTGCTAGGGCATGAACAGCAGCATGGAAATGATAGTCGCAACTGCGCTAAATACCTATATGACAGCAGAGGCTCCTGCAGGTCCTCCATCAATAGATGCATGGTTATATGAGACACCAAGAACATTTAAAGAAGTGATGAAGCCTTACCTGCTTTTTCCTTGCATGGCTTCTGAAACAGCATCTGCAAGAAAGTGATTTTTCTTTAATAATTGTACCTTTTTTCCTTCAAATATGTTCTACATTTCAGGATGACAATATTTGTAATTATTAATCATCACCACCTTACTCAAGGCATAAAATCTAGAGCTCATCAATAAAAATCATGTAAAATAGCTAGTTTTGCTTGCTAAGGACAGCCTTGCACCCATTCTCAAACCAGCTTCACCTGTCTGGAAGTGAGTGAGCCTAGGAGCAGTCTCTGGCACGAGTATTTGCTCCAAGGATACATGAGGTCCAGCACACTGGAACATGCCTGAAAATGTGTTGCAGTGCTGGTGGGGCCCAGGGAGCAGACAGACTGCAGGCAAGATGTGTGGGCAGCTCTGTTGACAGGTGGGAAACAGAACACTGTGGCTAGAACAGCTCGGCGTGCTAGAGTCATGTTTCCTGTTCACCTGTGACCAGGAGAGGGTTCCTCTGAGGGTCACGGTCAAACTGACCTGTGGTGTTGTTTTCTTTGTATTTTTTACCTCCCTGCTTCAGGTCTGCCACGCTACATGAAAGGGGTACCATCAACACCACACTTGGATGCACCTCTTGGTCCATTACTTTTCTCTTTAATAGTTTTCAGTGGCCAAATGAGGAGGTTCTTGACAGTGATTAAACACATATCACCCATTTTCCTTTCATACATCCATCGACTGTCTTAGCGATGCAGTCTGTAAATGAAACTAGCATAATGGGTGAAACTGCACCTAATTTTTTTTTTTTTTTTAATGAAACAGAAGGCTGAACTGATTCCTCCAGATACCAGTGAACTCACAGGTGTGAAGTGCCCAGTCTGCAGCCAGCTGCAAAGGCAGCACTCCTGTGCCTTGCAGTGACACACTCCCTGTTGTTATCTGCTTGTCCCCATATGGACAACCATCTGCACCTTTCCATCAGATGCACAAGTTCTCCGTTATCCCTTTAGTCAATATTGCTTCTTCAGCCTTGATAGGAATTTGTCTATGAAAACATGTTTTATATTTACCCTTTATTTAGTGAAGAATTTTGCAGTGAGATATTGGAAAATTCCTCCTCTAAGCACTGAACTGAGTTGATTAAGCATCTATCTTAATAATAGGAAAAACACAGCTATACTACAGGTTTTTTCCCTTCTGTGAGGTGATTTCTTTCAAAAATAGCCTCTTGCTCCATTTAAAGGTCTGCCTGAGCAGCAGCTGAAATTAACCTATATTTAGCCAGCAGGGACCAAGTGAAGTGGTCACTTCTAGATGGGAAAATAACGAGCAGCTGAGGCCAAATCAGGTTTCATTAGTGGCAAAGCATCTCATTTCCACAGAGGAGTGGAAAATTCAGACACAGGCTATGTCAATTGGCACGGGACAGGCAGGTCCAACATCAGTGTGCCAGGTTTTTGGGAGGCCTTTCTGAATGAGGTACATCATATAGTCCCTCCATTCTTCAGTGAGCAGTGTAGTTCTTAATCCCTGCTGGGGACAGGAATCTGATTTTTAGCATCACAACTGTGGCATAAGCCTGGTGGAGGTGGATGCCTAAATTGTTGTATTGAATCTTGGGATAAGCGCTGCTTGAAGAATACATAAATGATATATGAATAAAAAATAAATATGTCAGTCCTGCATGGATAGCTGGTTCCTGTGTTCTAGTGCTGCCAGAAGGACATCAGCTATTAAAATCATACCCAGGCTATGTTAACTTCCAAAATCTTTTTAGGATGCCATACAAAAAGCATGCAAATTATTGCTGGAATAATCCCAAGTGGCAACAGAAAGCTGGCAACTAAACGTGATTTATGGAAATGATAATGCACTATATAGCTGATTGTGTAACAAAATACATTTATTGGAGGACTAGCAGCCCATCTGAAAAGCATGGCACCATCTAATCAATATATAGAAACCATGGACCAACAGAGTACAACTCTAGCCAAAAGACTGCTGCAGCACCTGCTGCTATGAATAATAAAGAAATCCTTTGCTTACAACTCCAGCTGTAACAGTCTTTTTGCAAGTGGAAGTGCCAAACAAAAGCCAAAGATAAACACCCTCTGCTGATATAACCACGTTTTATTTGCTGAAGTATGTAAACCAGCACACAGAAACCAGAAATGTGTTAGATGCTGGAGCCATTCCTCCCCACTCAGCAGTCCCATGTTTCAGCAGGGCCATCACAGATTCATCTGTGTGAGCAAAGGTCTTCAAAAGCTTGTCTGTACAGGATGACTCTTTGCTTCCTGTTCAGAGCAGGATGAGCCAGTCCTATGAATGAGGCAAGTCTGCCCTCAGTGTTGGTGCAGCTAGCTCAAGGGACAGCATGCGACCAAGTGAAGCTCAAAGGGCTCACCTACACTGCTAAACAAAAGATGAAGCCCAATTGGCATGGCAAAGCACTGTACCCAGGTTTGCCTACTTGGCTCAGCAGCTCTGGCTTGTTTACAAACTGCTGTGAAGAGCTTTGCTTGGAGTAAACCAGCTGTCAAAAAGCGTGCCCTCAGCAATGGGGACAAGGGAACACCTGGTGCCACTTGGCCCTCGGTAAGGGACTGGTTCCTGGCCCACATTTATATTGCCCTATAAAGCCAGCCTTCCAATACACACTATTAAATTTACAGGTCCTGTAGAGATGAACAAAATGCCTAGAGAATTTCTTAGAAATAATTACCTGAATAGAACCAAATGAAAATAATGGCTCTGTTCTCAGACCTTTAAGTGTGTGAGGGATCCCATTAAAGCCACCTTCACTTACAGAGCTATGCACCTGAAAAAGTGTATTTGCGTACAGAACAACGGGGGGAAGAAAGGCTGTGGATCTAATGTGGGGAGGAAAGTGAGTATGTTGCATTTTTACAGGACATGAAATGACCTCAAGTTGCACCAGGGGAGGTTTTGATTGGACATTAAGAAGAAAGAGTTCCCAAGCACTGGAACAGATTGCCAAGGGAAGAGCTGGAGTCACTGGCCCTGTAGATATTTAAAAGACATATAGATGCAGATGTGCTACTGAGGGACATGGTTTAGTGGTGGACTTGACAGCGTTATGTTAATGGCTGGACTTGATGATCTTTGAGGACTTTTCCAACCTAAATGATTCTATGATTTTCCTCAAAGGCATTGTGTGTGGAAAGAAATTACTCAAATGAACTCCTTGGATTAAGTAGAAGTGAAGGTAGAAGCAAAACACCAGCATTACAAACTCAACAAGCAAAATAAACATACTCATAAAAAACCTGTTTCTCTGATGTATACATAATCTTTCATGGTTATAAGTGATCAGGGCATGGAACTCATCAAACAACTGGATTAAATGATTTAATAACATCCCAGAAAGCTTATTGTCACATAAAAGTTTTTTTTTTGTGACATAGAAGATGATTATGAAATGGTTGACTTGAACAACTTCAAAACCATTTTAATTTGCAACAGCACAGGGATTCTGGAATGCCAGCCAAACCCATAATATCACACATCATTTCAAAGAAAAAAAAATCATTTTGCATGCAACTCTTTTACTTCCCTCTTCCCCATCAATCCCTGGTTCGTTAATGCTCTAATTTCAAATATGCCCATATCTTCCATTGATATTTCAGAGTACCTATCAAACTGTAACTATTTATTCTCAGGAAATCACACCCTCCAAATAAAATAAAAAAGGTAATTAGTGTATCTGTCCAGCATGCAAATAAGTCTCCTAGACATTTAATAAAAAGCCAGAGAATTTATTCAACATAGATATGGTATAAAAAATATCACTGCTATCAAATAAACCCTGGCATTTGGACAGGACTACTTTACATCTGCTATTAATAAAAAAGGCTTTGGATTCTGTAAGGTTATGTTCTGCAGTGAGCAACTAGCAGCACCACTCTGAAACACAACACTACTTTCAGAGGAAAAAGGATATAAATCTGTATGACTTCTCATGGGTTCACTGATACTGAAGGAAATCACTCTGAGCTGGAAAAGTTCCTGCAAAGTATGAAGATTGAAAATCCTGCTAGTTCTTCATTCTAGCAATCTAACAACATGCTAGGCTTTAATTAGAGTGGCATATAGACAGTTCTAAAGGAGGAAACCAACAATCCACATGCAAAACTCAATCATCTGCTTAGCACATTTATCAGATCCTTTCAGAAAGATATTGACAGAAGGAAAGAAAATCCTAGTTACTACTTCGAAATAAAATTCTACAGTCAAAAAATGGAAGTAATATTATGACACTCAGCAACGTCAGCCTTAACCTGAAGCTGCTTGGCCCCAGCAATGACATCTTCAGTATGGATGACACTTGCAAGTTCCCTGGAGTGTGTTAGTCAGCTGAGACTAATGGGAATACTGAAGTTATTCCACAGAATATACAGCTGAGACTGCTGTGTCAGAAATTAGATTTCTCTCAGAGACTTGGCGCTGATCTTTGTTACAGGCTTGAAACTGCTGCTAGATTTTAGTGCTTATGATGCATCTTCAAAGGCTGACAACAGGGCTCATAATTTTCCTTTAAAATGCAAAGGCATTTATTAGAGATCATATTTAATACACAGCCTGAGTATCATTGGAGAAGTCACTTGCAGCATAAAAGTCAGATCTCGGTTGGATGGTATTCTTTCTATATCTGCTGCACCACAACACACCGGATTAGAAAGTTGGGGGAAGAGGTAACTCCATTTCTTCCACTGAACCCAAGCTACTGCGCTGGAAACTATTCATGATTGATGGGGTCAAAGAAAGAAGAGTAAGCAGCTCCCCAGTCTGCAGTCGGGCAAGTCCACTTGCTTATTCACAAGAAGTGTGACCAGCAGGTCAAGGGAAGTGATCCTGCTCCTCTACTTCACTTTTGTGAGACCCCACTGGGAGTGCTGCATCCAGCTCTGGGGTCTCCAGCACAGAAAAGATGTGGACCTGTTGGAACAAGCCCAGAGGAGTGCCACAAAGATGATTAAAGGGTTGAAACAACTCTTCTGTGAAGACAGGCTGAGAGAGTTGGAGAAGAGAAGGCTCTGGGAAGACCTCACTGCAGCCTTTCAGTAACTACAGGGGGGCTTCGAGCATCCAGAAGAATTCAGAGGACACAGACATTTCCTTTGAAAATCATAGACTCAGTATTCTGAGCTGTATTCTAAAAAGGCAAGATACTGTAAATATTGCCTGCAGATATGGAAGCATATTTAATCACTGTGCACAGCTGTTACAGAACACTTAAAATTATTTTCCCTAGTTAAGTGTTTTAGATGGCAAAATTACTTCTTTTTAAAAAGCATTTTACTTTATTCTAAATGATTTGAGGGGTGGTGCAGTTGTCAGGATCCACAAAGGCTGGGTCCTAGACAGAGGCTGGCACTGTCGCCCTCATAGACAGGGATACATGTGCTGCTGCTCGTCATGATCTCTGACATGGTGTTGGAGTCTAGGTGGCGTTGCTGCTGATCACGGAGCAGTTGGGCAACAGAGTTATCACATCCTGCACCATCTTGGTGCACAGCTCCAGTGCTCACTGTATCGTGTTGAGCTCCTTCTTCACCAGGCTGTTGTATGAATCCTAGAGTCTCCACCAACTTCTCCTGGTTGTGCATGGCATGATTCTTCTGGCCGAAGAGGCTATCCAGGAGTTTGCTGATGGGGTAGGACAGGGGGAACATCAGCAACATGAAGAACTTGGTCACCATGATGGTGTTTGCACCCACAGCCATGCCAGGAGCATAGTGCATGGGGAACGATCTCCCCAAGAAGTAGAATCCCAGTGGTTGAAGCCACCACGGCACCAAGGCCAGACCCACTGAGGTCATGGAGGAGGATGGTGAGGGTGGTGTTGACCAGCACATTCCCCAACAGCAGCAAGCAGAGCAGATAATTCTCTTTCTTCTGGGTGGGAGCAATCTTAGGGGCATAACAATTCTCCTTCTCTATCCTGCAGACCTGGATGTTGTGTAGCTCCATGGGATGGTATGCCACAAACCCCAGACAGAGCCTGTGGAACATCCTCAACAGCATTAACAGCCCGGTGATGAGAATCACCTGCAGCCCCAGCAGCAGCAGCGACCTCTCCCCCAGCACCATTGCATGCTGGTCAGGGCCCTGGTGTGGCAGCCAGGGATGGCCAGACCAGTGCTGCAAACACAACAACAAGATCAGTGCTGGTTCAAAAAACACCGACACAGAAAAAAAGATTTATTCCATTGTTTCTTCTGTTTGCTGCAAATCTGTATCTACTGATAAAAATCCAGAAAGTAGTGTGACATTTCTTGCGGCTGCAGTTTTGAAAGCTTCGATCAAGTAGAAAACTGCTTGATAACTATTTTACAGTGAAAGCTTTTGAATGACATATTGAAGAAGATGGTTTACAACAAGTGGAGCAAGGCAATAATAAAGTATATAACAACAAAAACCATTTTAATGATGTTCAAAGTAAAATTAGAAGAAAATGAGTTAAAAGACTAATGGTAAAGGAACATGTACTTCAGTAACTGTAATTTATCATACTTAACTGAAAGAATTTATTATATTAACAGACCCAGAAGGTTTTTACTTCTAGCAGCTGCTAATATGATTTCAAAATGTCAAGCAATTACAGCCCTGGGGGCTATAACCAAACTTTTATTGAGGAGGATTCAGTTCCAACATGAGGATGAGCCAACTGTGGTAAGCATTAGGGTGTGCCTCTATGATATTTCTCACAATATTAAAGCAGTGCAGTTCTCATTTTGCCATCAAATTGAAAGACGCTATTGATTCCTATGGTTCAGTTGGCCATCCCTATTCATCTTCCACCAGCACTGTCACTCATCTTGATAAATGGCAAACAAAATCAGCAGAACATTAATTTTATCCCAAACCAGTTTCTGCTGTTTAATCTGTTGCTTTTGTCACAAGAACTCCATTACAGCTCCATTTCCTCTGTCTGACATGTTGCTCTGATGCCAGCACTTTTTTTGGTACTCTGGAATCTTGGCTTTTTGATGTCATCCGTTTTATATTACGTTTGCTTCTCCTATGATTTCCCCTATTGGATAACATGACAGTGTTTGTTGTTCTGTGGTCTTGAAGAATGAACTATCTGGTCTCCTAAATCTGGCCCCAGTACAATTAGTTGAAATCTGAACATAAAAATTTTCCCATTACTTAATGAATAACAAAAAGCCTCTGTGTTGACCCTCTTTGTTGCTAACTATGCCATACCACATATGCAGATATGTTCTGATACCACCATTCACATTAGGATAAAAAAATGTTGCAGTAGTTTGCAACTCATGCCCAAATCCCACAGAAGGATGAGAGTAATAATGCTGCAATCAGTAAAAGTGGTAAGCTGGAGCTTGCAGTTATTGAGAACTTTTTCCACTTTTTTTCATCTAAAAATTCAATTTATATTACTTTTCAACAGATAAAGCAAACTATCAAACAAAAAAGCAAATTGTTGAAATGTTTCATTTTGACATCTTTCAAAGAAAAGCCAGGTTTTGTGTGAAAAAGTGTTTAATATTTAACTCACTGTATTACATTACCTAAGAAATTCTTAAAACAATTTTTACCTGGTCTTGGCCTGTGGTTATGAATCAGATCAGAAAATTTTACAAACTGTCAAAACATTTCACAGAATAGAAGAACTACTTCTACCAATATATCTTTTTGGAACCATGGGAAAAGGACAACAAGGTATCCTAAGCTGAGATACCTTCTTCACCCTCAGGGATTTTATTATACTCATGATTTTGGAGGCCACTGGAATTAATTTAGAAAATAGCTCTGATTAGGCAAAAATATTATTTTTTTGTATTTTATTTTAGAGATGTAAATATTTGAAACACCAGAATGTTACTCTGCTGTAACATACCCACGGTAATTTTTTTAAATTCTCAGGGATTCTATAGCATTTGTGGAAGTCCATGTCCTAACCAAAGCAAGCTGTGTGTCACTATTTTGCCCTTTGTGGCCAGCTGAATATACCTGAGAGACATAACACAGATGTCCCACTGCAGAAACAGATACCCCTTGTCCCTTCAAGGTGACCAGGGCAGCCAAACAGGTCTGGTTCCATCCAGTATAAAGTGGCGAAGTACCCTCTGTCTCTTTCACTTACACAAACTCTCCACAGCACTTCCCATTTTTGTGCTTTTGAATACGCTTTAATAACAGTCAATATTTTAAAATCTAATTAAAATCTGACCTGACAGTTTGGTATTATGCTCTTGCACAGCCAGGAGCAAAGCAGGTACATGCAGCCTTGAGTGTTTAGCCAAGGAAACAGATTGAGGAACATGTATCCATGTTTGATCTGCATGGTGTCCTGAATGTTAAGTTCATCCTGCCCAGTTCCCAACATCCACCCTCTGGGATCACTTCCTTACAGGATACAGTTCTGCCAACATCTCAGCAAATTTGGTTCTGATAAAATCAAAATACGTCCTCTTCATGATGCTTTTACCTTTAGCGAGTCCCAGGAGCGCTTAGTCATTCAGAGCTCTGGATTCTGCAGCAGGACTAACATCAACATGCACAGAACTGTGCAAATAACAATTAGTGCTCAGTCCTATGCTAAGACAGCCAGCCATGCTTCTGTATAAACAAAGACATGAATAAAACCGGGAGATAAGGTAGTTTTCATAACACACGTGTGGGGGTCAGGTGGAAATGGGATGGGGTGGAGGTGGGAGGAAGAAAGACAAAAAAGAAGCACAATGACTGCCAAATGGAGATGGACAAAACTGAGAAGTGAGAGTAGTCCCTGTGTTTTACAATCATGGAACAATACAATGAGTCACACGTTGCAATCATTTTTGCCCTCTTGTGTAGGAAGGAGTGCTATATCTATTTTAAAGATACAATGAAGTGGGAAATGTACAAGAGGTCACACAGTAACAAAGCGAGGCATGAAAGCAGAGGACTCTGCTATCCTGCTCTGGGAAATGAGTGACTGCTAAAGCAAACAGCACTTAGCAGTAATCCATTGCAGAAAGTGAAAACCAAGCCTTGTGAGCTCTGGCTAGAGCTGTGGTGTTATTTTGGCTTGGCCCTGAGCAGTACTTAGCTGAGAATGAACTTCAGACTGCCTTTAGCAGCAGTTTGTTTGTTTTCACTATTGAGTGTCCACAGAAATGCTACATGATGGCTAGACTCTAAATGTATATCATGTATTCTCCTAGTCAGTAAAACTAATAATTGCAATATAACCTCAACCAAAAATACACTTTTCCCAGTAAACGGACATATTAGCAATCAGTTAAAACATTGGTCAATATTTTAGGCTTTTTGAGAAACACCAAAACAGGTTTGTTTTGTGGTAATTTTTCAGTAAAAGGTGAATCAGGGATAAGTGAAGAATAAATTATTTTATTCAAAGGAGTTACTGGAAACTACATAAATTGTGCACAGAAGAAGCATTGTCCCTTGAGAACACCTGTGGGAAATGTTAGGTAGCATCTCTGCCTCTTCTAGTGTCCCAGCAAAGGCTGATGCCCTTAGGAGGAGCAGACATGCTGATTAGTTTGTATCTTGTAATTACTTTATAGATTTTAGTCTTTATAGAACATTTCAGTATTGGAAAACTGCTGTAAATCCTTTTCAATCTGTGATCATTTTTCTTTGTGGTTTTGTTGCTGTTTTTCTGTGCTTATATGCCAGATTTAAAGAAAAACCTTTTCCCATGCAAATGATATGCTTTCCCTTTGGGAAGTTTCATAGTTCTCCCTTTCCAAGCACAAACATAATGCCTTGCAGTATCACCAGCACCAGGTAAGATCATGCCACCTACCTCATTACCTCCACAGCAAACTCACACAAGACATGTCAGAAATAACTACTCTGTTGCAAATTCTGGTGTAGTCCATAGGAAACCAAACACTTGCCATATATATTGACATCTGTTTATTTTCCAAATGAACTCTTCAACCCATATAGATAAAGAAGATTGTGTTTATGTGACAGTTGCAAACAATATTTTAATAGAAAAGCAGACATTTAGGCATTTCCCTTTTCAGTGGGGTTCACTCTCAGCAAATGCCCAAGCGCAATCCAGGTAACTGTCACGTAAACACCTAAACAACTTCAAAGCTCTGTGTCCCCAGCTGCTTGCCTTACTTTCTGCCTTACCTGCCAAGATCATGCTAATGGTGAGAAAAGCTGGGGGAAATCATGCTGCATTAGGAGTTGAGAACTCCTATACATGTGTGTGTGCCTCTCATTCCCCCACCTTTTTAATTTTTTACCTTCAAAAATTGTTGGGGTTGTGTGCTCATATACTGAAGTGCTATTGGCTTAGTCTATGACCTCCAGCAAGTCAGTGCAGCACTGATTGAACAAAGGAATGGATGTTCTTCAGCTAGTCATTTCCACACCTACCGCAACAGTTGGATTACTGCTGTCCAGAGCAAGCCCTTAGTCAGTTTGGTGTCTAACTTCTGCATTTATATTACTACTAAAATACAAGTCTAACTGAAAGCCAGAAGTAAGAGATGTAAGAATATCCACAACCATAACCACAGTTTATAATTTATTGTCATACAGACATCACAAAATATCTGTAGAGAAGCATTAACCTTGATTTTTCTGCATCATATAATGTTTAAAACCATCGGCAAAAATCATCATGAGATACAGCATGCATTCTCCTCTGACAACAGAAGAGAGAAGAGATTTGTTAGGAACCGGCTCAAATTCTCTCACTCACTCACTCACTCACTCACTCACTCACTCACTCACTCACTCACTCACTCACTCACTTATTCTCTCTCACATAAACAGACACACAATACACATTCCTGCATGGCCCAAAGCTGATTCAAACTCATTTCAATATATGTAGTACTGTCTCAAGATATTTCAAAGCGAAAAAAGATACATTCCTTGAAATAGAATAAAATAACTATACTCCTACAGAGGGGTTGTAAAATTGGCATGTATTACTTCCTAGCTGTCATCAGGAGTCAAAACAAATATATTCACAGAACGATCTCCATACCTTGTGCTTCTATTTGATGAACTGGTTTTGTGCTTCTCTGCAATGCAGACAAACAATTCTTTTTCTTCTTTTTTTTTTTTTTTTTTTTTTTGATAGCTAAGTACCATGACCTTCCTAAAAATATTCAAGGATCCTTTAGTGGAAAGCTCCACAATATCTTCACAGTGTTACTGTTCTTTATAGCTCTGTATGATTTCTAAATGGAATAAACTGAACTTAAAATTATATAATTATAAAATGTGGTATTAGACAAGTTTCAGACAATTGAAATTAAAAGAAATATTTCATAGATTGCTTAACATTTATGACAATATTTTTTGCATAATTTTTATATCGCTCACATGCATATCACAGACAACAACTAAATGCTGATGGCATAAATGGAAATTTTTCTATCACCTTGTGTATCTTGTTGTCCCTAATCACTGTGAGACCAGTATCATCCTTCTCTGTTTTCATAATTCAAGTTAATGGCCACTGCTTAAAATTTGTTTTTATAGATAGATTTAAGGCACTATTCATCTTTTGAAAAGCACTGATTTTACAAAAAACACCACTGCTTTGGATGACCTTAAATCAAAGTGGGTCTGATTTATATGAGCTACAACTCAGGTCCAACAAGAACAAACTTTTAAAGCGAAAATTATTGTGCCAAATCTGAAAATGCAAAAGCTCCATGATAAAGGATGCACCTAGTGATACACATCTATCTTCTGTACAGTTTTACTCACTCAAACATAGCAATTAAAAATAACATTAACTCACGACACAACATCTGAGCTCAGAAAGTAGTTATTGCTATTCTATGGTGACCAGTGAAAGAATCTGAGGGAATGGCCTGAAGTTGTGTCAGGGGAAGTTTAGGTTGGATATTAGAAAAAGGTTCTTTACGCACAGGGTGGTTGAGCACCGGAACACGTTCTGCAGGGAAGTGGTCATGGCACTGAGACTGACAGAGTTCAAGAAGTGTTTGGACAATACTCTCAGGCACAGTGTGAGTCTTGAGGATGGTCCTGTTGGACTTGATGATCCTTGTGGATCCCTTCCAACTCAGCATATTTTGTGATTCTGTGAAATTTATGCATCTGAGTTTTCAGAGGTCACTGACATCTTGATAGCTGATGGAAAAAGGTTTGAAGGCTTTCTCCCAGGATGAGGTGCACCTCAGGATGGGTGGCTAGGTCTTGACTTAATCCAGGACCTACCATACTCACAAGAGCTTGAAAGAGAATGCCAGATACACAGAACCTTACTATGAGCTGCTAGAATTATAGAATATCTGGAATTTTGTTCTGCTTATTATGTAACTTCAAGTGCTTTCATCCCTTACAGTAATGGCTGTGGTTTCATGGCCGCTTGCCATTTCAGGGCCCTCTAGTATTTTAGGCTGTCTTTAAAACCCATTTATTGCTAGAAATACCTATCAATGCTTTACTGCTGATGAAAAGAAAAAAATCAATTAAAACATTAATTTAAAATGTGAAATGTTTACGCTAAGCCAAATACAACAATAAAAAACAGACACAAGGATGTACTTTGTGACAGTGTGTTTTAGCTAACTAATTATAACAGCCATGGACAGTGCCAAGCCTCCTTATCATGTACATGATTAAAGAATAAGAATATGTAACTCTGGGCAGATGATTTAAGAAGGGAGGAGAGGCCTTACATATTAATCAACTGTGAGATTAAAGAATTATCATAATTTCACAGACTTTTTTATATTTTAGAATCTTAGTACTCCCTTAGTCTGAATTCTTAGCTATGCAAGCCCAACCAGGCAGCAAATGCTGGATATGTGTATCACCACGATGCACTTCCTGGAGTTCCTCCAGTTCTCATGCTAGACATTCTTAAGGCTCTTTATAGATAACAGCCTGATTTCTTGCTGTGTTTTTTCTACTATGTATTACAATATTTACCTTCACTCTATGTCAAATTGAATATAATTCATATCTAATCTAAGGCAAGCCTAAGCTCATTTTTTACTAAAATGCATTCTAGCAAGAACCTTTTTATAGTTGTAAATAGTCAGACAATGACATTTCTAGGGAGACTCTTAAACAGTTCTGAAGGGAAGAAAAAGAAACTCAAATCACCTTCTGCACAAGGGATTTTCCACATTTGGTACCAGAATGTACCCACCTCTCTTATCTACAAAAGTTTTAGAGTTTCTGATCCAGTGTTGTGAATTTTCAGTACACTACCTGTCAGCTTTTTGATAGTCACAGTGTTTTTGAATACATATTGAGAGCTTTATCCATATGAGATTAAAGTACCAATTCAAGACAATGACATAAGAATGCAACAACATACCATTTATGTAGTGTTGTATTATTTTGTTACTTACATTACAAAGCATCTCACATTCAGGATGCAACCACGAGTAAGGTCACTTTTTTTATAGGAACACACAGTATGTGGAAAACTAGGTCAAACCCCATGCATATGTATAGGATGAAAGGATCATCCTTGGATCAAAGACCTTGCAGTTTAGTTGAGACTTTCATTTTAGATGCTACAGGGAAGATGACATCTGACAGGCAGCTGCAAATGGAACAGCCATTGCTCAGTTGCATGCCTATTCTCAAAAGTGTAATCCAAGCTTGGATCTCGAGAGGATGGAGGATAAAATATGTAGTCAGGCACATGAGCTCCAGAGAGGACAAGGAGCTAAGAAACCCCCAAAGCTGGTGTTTCACAACACCAGCTATAGATTTCTATGTCAAGATCAAGGCTGTACATAAAGCTCTCAAGAACTGTGATGTTCACCATTACAGGATCTCACCTCCCTGAATATCTTCCAAGTCCCTGAGCCTCCAGGTGGGAGTTGGGGGAGCAAAGTCTCTCCCACTGTAAGGGAAGAGGGGATTCAGTACCACTTAATGAAGGTGAATAGCCAGAATTTTATGGGACCTGATGACATGGATCCCAGGGTTCTGAGGAAGCTGGCTGATGTTGTTGCCTAGACAACAAATTCAAAAAATCACGGCAGTCAGACAAAGTCCCAGATTAGTGGAAAAAGGGAAATATTGGTGTAATTTTTAAAAAGATAAGAAAGGAACACATGGGGAATTACAAACTGGTGAGCTGCATCTCTGTGCCTGGGAAGATCATGGAGAGAATCCTCATGAAAGCAATGTTAAGGCACATGCAAGACAAGGAGGTGATCTGAGACAACCAGCACGGCTTCACTAAGGGCAAATTGTGCCTGCCCAATCTATTGGCTTTCTATGATGGAGTAACTGCAACTGTTGAAAAGGGGAGACTGACTGATGTCATCTACATAAACCTCTGTACAGCCTTTGACACAGTCCCATATGACATCCTTATCTCCCATTTGGAGAGACATGGATTTGAAGGGTGGACTATTTGGTGGATAAGGAATTGGCTAGATGGCCATAGCCAGAGAGTTGTGACCAATGGCTCTGTGTCCAAGTGGAGGCTGGTGACGAGAGGTATCTCTCAGGGCTCTGTCCTGGGACCAGTTTTGTTTAGTATCTTTATCAATGACATTGACAGTGAGATCAAGTGCACCCTCAGCAAGTTTTCAGATGACAGGAAGCTGAGCGGTGCAGTTCACATGATGGAAGTACGCGATGACATCCAGGGGCACCTGGACAAACTTGAGAAATGCACCCACAAGAACCTCAAGAAGTTGAACAAGTCCAAGTGCAAAGTCCTGCACCTGGGCTGGGGCAACCCCAGACATGAATATCGACTGGGAGAGGAACTCATTGAGAGAAGCTCTGTGGAGAAGAACTTGGGGGTTCTTGTTGATAAAAAGCTGGACATGAGCCAACAGTGTGTGCTCACAGCCCAGAAGGCAAACCACATCCTGGGCTGCATCAAAAGAAGTGCGCCCAGCAGGTCCAGAGAGGTGATTCTGCCCCTCTACTTGTCTCTGGTGAGACCTCACCTGCAGTGCCGTGTCCAGCTCTGGGGCTCCCAGCATAGGAATGACATGTATGGACCTGTTAAAGCATGTTCAGAGGAGGGCCATGAAGATGATCAGAGGGCTGGAGCATCCCTACTATAAAGACAGGCTGAGAGAGTTGGGGTTGTTCAGCCTGGAGTAGCGAAGGCTCTGGGAAGACCTCATTGCAGACTTTCAGTACTTAATGGAGCCTATAAAAAAAGGGGAGAGCCACTTTTCATAGTGATAGGAGCAGGTGCAATGGTAGATTAGATGTTAGGAGGAAATTCTTTACTCAGAGACTAGTGAGGCCCTAGCAAGGTTCCCCAGAGAAGTTGTGATGCCCCCTCATTTCTGGAAGTGTTCAAGGCCAGGCTGGGTAGGGCACTGGGCAACCTGATCTAGTATGTGGCATCCCTGACCATGGCAGAGGAATTGGAATCAGATGACCTTTAAGGTCCCTTCCTATATAATCCATTCTATGATCAGGATGCTCAGGTGCCTGCTAGAGATGTTTACTATTTATGAACTGGTGCCGGTGGAAAATGGATACAAAAATAGATGTGGCCTGTTTCCTGCTGCTGGTTCTTCCCCTAACAGTGTAATTAAAAACTGAAACATGCCATTTTGCATACACAAGGAAATGCATATTTATAGGTGATTTCAACATGGCATTGATTTTTCAACATACTCAGCAGCCACTCTAGATCATGAAAAACAAGATAATGAAAAAAATTTAAGAAAAAAAATTAATGAATTCCTGGCAAGTTTTACATTCTCCTTTAAAAAAATTACATACACCCTCCCTTCCTCCCTTCCCTCCAGCAAATACCACTCATGTTGAAGATTAGATTATTTTTCTCCTGATTCCTCTTTAGCTGCCAGAGAATGACTCATTGTCAGATTGATCTAATTACAATTACAGACCTTGTTCTTCTGGTGTTACAAGGGAAAACTAGGAAACATAAAGGAAAAGGTCAATACAGAAAGACTCTACAAGTCAGAAGATGTTAAACAGTGCCACTAGTGATTTCTGTTGATTTTTCTGCAGCATTTTTTAACAATGGTGCAACAGCAATCAGTTCTCAGATACCTTCCTGAAAGTTTGGTTTTGTTTCTGTGCCATACATTGCAGATTTTAGATCTTTGGCATAAGAGTGAAACAAGAATTTAATAGTTTAATAAAAGGGACATTATGTAGTTATTGTTAGCAGAATAATAAAAACGAGCTATCTCTGTAACACGTGCATGTGTTACTTTGAAAGATTTATACATTTGGTAACATATAATTTAACAACAACTGGTCTTCTAAGACATTAGCAAAGTGGGAATGTTTTGAAAAAGATGTTTGCAATGTTTAACTTTTTAATATTATTACTCTGAAGACATTATAGTGTAAACTTTATGTTAACTTACAGAAAAAGTCTTATCAAACAAATTGTATAGTGTCTAAGTAATGCATATAGTTTATGACTCTAATTTATACACTTTGAAGGTAAAAGTATACTCAGAAAGAATGAAACTCTTATCCTGAGAAGACTTGTCTGTTGTTTGCCATTACACTTTTTCCCTGAGCCAAAGAGAAAGGTCAAGTCTAAGGATCTTGCTTTGTCAAAAAGATTATTTTGTATAAGTAATCAAGAGCATTAAACTTGTGCATTACTATAATAACTGTAATAATTTTTGTATTTTCATATACTTCTAATTTTCAGAGATAATGTAATTAGAGGGTAGGTATTTAACTGCACTATCCCTATCACTGCCTTTACCTATCAGCTGGCTTTATGCAGGTAAATATTTCACCCCTGAGAGTCTCCTCAACTTGTTTTGAGATGCTGACACGGCTTTAATAAAAAGCACAGTTACCTTAACAGTTTTGCAGAGGAAACGATTAGTAAACCTAACTGGTTTGGCATTTCAGAATCCATTGCCTCTGGTGGAGAAGTGCTTCAAACACAATACTGATGCAGTAACATTTTGAAAGACGTTTTTAATTGGAATTCACAGAACAGGTTAAGTTGTTAGGACTATTTACAGCTTACATTTATTCACTATGTTTCAGTCTGGTAAAAAAGCACTCATAATCACAGATGACAAGACTTTGCCTTTTTTATTTTGGACAAGAGATATTATCTGTAATAAGTAATATTGTTTGTGAGTGATTAATTAAACAGATGTAATTTTAAAGGAGGCTGGGAACATAAGTGCAGGTCACCTGAATATCTGTACTGTGAAGGGACATCTGCTATTCTGTACTCTTTTATCCACAAGGTCATGCCTGTTATAGAAAATGAGTGTCCTCAGCAGCAGCTAAGGCAGTTGCACAGAAGAGACTCAGTTCAAGAGCAAAATAGAATAAATGAAAATGAGGAGTCAAAAAAAATCAGAATTTCTATTTCAACATTTTTGTCATAAATGATGAAAAATCTAAACAATGGAAGGTATGAAAAAACCCCAAACAAATATTGAAAATGTATGATTAGTTTGTATATTTAACCGAAAATAAATGCCTTGATATTCTCAGTCCTCAAGATGTTAGATTTTGGCACTTGGAACAAATGAGTTAATCTAACAGCACATTGCACAGGTGGGATTAATTTCCACTAGTAATAGGTGTCTACAATGCAAACATTTACAGCTGAGCCAGCCATTCTGTATAGGCTATTGGTCATCTCACAAAATAAACTTCTGAATCAAGCACTCTCTGTAGGTGCCTTTTTTGGCCTTTGATAGGGATAACCACCTCTTCATACACGTAAAGAGTCAGAAGGATCACATCTGTATTGTAGAAACAGCATTTTCCACAGAACTGCAGTTGTGCAGCACTTGCCTTGTCTCACTGAATAGTCCCGAGAATGTCTGCAGTGGTACAACCTCACCTCTCTGCAATACTGAGGTTTGGGGAAGATACCTAATAAATGTAAAAAATTTGAACCAAACAAAAAATGTAACAGCTTCACAAGAGGTGTGAATACTGTAAAAGTCTACGTGAAAATAGATGCTAATAGACAAAGTTGCTGATGCCAAGTTGCTTTCTTCAGTGTAAATGCATCTCAGTGAAAAACACATACTGGGTATCAAAGGTGCCTCCAAGGAGACAGTAGATGTTTGTGTAGGTTTTTCAAAACATTTATATTTCCAGTAATCTGAAACTTAGGATTTGATTTATGTAGCAGAGCTAGCCCTTACAAACATATTTATGGAATGCTCAACAGATGAGTTACAGAGAAACTGACAGAAAGGATGTTGATAAAGAAGAGGCAATGTGTTGTCACGCAAAATAATGTGATAGAGGTTGGTTAATGGCCTTAATATGCTGACAGGCATTCTCTGCTATTGTGACATGCCACCTGCAGGTCACTGGTCCCTGCTACTCAGATACTATCTCCCTGAGACACTGCCCTCCTCATATGTACCACTACTTCCCCCCCTTTGTCTCCTCAAGTTGGTGCAGGCACACCATCACATCTCCCACTGAAAAGGCAGCAAGTTTCTCAAGACCTACCAGTAAAACCATTTCAACTAACCCAGCTGAAACAGGTCACAGCATCTTAAATGAGCAGTTTGAGAATGAGACCAGGGGAAGTTGTAGCTGGCAGGTGGTGAAGTGTAGGAGGATATGGGAACATTTGCAGCTGTGCAGCTGCAGAAAGATGAGGGTCTATTTATTTCCTAAATAAACGGAGCTGTCTGTCACCATGACTGCCCAGTCATACTCCACTCTCTGGCTTAGTCTAGCAAAAGAACCCCGATGAGACGTTAGGATACACACAGAGGAGAAAGGAGAATGACACTGGTAATGTGGTGATGTCTTTCAGTGAATTAGTGTGCAGTGTCATGTAGGACATTGTGACAGCATTGACCATCTACCAAAAGCAGAATCACAAACTTTGACAGGATTCACTCAGAGTTGTTAAACCACTCAGAGTTGTTAAAAACTGTGCAGATAGCATGAAAAGAAAGTAGTGGCAGCTCCTAAGAGGATGGAATATGTTCAAAAGGGCATACATATAAAAGGTGCTTGAAGGCCTCAATCTTAACTTAATTTGTAACCCGAGACCACAGACATCCAAAGCCATGAATTTTAAAAATGGGAATAGGAAACAGATTTTTCACAAAACAGGAAATTATAGAATGGCATACATTTATACAGGAGGTTTTGAGAGCTAGAGTTTAGCAAATAGGCAAAAGCACTCAGACACCTTTTTGGATATCAGAAATATCCAGACTTTTTATTTTTCAAGCCACTGCATTTTGGAAATGAAATTACTTGAATAAATCTATTTCCACACAGGAGCAAAGTCTTTTGGGCGGAGGATGAGTCCATATTGTTAGCAACACATTCCACATAAGCTCACTCACCAGGCTATCCATGTATTGATGCTCTTTGAAATTTCTGTTTCTCACCACCCTGAAGAAAGACACTGTGGATCTCATCCAAGTAACAAGTTCCCCAAAATGTCTAGCAAACATTCAAAGGAGAGTTAAATGGAACACTACAAGGTACTTTAAAGTTATCATTAATTATAATTATGCTTTTAAGTAATAAATAACAACTGTAATTTTCTTTGCCTTCATTTTTCATTTCTTTACTTTCCTTAGTAGAAAACTCTAGATAATACGGGCTGCACAACACAATCCACCCATCAAACTAATTACAGTATAAATTTCTACTCGATTTGTTTAACTAAGCATTAGTTGGAAGTTTCTTGGGAAACCCTTACTAACATAGTGAAAACCTTCCTTTATAAAAATCATTTGAAAGAATATAAGAAAGGGAAGAAATCCATTGAAACTTAGCTCTTAGAAAGCTGATGAATAAGCTAATCTGTTACTGAATGACTCAATGTTAAATTGTTTAAAAATGGCATATGAACAAAACCCCAGGAGAATGCCATTGTTCTGAGCTATTTTCTTTTCTTAATTAGTCCTAATGCTATTTTATGAAGCTATTATTCTCTTTTTTAGGTGCCTTCGATCTGAACACATAAATATGCAAGTTACAGAAAATAAGTACCACATATAATTTCCAAAGTTAAAACTTGGACTTTAAATTGGAAATGCAGTACTGAGCAAATTACTGAATTTAGGCTTCTTTTAGGATATAAATTGAATATGTTAATTTTATTCATCAGAAACAATGGCACAGTGCACATACATACGAAATCCACCAGAAATAAGGGAAGGTCACCAGGCTAATCACTTTGGCTTACTTCCCTCTCTGTACTCCCATCTGCCTATTTTCTCTGTGTTTTGTATTTAAAAGGAGTAACTTGAACGACGTTAGGCCAAAATCTAACCTACCTTTTTTTTTTGTTAATTTTAATTAATTTCTTTTTTTCTTTGCAACGTCTCTGTAATTTCTACATCTTTTACTTCACACATGGTTTCTCTTTAAAGCCAACTAAATACTGTCACCTTTTTTTTTTTTCCACTGATGAGAAAACCTGTAACAGTACACTACTGAATCATCATCGCCAGGCTTGGATCTTTGCATTCTAATGGTGTCGTAGGCAGAATGGGTATCTGTACATTGAGAAACAGGTCACCTTAAGCCTATATGAAATTAGAATTAGCAAGGCTGCAGATCAAACCAATAGAAGCAGAAGAGCATATTTCAAGAACATGGTTTCTTGGAACTGTATTCTTTTCACATAATTTTGTGCAAATAGATTAATTTCATTTCATATTAAGATGCAGCACTTTGCTCCGAATCCCTTCCTTCCAGGCCAGTACAGTCTGTGTTACTTATTAATCAAACACTGTGGAAAAGGAATTTTATCAGTAGGTGAGTACAGTCATTTATGAGGAAAGAAAACAACCTTAAGTATAGAAATCAAATCAAGGGCTACAAAAAGTACTCTGTTCTGGTATCAGCAATGCCAACTTCTGAAAAAGAATATTTAAAATTTCTCTGAGATGGAAATGGAGCCAAAACTCACTGCAGAAACAGACAAACCTGCCAACTTCTCATAACAGAGCTCAAGACCTAGTAACAGACCAACGTGCAAGTCAGTTCCCACAACTTCTCTTGGATCAGTTCAGGAGTGGCTGGGACTCATGGACCACAACAGCTGCCAGCTCATGAGGGCTCTGCATGCTGGGATGAGCAATGAGGAACCCAAGCTACAGACTGAAACTGGAAGAGATCCTAAATTACAGCTTTCTTCTTCGAACCTACCCTAATCATGTTCATACCATCTTGCTTTGGCTTTCTGAGTCTCTAAGAAGCAGATTTGCAATGCAAGGTGGCCCAGTGAAAACCAAAGGAGCAGAAGAGCTGGTATTCTCTGTTATTTCTATTATATATTCAGGATGTCTTTGTAGGTTTTCCACCAGTCTCCAGCAACTGCGAAAGAGTTTAGCTCACCTACTTACATTTTCAGAACTCTCATGAGATAATCTGATGGTAGCAAACTATGTAGTTGTGGCTGGATTTGACTTTGAAACATATGCATGGGTGCCACTTCTACTGCTGCTGGGTAAAGAAGAGCACAGTGGGTACTTTGAAGGGTATTTCACTGCACAGTTACATTTATGCTTCCTCCAAGCAGAAAACAATGATCTTTCCTGAAGGTTGTTGTGGTGGGTTCCGAAACCTTCTAGAGAAGAACTGTATGAGGGCTCTGGATGAAAATAAAGGCCTTATCATAAGGTCCATCCCTCTTCCATGTTGTAGGAGACTTCCACCCCTTATATTCCTGAAATTACAGGAATTCTATCCCATTTGGGCAGTACTATACAAGATGAGCAGAAGAAAAAGCCTGGCTCCTCCAGAAGAAGGGGAGAGAGAAGAAAGTTGTTGCAAAGAAATGGATTCTTCATCTCTCCAGCACAGATTCAAAGAGGCTAAGCTGGAGACTGCAAATGTAGTAAGAAGATGTGGACAGAGTTTGTGGCTCTACGAGAGCTCTATCAGCTTCTCAGACAACAAGAGTGTACATCCTATGCTACAGAAAATTCGTTTGATAAACTAAATCCCCCAGAGCAGTTCCATCGTTGTAGTCTTTCTTTCTTTGTAAAAAAGGAAAGCATTAAAATATTGTGTTATGGTATGCTATGCATCCAGGACAGCCAGCAAGGAAAATGTGAAAGAGAAGCTTTTTATTCTTGGAGTGGTACTATCTTCCATCCTTTTCAGAGCCATATAGTTTCACAGGGTATGAATCTTGTCCCAGACAGTATGTTTTGGGAATTTGCTATTCTCTGCTGGAGAAATGCTAATGAACATGGCCTTTTACCCAAAATATCTACATGTCTGGGGCTCTTGCCAACTTGTTTGTTTGCTTATTAAGAAATAAGTTTGCTCCTCATGCTGAGAAGTTGCAGCAGCAATTGGAGAGGCTTCTGTATAGGGAACAAAGAAAAAATGTGATTCGCATTTGGCAGCATCTGCCATTACACATTGCAGAAGCCGCACTTAAGCCGGTGCTTCCTAAAGCAAATAAACTAACAGAAATAGTCTTATCCATCAGCATCACTGTATAGGTCAAAGCAGGCAAATGCAGCATATCAATTTGATCTGGGATGCTGTACCAAAAGACCTCAGGAGGGCTTTCAAGGAATGATGACAGTAACTCTAGAAAGGCCCTAGGCTATTTGAACTGAATAGCAGATGTATTGAGAGATGATACCCCTCTCAGGTACAGAATGGATTGCCTTTGCTAGAAATGCTACTAGATATTCAAATGAGAGAAAAGGTGAAGTCATGGTTGCCCTTTCACTTCTCTCTGAGACTACAGGATGAAAACTGGGGTGCAGGTCTGCAATCAGAAGCCTCTTTGCCTTTAACCATGAAGGAATCAGTCACAATCTGGATCACAATTCAACCTGTATCTACAGTCATAGCCTGGAATCTGGAGAAGGAAAAAAATATCTACTTAGAAGAAAATTGTAGTGCTCCCTCTGCTGCTCCTTTTTTTTCCCAGGTACAAAGACAGAACATTTGGAGAGGTTTTACAGTAAAAAAGTGTCAGCCACTTAAAAATACTGCAAAATTTAACTGCATGAAACCCAGGACAGAAAGACCAAACACCAATGGCCCAAATGATGTTTTTCTCATAATAAGACAAATAAATCTAAGATCAACGAACAATCATCAGCAAAAAAAAGATAATGTAAAACATAGCATTATAGAGTCATTATGGTTGGAAAAGATCTTTCAGATTCAGTCCAACCATCAACCTAGGACCACCAGCACATTCACCATTAAACCATGTTCTCAAATCCCATATCCACCCATTTTATGAACATATCCAGGGATGGTGACTCCATCACTATCCAGGGCAGTCTGTTCCAATGCTTTACAACCCTTTGTGTAAAAATACTTTTCATAATACCTAATCTAAACATTTGCTGGCACAACTTGAAGCCATTTTCTCTTGTCCTGTCACTTGTTACCTGGGAGAAGAGGCAATGAAGAAGATCGGACCTAAAGACAAGTGAGATACAAAATATGGAGAAGAAAACTCTTTGATTTTGGTAGTGCTACATAAAAATAAGAGTGATAGCACAGAATTTGGTGCTGAAAGTATGTTTTCTAACCTGAAGAGATGGGATCTGCAGCAAATAGGTGGTGATGGTCAGGGCTTCTCTGTGGAAGGATGCATACACTAGGAAAAAGCAAGGCAGGAAATACAGAAATGGATATTAATTTGAAAGGGTTCACTAATACACACATACAGCTAACTTATTTCTGTTTGGGAGTCCCTGGATAAAAATACGTACACAGGTGTTGTGTACCATATATCACCAAAACAGATAGAGTCAGTCTTCCCATACACACATAACAAACTTGATAGTCTACCACCAGCAAATCTACATGAAATTTAACTGCATAAAGGAAGCTTAGTTTTCTGGATGTCTGATGATCTTATCTATTTATCCACACATATTTATGGCATCAATGCATGTTTAGCAAGCATTCTTTTTTTTATGTCTACGTGCATATGCACATATGCATAGATAAATGAGAAACATTTATATCTTCTGGCCTTCATTCCAGTTATCTAACTGTTAAGCTATGTATTCAACTCTTACCCCTCTAAAACTGTTCTTCTGATCCTAGCCCAGTTACAGTTTGCTGCATCTTGTTTTCATTATGCTTTAAAATTAAGAAGTGAAGGAGGAAGGCTGTTAGAAAACCATTTGTTCGATGAAGAAGCCTACAAAAATGAAAAAATGTTTTATTGAGCTCTATTGGAAGAAACTATGCTCTTCTCATTAATTAATGAATGAAGTTTTCTCTCCCAATGGAATGGAATTCCATTTTTACACACACACATAGATATCATAAATAGATGCTGAATTTCTTTTTAATATAAATATACCCATAAACCAATTAACTGTTGTACTGTGTCATATATATAGTTCTGTTTTTATGGGTGTCATATCTTTTGCTGATTGAGTGCCAAAATCTCTTCTCAACCATTTCACTTCCAATACAAACTGCCAGTATACCCAGTAGCATATATTAATTTGCAGATGAGCAGGATTGTAATGGAATTACCAGCTGTTCTTCACATCTACATCTTTCGCCAAGATAATATTTCATAATGTTTTCTTGAACCACTCAATTACATGGAAAAACCTCTGTAATGACTGATCCTTGTCTCACCTTGCTCTCACATGGAAATACTATTAAAGCATAATTCTATGGGCAGGAAGAACATACATGAGGATATAGGAGTTGTCTCTGAAATACTTGGCTCCTTCCACAAGGAACAGCACGTTCTGCATAGGGCCGTATTTTTCCAGCACATTTGCCAGTACTGTTGTCAGGATTATCATATTAACTATAGACAAATCTATTGTGTGAAGTACTTACCATTTGACACATAAATGATGTCCTGTATTCCAAAAAACTTTTCTTGTAAGTGTAAAAGAGAGAAGAGACAACACCATGTAGACTGGAGAGAACAAAGAAGCAACACAGCTGTGCTGGGTTGGTGCATCACCCTGTGCAGCCCACAAATGGTCCAGCTCCCACCAAGTTTTTCAGAACCAGAGTAAAGTAAGATTGTTGCTGAGCCCTGGGTGTTTACAAAGGATTTTTCTTGAGCATGAGGCCCCAAGTAAGAGAAATCACAAAAGAACTTCCCTAAATCTAGGGATTTGGGAATGGAGAGATGAAAGGTGACAGAGTATGCTAAGAAGTGCATATGGTAAGAAAGGAACAGGCTACTAAGGAATTTGCAAGTGAAAATAAAGCAATTTATTTAATACAGCAAAAGACAGAGTCATGGCTTGAGGAGTGCAAAAAGAATATGACTGAAGTGATGGATGAGGAAAATGACCTCTGTAGTAAAGTTTGGTAGATCTGAGTGGCAGGACTGCACTCCTTTCTCACAGAGAAGCATTTTAGTTCATTGGCTCTGCTGAATTCAAAGGGATTACTTTGGTGATTTAAGTGCCTGCATCATGAACTTTAGTGTGATTCCTCTTGAACTTAATTCACCTGAAGCATTCAGTGTTGGGTCACACATGCCAAAAAGAGTATAGATCAGACAAACAAAGAATTATCATGGATCTAGAAAATATTAATTGCAAAGGAAAATTTGACGGAAGGAGGACTGTTAATCTAGAAAAGAGTGGGCTGAAAACCTGAGAGCAGTTTTCAAATGTGCCATAAGGAGAAAGGAAAAATCTTTTTTCTACATCTGAGGAGGACAAGAGGAAATGAATATAATGTGCAAGAAAACTTCAGATTACTCTTTAAAGAATGAAGTTTCTAATATAATTAAATTTTACATTTGTAACTTCACTTAAAATAGAGTTTCATGAGTCCAAATACTGTGTTATACTTTTTCAAGTGTCTATTACTGATCGAAATTGGAGTCAGGCAGAATGCTGAGATGCGAAATGGATCATTACTCTTTAGGTCTTGTTTTACAACTACTTCACACACTGGCAGTGGGAGAGGTAGTACAGAAGTTTACCTTGCAATAAGGTACACAGTAAAGGTATAGTCCCTGGAGCTGTGACAGAATGGGATAAAAAAGGAAAAGATTGTTACCTGGGATCAATTTTGTCCCAGAGACTAAAACAAAAAAACTCTCCAGCAAGATGAACCACTGTCATAGTAACTGTTGCTGGTACAGGCTATCATCGTTCCTATAAATTAAGCCAAAACACATATATGATCATATTTTAATTTGAAAAAAACTTTTAAAAAGCTTAAAGACTACCTGGTTCCCTGTATGTCATGTTCTTACATAACTACGGGACTTAACACAGAAATTTGGTATTTCTTATTTCTTCAAATGCAGCTTTTACATTAAAATTCTGTGGGCACTGTAATATTTTCAAGCCTTATAATGAAGTTTCCTGAACAGTTGGAAGTGATTAACCTTTACGATACTTGGAGATTTTAGTGGGGTTGAGGGACTACAAAAAGCAAATACCAAAGGACTCAAATTTGGAAAACACTATTCCCATTCATGTCACCAAACTCACTACAGACACTTGAAAAGCAGTGATTAAAAATAGCTAGACTAGATGCATGTGTCAAGCTGCAAGTGTTCCCAGAGGATAATCACACAGATGTCCAAGCTCACACAACGGAAATTACAAGGCAGGGTGCCTGCCACTAAAGAGACATTTTTCCTTCACACAGAAAATGGGAGACAGTCTTCAGAAAAATGCCGATGCCTTGTTCACACAGATTAAACCTTCCAGTCCCTGAGGGTCCTTATTCTAGCAAGAACTGTGAGATAAATAAAGACAAAGTATCTGAAAAGACACAATTCTTCCAAATAAACTGAAACAGCATTATTGGAAATCTAAATACAAACAAATCACAACTGAGGTCAGGATGCTGCTTTTAGTTCCCATGCCAAATCTTCCAAAATCAACATTGTGGTTTGGCTGTATGTTATCAATAACCGCTTGCCATGCATTCATCTGACATGACTCACTGACACTCAGCTTCCTTCCTGCACTTCCTTTGGCTCTCAAGCATAGGTCTGTATTCAGACTTAATTAGTAGTGATGTCACACCCCAGCCTCTCATAGCAGCCCCGAGTCAAGCCCTGTGCTCACACAAGCAGAAGCCAACAAATAGGTATGGCCATGGACACTGGTAACGCACTCGGCTTGGGAGAGTCTGCCAGGGAAACACAGGACAGCCCAGAGTTACTGAAATCTGAATTTTAAAATAAATATTAATGTTGGCTAAATTTTTATAAGTGTCTTAATGACTGAATCCTTCTGCCCTGTTTGCATGGAGGCAGCTGAGGAGCCTGTGTTAGCAGGCCTGGTAGCTCAGGCAGCTCCACATTTACACTGCTAATCTGCACAGCAATAGTCTTTAGCTCTTAAACTTTCTCATTTTAATCACGAGCACATGACACATTTTTTGAGGTTTTAAGAACCTCAGATAATGACCTAAACAGAAGTTTTACGTAATTTCTTTGAAAAACCAGTAGATATCCAGGAAAGTTTGTTGGGACACCAGACAATACAGGATACACATTAGTACCAAGCTGTCTCTCCCAGTCTATGAGTTTTATTATTTTGGCAGACAACCAATACTAAGCTGTAACTGTTTAAAAAAAAAAAAAAAAGAGTAAAAATAGCAAGTTACTGCAAAAGATGTGAATGCAAGGCAGTTGCTTTAAGAAAAAAGGAAGGCTACGCTTTCTGAATACTGACTTCCAAGTTACTTCGTTAAATGTGTGTTGTTATTCGGAACAACTATTTATTACAGACATGTTTGCCAGAGAAATACAGCAAACATTAAATATAATATAAAATGTTATATAAATATAATATAAAAACAAACAAAAAAGCCACACTGTTTTTTTTTTTTTCTGTTTCTGGAGACAGCTTTGAACTGACTTTGCTACTGCAAAATGTTTTACTCCAAAAGCTTTTTAGTTTCATAGTTCTTCACAAACACTAAGTAAAAATAGACATCTGCCCTTGAGTCTTAAGCCAACATAAAATATTTACAAGGATGGCATGACAACCAGTATGCTTCAGTTTCTCTTCTAGAAGTTGGAATTCCCCTGATAAGTGGAGGTTCTGTGCAGTGTTATCACACTATTTATATCAAGTGTTATA
>VWZG01009480.1:1382670-1406333 GCA_013396735.1 Grallaria varia
CTTCTCTTCTCTTCTCTTCTCTTCTCTTCTCTTCTCTTCTCTTCTCATTTCCACAAAGTCTAGGGCTGAGGTGAACAAGACTAGACACCCAAACTAGCTTCCCTCTTTTAAAACGTTCATTAAAAAGGTGGGGTACAATCATACAGTAAGACTTTGAGTTTATGTTAGTTGTCTAAGCTCTCCCTTAACTGACTCTGCAAACAGACTGACTTACTGCCAGTGCAACAGAGAAGACAGTCTGCAAGACTACGAGGATTTGCATCTCAAAGTGCTCTGACTGTACAGGCCAGAATTACCACTAGCCTAGAAAGACAGTGATGTCTGACATCAAAGAACAGTTGCGTTAGGATTGCACTGTCTAAGCAAGGAGCAAAGAATAATTTACAGAGCCACAGCTATAGACAGACATCTCATTAGGCAGATTATGTGAACTGAAATTTCAAGAACCTTTAGTAAACTATTTTTATACATGAATCAAGGACAACTCCATAAAAAAAACCCGCAGCGATCTGAAGAGGTCAAGACTCTGGATTTCGCCCTGCATCGTGGGCTGGTGTGTCAGGAACGTGATGCTGTGCGCTGCTGGGAGCGGCTCCCTCCCCACGCCGATGCAGAGGGAAGAGTGCCACCTGCTGAGGTCCTGCCGGCCTTCCTGCCGCCGCCGCTCCTCGAATCATCTCTGTCACACTGACAGCATCCCGCCCTCCTCTGCCCGTGCTCCGGGGTACCACGTGCCTTCCATCAACAGAGCTGCCTGCTGTGCTGGAGTTAGTGAACGGCGTGAGAAGGCATTCAGCCCGGGAAGTTAAAAGAGAATAGGATTCCCTTTTCACCCGAATCGTGCTGCAAATCCCCTGGGAACCAGTCTGGCAGGAACTGTGCTTTGATGAATTTTGTATTTACCTGTACAGAGATCCTTTGCAGTGTAGGCACAACCATGGATTAATTTTGGTCAATTTACACAAACAAACGCAACGTTTCTTAGGGTATTATAAAAGTAAGGATATGCAGGCTACTGAAATTAATTCCATTAATAGAACTTTGATTTTTGTAACCACAATTGCAGAGAAGATGAAAGTGAACATGATGGATAGCATACCATCATTTACTCCAGCATCAGTGCAACTTACCAGTCCATGGGCATTCCAAGGAGCCCAGATTCTGCTATGGCCTCAACTGCTAAATCTCTTTCTGTTACTTCTTCCGGAGGAAGCTGTGAGACATATAACTAGCTCTGAAACACGCTCAAATTAGTATTTAGTGTGCATGTTGAGACACTAGATAGAAAAAAAGAGTCTGGAAACCAGGACTTACACAAAAAAGCTAGATGAAGCAGATTGACCTGCAGAAGGCAGGCAGAAGGGAAAGAACAAGAACATAACTTATTCTGCACATTGATGATGAACACAAGGAGACATTTTACAACAAGGAAGCACAGTAACACCTTCTAATGATAAGTGGGGTACTGAAATAAATCATCTGAACAGGCTCTGTGGTCTGTCAGTGGTGGTCTTTAAAAAGAAGTCAGACAAACTTTCATCAGGGTGATGTAGGTATAGGTGATTCTGATTTGGTAAAGGGGAATAGCCTAGAAATTCTCTTGAGGTCTTTCAAACTGTGGGTTGCTCCAGTTCCTCTCTGAGGCTGTGCTAACTCTTGTTTCATTCCAGATTCACAATCCTAGATGCAAACTCCTATTTGTTAGCTTTAGTTTTAAGACACCAAATCCCTCTGGAAATTTTCAGTTCAATTTGCACCATGCTGGCAGACCCACAATATTCTCAAGCTCTAATTCAATGGTTCATATGAAGATTTGTATTAGGACATTTTGCAATAAAGGAGCTTCAGGCACTTTTATTTTCTGAGCACTTTGGTTTTGTATCAAATGATTAGTCATTGTAAATTTTAAAACATGTAATACTGATTTAGAGAAGGTCATAATTATGACATGTGGCTGCTTCAAGTAACATGTGACCTTTCTCCTACAGTGGATTATCACCAGGCTCCATCTAACAACTAGCAATTCATCTTAAAATCACTACTTTATCACTCTGTGTACAATTCTGTGAATTTACAAAAAAGGCCATATGAGTGGTAGTAAAACAGAAAACTTCAGCAAATAATTTTTCTGAAGTTGTACTTCCCTTATGTAAGTGCACATCACTTACACAAAGCGGTGCATAATCATATTTCAGTAATGTGAGATACTGTACCTCGCAGGACAAGGGGGTGGCAGTTGGGCAAAGCACAAGAAAAAATTGTACCTTGAGAGGGATTATCTCTGTTAGAGAGATGGGATGCACTATTTGCTCCATTCATTTGCATAAAAAATGCTCTCCCTGTGCATTGTGCCAGCCTCTGTCTCTGGTGTGTTACAGATGGAAGTCCCTTCTTCCTCAGCGTGGGAAACAGGCAAGAGCAGTCTACAGGCTCTCCAGAGTACAAAGAGCCGGAGGCTGGTATTATGAGAGACCTTTGCACCATTGCTTAAGTGGGACTAGGGGTCCAACTCTACCCAAGCTCTGAAATGCCACAGAAGCACTTTGTCAGCCCAGGCAGGACACATTTTTAACTATACATCTCTGGAAATATTTGAATCTCTCTGCTTTCCTCTTGCTGTGAACAACAATTGTAAAAGTCAAAGGCTCCATCTCAATCATGCGCCATCTGATCAACATGTGAAATTACTGGCAAAACTGTGCCTGAATAAAAATTACAGAAGTCCTAAAACAGAAGCCAAGCTGAATGAAATGAGTAATAGCTACACTAGAAGAGAAATTACTTTGATAAAACTATACATGTAGAACATACTCACTTTTTTCTTTTTCATGCTGTTGTAACAAATACAGCACAGAGCCAGAAAAAAAGATAATGCAAAACCCTGACAGATAGGCAGACAGATAAGGTATGATTGGACATACTTTCCTGAAGAAAACTGTGCTCAATCAATCCCACAAATAAAAATACAACAGACAGCCTGGTAGGGTTCAATCCAGCACATGCCTGCCATTCTCACCCATGGGAGCTGCTGTACTCTATGACCTGTTCTTTTCTGTGGCTGCTACAAAACATAGTAGAAAATTGTACTGTCACTTAGTTAAATAAACCAGGTTACACCTAAAAGCATGAGCCCAGTTGCTGGTATAAAACATGTAAAGAGAAGAAAAGAGAGAGAAATTGTTTCCCTTTTGCACTTCACTGAATACAAAGTTAACTGCCTAGAAGTAAGGTTCTATATCTTTTGCATAGGCATGGTATAATTTACTGGTATGGTTCCCAATCACGTCTTTTTATACGCATTTATAGAGATTCTTATTTTGACAACTTGAATCCCACATCAACTGACAAAGAGCCAGGACATTTCAGTCTGCCCTTGAAAAGCAATGCGTTTCTGAGGCTGTGTACTAATGCTGAAATGTAAGTCAGCAATTTCAGTGTCTACAATTAGCAAGACTGCACTATTACGAAATGCAGTTGTGTACCGGCAAACAGTCAGTGTTATAAGAAATACAGCACAGACAAGTAGTGCTGCCTTGCATTATAGTTTCTGCAAAAGAATTTCGTTAGAGGATCTTAAAATTAACATAATAACAAATGTCTTTCTAGAATACTGAATATGTCGATTTACATATGATAAATATGTCTATAAAAATCAAGTAGCACACGTAAGATTAATTTGGTATGTATGTGCTAATTATTCGATGCTAGTCATCAACTATTTTGTCACTACAGCTGGACCTAGATGGCAAGTCTCACTGTGTGAGCTTGGGACAGTTATTATGGGAAAGGGATTGGGCTGGCTCAATAAAGTGCTCACTCAATATATTTTGCTGGCAGCCTCTGCTCCTGGGGTGTTGGCAAAATCACCACCAAGCCCAGCTGCTCTACTATTATTGCTGTCCCTGGTGGACCTGCTGGCTGCCCTTGTAGGGGTGGGTCACCTCTATTTCCCAACTGTCCCTGTGGTTGCTCGTCCATTCAAAGCTTTTCTTACAACATAAACAGATACCATCAGTTTGAACTACACAAATCCCATGTAATGCCTAGCAATAAAAACAACCAATTCTATCTCCTCCCAATACAGATTTCATACACCTTTTGAACTACACTGAATGAACTTTACTCCAAAATTAATTGGAAACTTCAATTTCTCTCTGTATTGTATGCAGAAAAATGCATATAAATTATCTTGTCTACATTCAAGTGAGAATAGTTAAATATTGCTAAATTATTTGTCAAAACTATTTTATAAATAAAAAGGTATTTCCTTTCTTACATGAGTTTTAAAAATATACACAAAGCATATCCCTAGCCTCCAAGTAATCCTCATGAAAACTAAATTAAAATAATGAATCCGATGCAAAATACTGTGTAAAAATGATACTATTAATGCAATTTTAAAGTAAATAAATATTTTCATAGATCAAGTGATTAAACCATAGAAGTTCAAAGTGATTTCAACTGCTGCATAACTATGTTAGGATCATTATCATGAGCAGACTACAACATTTTTGTCAGAAAAAAATGGAATTGAGCATTTAATTAAGAAAAAAAAAAGTGTATTGAGTCTGGCTGAGATGGTGTTAATTTCCACCATAGCATCCCTCAATAGTGGTGTGCTTTGTAACCAGAAAGGAGTTGATGACATGCCAGTGGTTTTGCTACTGCTGAGAAGTCCGAGGCTGTTTCTCCAAAGTTCTTCCCTCCCACTCACAAAGGCCAGACAGGTGGGTAGGCAAGATCTGCCGAGGAGATACAGACAGGACTGCTGACCCAAAGTTTCCAAAGGGATATTCCCTACACTGTGATGTCTCCAAGGCTAAGAGGAAGGAGGAGGAAGGGGGGCCCGCATTATTTATGATGCGTCTTCCAAAGTAAACACTATGCATGCTGAAGCCCTACTTCCCAGGAAGTCGCTGGACATTGACTGCTGATGGGACGTAGGGAAAGATACTTTATTTTCCTTTGCCTCTGCATGCATAGCCTTTGCTTTTGCTTTATTAAACTGCCTTTACCTTGACCCACTATTTTTTTCCCATCTAATTTCCCCACTCTGCTGAGAAGGGGAGTGATATAGCAGCTTGGTGGTCAACTGGCTCAGCCAAGGTCAACTCACCAAAATATGTTAAGAATTTTACTTAAGGAATGTTGTAAAGTTCACAAAAAAAGAAAATCATTCAATAAATACTTCTGTTGTAAGAAGTGCAACTCATCTTTTAAACGCATATAAACAGAATACCTACTCTGACAAGTTTGCTGAAGAACCTTTCATTGTACTCTTTAAGCTGTCAGCCTAGTTGGTATCCATGACAGTGTGCAGCTAACATCATTGCCTTGTATTGAGAGCTGAACAACTGTGTCCTGCCTAATTCTTTGCATATTATTCCTGAATTGCAGCATCCCTGATACTTCTAAGACTGGTGTTCTCTGTTATATTTGTTAATGTCAATAATTAATAGAGTATTTGGCTCTTTAAATGCCTGTGTATATGAGCTCTGGGGGAGTGGAGACAGAGAAACTCTTTTTGACCACCAGACCTACAAAAAATTAGAAGAGAAGAAAAACTGGATCAAATGCAACAGGTCTGATTTATCTTTGTGTTACTCCCAAGTTATGTATTACACCACTTGGATCATGGGAATTAAACAGATGTAGCCTGGGTGTGACATGGGAGGAATTAGACCTTTTGTCATTTGGACCCATCCCCCTTACTATAATAAAAGTAACTTCAGCATGCCCTTTACAAAGAAAAAAAAAAAAAGGAAAAGTCTGTATCTTAACAAATAAGCAGTGAAAATCTGAGTATTGGAGAGACATGATAGACTCATGCAGACTGTGTGCCTGGAGCTAGACACAGCGTTATTAGAATTCTCATGAAAAAGAGCACCAAAAGCAGCACTTTGAAGGAAGTGTTCTGCTCTCCTGAATGACATTTGCAAACATGCAGTTTCAGCATTTATTCCTAATTTAAAGCACTGCCCCATTATTTTCTTAAGAAATTCTGTGCCTCCAGTAGGTTTCTAGCCCAGCTGCTGCCATAAGCAACAGTAGTACTTTCTGCATTACACTGCTCTTAACTACAGTACTACAAAACTGATAGATACAACACATGGACTGTACTGAGGACAATTTGTAGAACTGCTTTTTATCATACTAGTATTTTCTGATTTGCAACAAAAGGAGAAAAGTAGACTTCAAATAGAAAGAAAACCCCAAACTTACTTTCTCTGCCTTTCCTCCCACACACTGCTAGCCAAACAACAGAATTACTGCAGCTTCACTTCAAAGACATTTACATAGTACTAGTGGGAAGGCAGTTCAGCAATGATACTTGTACATGCCTGAAGATTCAGCTGAGGTAAAAAACAAAGAAAGTTGGAAAGTTTCTTTCTAATGAATTCTCTCATCTATTCCAACTAGAACAAGCAAGAAATCAGAACAAATACTTGTGTTTTTTTCAGAAATGGAAAGTAGCAAACTTACTTTCTAAAGAAAGGAAACAGCTAGTTGGAAGACAATAATGTTTTCAATTATTAAGCAGGTGGAGCCCACTTTTAAGTTTCCATTTCAGTGCACAGGAGTAGGTTAATTTAAATGAAATACAGAATTTGTATGGTGGCATATATATCATTCTTTGATAGATGAACATGACAGTGCTAAAGATACCTTTAATATAATGGATTTTGCTTTAGTAAAATTTGCATAGATAACTTGAAATAAGCATCTGATTAAGAGAAAGAGAACTGCTGAGCTATTGGCTTAACGTGTAATTACTGCTAACACCCATTGGCTTAGGGGGCAGAGGAATGGAGGGTGGCATATGTGATGCCAATATCTGAAAATGTTTCTGAAGCTATTTGTGGAAGAGATTCTAGTAGGACTGATATCCATGGCAGAAAATTAGTAGAAAGTATGCTTAAGAACAGAATAAACACAAGGATACTAACAGAGGTTAATGGGGGGCTTTGGAGGCCAAGGTCTTTGAATAATCATTCAGATATGGGTGATTTGACTAATACAATATACTTTCATTTCAAAAAGCTTCTGGTGAAGATAACTGTAAGAGTCAAACAATACCTTCAAGGAAGAACAATGAAAAATAGTCAAAAAATAAAAATGGATTTTCATTGCTAACTAAAAATGAAAAAAAAAGCTTAAGAATAATTTGTTGTTTAGTTTTACAGTGGATGGGTATTACCTGATCAAACATGCACGTTTCAGCATACTCAAAAATGAACTGGACAATGGAGGAATAGAAAAGAACAGAGGTTTCTAATGATACTAAATTACAGATGTTAATAAAAATGAAAACTTGACTGCCAATTGCTGCAAAAGGGCCTCATGATGTCGAATGATTGTAAGATAAATAAGAAAATATAATTCAATAATAAATGCAGTCACACACTGAAAAAAACCAAACCAAACCAAACCAACCAAACAAACCCAACCAGCCTCAGGTATTCACTACTTCCTACAAGGTTCCTATGATTCAGTTTTTGCTGGTACAGGAATTACAGCCAAAACAATAGTTCAGTAGCAAATTTACAATAAGAAAAAGGTTTTGTACCACACTGTTCCACAACTGAACTTTGGAAATCATTGCTACAAGACATTTTGAATATCAAAAGTGCAAAATTAATACAAAAGACACAACTAGAGGCAAAAAAGACCCTTACGGGCTATTAATTACAAAACTGCAGTATAGTGTCTGGCTTCAATGTGCCTGCATGATAAATACCTCAAAGGAAGCTGAGATGGCTTACTATCTGCTTACCCTTTTACTGCCTTTCTTTCCTGAATATCCAACAGTGGCCACTGCTAAAGAAAGGATACAGGGCTATAAGTATTTTTTATTCAATCCAGTGCACCCATTCTTTGTGTGATGATCATGGGCACTGCTGGCACACAAGTAACTGAGAGGCAGAAACCATCTGCATTGCAGAACCAAGACACTGATCCTAAAGTAGCTTACATTTAGCTATTGGGAAAGTAAATCAAAGCCTTTTGAGAAAGGCATCTGATGGATCTTAACAGACTTTAATTGCAGGCTACAGCATCACCTTGTCAAAAAAAAATAAAAATCCTCCAGAGCTGAAAACTCAGACTTGTAGACAATGTGGTATGGGATTCACCATGAATAGGACATAACCAACAGCCAGACAAAAATATCCAAAGAGACTACTTCTAAAATAAGCAATGAAGAAAAAGCTGTGGTAGTGGCTCTGATGCCTGGAATCCATCATATCCATCCTCCAGATGAGACAAATTACTCTTTAGAAGTGCCTATTTCTTTCCATTGACTATGAAGGTGATCCAAGTGACTAGCTCAGATGTAGAAATTTTCATTAGTGATCTACAATCAGATTTGATGAATCCCACAGCCCTGCAGTCCCATTAACTCAAGTCTGACTAAACTTATCTGTACCTATTTTGCAAACCAAACTCCTCTGTGTAGTGCAATATTTACAGAACAAATTAATTTGAAGAAATGCACAGACAATTTTAATGAAAAATAGCAAATTTTGAGGCTACTGAACCTGAGTCGTAAATAATGTAAATAAAAAGATAACATAAATATGCTGTAGCTACTTACATCAGTTTTAGGTCGTGCTCCAGTCGATACTGGGTAAGGTAAACAGCCTAGATCCTGGTATTCTCCTCTTCTATTTTTCCAAGATCCCTTTTCTTGATGATCTCCATAAAAGTCTGTCTCTACTAGAAGAGGGCACTGTAAGAGAATTTTAAAAACCCTATGAATAAAGGCAAGTCATAAATATTTTAATGTGGACTCTAAGATAAGAACTTTGGAATTTTATCTTTGTAAAGCCTTTTTTTTCTCTGATGTAAGGCAAACATTTGGCCTCAATCTTTTTTCTTAAAACCACCTGCTGCACCATTTTTACATTTTGCTAAGTTAGACATCCAGATATTATATGAAGTCCTTTCCTTAACAGCTAGTAGACATAACTGGAGAACTAATCAATAGTATTACACCTTCTTAAACATCAGGGAAACAAATTACTTCATAGAAAGAGAATGGTTTTATTTCAATTATTTAAAACTATCTTTTAATTTTATTTCATGTTTATTTTTCTATTTGAAAAGAGACCTAGCAAATTCCCATTTTCAAATTACAGACTGAACTTTCTAAATCCACGCTTCCTTATCACCCCTAACTTGGGAGATCTCCCTTGTTTACTCCAATTCCATATATTTTTTCAAAAGATGTGTGTCCTAACTCTGGGCTCACACTGCATGCAAAGCCAGGAAGGGACCAACTGCACAACACTCCCCCACATATCCTGGTTTGCCTCAAAGGAATAACTCTGTGGGTGAGTAAGAAACAATACATGCTGCAATCCAACTGAAAATATGATGATTCTCATTCTTCAGATCTGCTCTTTCGGTGTTGAAACTAAGTACAACCTATCAAGTGGCAATGAAACATACATTAAACAAGAGCGAAACACACTGCAGCAAGAGTGATTTATCTCTGGTGTTTCATTTACAAAGTGCCTCCTTCTATATTGCTAAGATATTTTTTCCATAGGAAAGCTGCAGGTTTAGAACAGCAGTACTACTAAATGTGTTTTTCCAGAACTAGCACTTTTGCTGTTAGTACAGATAGTCCTGTTTTTTGCACTTTAATCACATATTTATAGCACTGGTGAGAGTATGTTTCAGAAAATAAATTGGTTACAGATGATTATTTTTAATATCTTTTTAGGGTCAGATACTGAGGAATCCAGTCAGTGCTACTGCCTTGTATCAAGAGTTCCATCTTTCACCCCGTGAATCCCAATCACTTTTCATTAGCAAATATTTAGGCTTCTTCCGTAACATTTTTGTTCAAGTGAGTTTTATTAATAACAGTTAGCATCACAACAGGATAATATAAAGAATAATAAAATATCAGAGAGTTACTTCTGTGAACAGATGAAAAATCTTTCAGTAGAAAACTAGCTGGCTGAACCTAGTGATTAAATTACGAAATATATTTCTGCGACACAGCATTTGCCATAAGAAATAAAAACTCTCATCTGTTAAAAACTGTCCACACTCTCGAGAGACCAATTTTCAGAGCAGCAGCTCCAACAAACCATGTTGCCATTCATACAGTAATCAACTGCTTTGGAGATCTTGGGTCTACAAAGTTGGCTTTACGTCTTTGAAAGCTTCACCCAAAAACACTTTCAATCATTAATTTCTTGCATCAGTACCCAGTTTATACAATAAAAATAGGATAAAACCATATGAAGAACCCATAAGTGCTTTGCCATTTTATAGAAGCCAAATATAACACAGTTACTAGTAAACATATATTTGAGATAGGCCTTCTTTCTGTTCAAGTTTCATTTTACGTGATGTGTGGAACAAACTACAAGCTACAGTAAGAAATATGGACCAAAGACCATGAATTCATAGAAGATAAACTACTCATACAATGAGTAGTTGAAAACAAGACTTTGTTATTTTTTTCTACAGCAACTCTCATTTTGAGATTTACAATATCTGTTTCTTCACAGTAAACTTACAGAGAGATTTATGAGGATTTCTTTCTTTTCTTTGACTATAAAGTAAGACTAAGTCCATTTAACTTTGAGGCAAATTATTCATAAATGTTTAAATTAGGGACGATGATTCCCCTGTTCTACAAATACTTCTGCAGGAGACAGCAAATAATGTCCCATCATCAGTTCCAGAAATTATTGTCCAAGACTCTTTCTTGCTCTGATCTTGCTGGTCTCATCAGAAAGATCTTTCTGTTAAATGCCCTGTCCAGCTTCTGTACTGAAATTGGCTCTTGGAAGTTTAAAGGTCATTTCCAGTTTGTCCAATAAGACTACAATAAAATGCGTCTGATTCCCACATTTGCCTGTCCACAGACAACTAAAATGAAGCAAGCTCTCCTACTTTTGAGTTGGAAGAAAATGTGGCCTGATAAAGAGGACTGTAACTGCTGAAATATCATATCAAGAAAACAGTAATTTTGACACAGGTGTTAGGAATACTCTTGAAATCATTTTGGATTTATCCAGACAGATGGCATTCTCTATGCAACCATTTTTGATGATGCCGTTTTTAAGTATCAGAGTGCATTTGAAAACGTTGTCTATTTGGATTTGGGTTTTTGCTCTCTGCATGTTACATGTCCTTCATTTAATGCTCCAGCAATGGATTTGAAGCCATGTCGGTTTTTTTTGTCCTATATTTGAAGTTGTTCAAGTCATCATGGAAAAAGAATGATGCCTAACTAAACCATGACTTTTGCTGTAGTAGAATAGGCACAGCCATAAAATAATGGGTGTTTGGATCACTAGTTGCCAAAACCAGACTGTCTCACAAGTGTTTAAATTCTGATGGCTGGGATTTTACTTTCAGCCACAAAAGCAGACTGTACTGCCACTGTATTTTGAGAGAAGACATTAAGCATTCTCCTGCAAGAAAACAGAACACAGTCTGTTAATAGGCAAATTAATGATGAAATTAATTCAGTTGGACAGAGCTGGTCCTGACTTGCTGACACATACTATGAGAAAGAAATGAGAGACAGCCATGGCCTCTCTGTTACCCACACTCACTCTGTAGAATAGGAAAACCCATACTGCAAAGTGCAACACCAAGATGGAAGATTATGAACATCCCACATTGAGAGACATGAACGTTTACATTGTGATGATCCACACAGGTGCTTACTTTAAGAATTTACTTTTACAAAATGAAGCAGCATTGAAACAGCAGTGACAGCAAAAGCATTCAGAAAAGCTCACTTTACAGGAATTTCAAACCAACACTAACATTCAGAGCTGCAAATCCAAACAACTCTATCTTAAAAACTGACTTTAATCATAGCCTGAAGCAGATAACAAACATTTCTATTTCTCATGCTATTCATCCTCCAGTTACTTGCTTCTATAAAAACCCTTGCTTATTGAAAAATTACTAAAAAAAAATTATTGCTCCTTAGTGCTATTTTTCCCTCAAAATAAAAGCTTGAGAAACTGTTTGTCATCAACTGATGAGACCTGTCATCACAAAACAGTCTTAACTAGAGGAATGAACACCTAAATCAAATACTCAGATAAAATAAAGAATGAAAAATACTAATTGAACTCTTAATGAAGTATCTCTTTTGCTGNCCCTCAAGAAAAAAAAATTAAAGATTTTAAGCTATATTGACAGAAAATTTAGAAGTTTCACCCTATCACATTTCTGATTATTTGGCCACTAGTTGTCTAATTAGAGATTTCATTATTATTGAGTGAAAACTGTAACACCCTTGAGCCTGAGCTCCTCAGCCTTTTTAGAAACACAACTAGATCTGAAAACTATGGCTTGAGGAGCATTATAGCTAAACATTAGAGAACGTATGACACACACACATTCTTACCAGCTGCTTGTGCCTTTTAGAAGAAGGAGTACTGGAGGGAGAAGAGTCACCACTCAGAGCTTCTTCAATATCTAAGTTCAACTGTTCTAGTTTCTTCATAAGCCATGACATAGAGTCTGTCCATTCAGATTCTTTTTCTGGTTGGGTCTAAAAGAAATTAAACATACATGAACTCTTAAAATACTCAAGCTGTTTATAATGTCATTTTCTCTTCCAGCCCCCAAGGAAAAAGCTGACCAGTTCTTTCCCTGTCCTTGAGTAACTTTTTGCCATTTAGAAAGCTTCAATTATCACTTCAGTCCTGATGACACATATTCATAGGTGACTTTCATACTCAAATGAACACACTCCCCTTCTGTATATCTGAAGGGCTTTCTAACACTTCATCGTGGGTGACCCACTGCCAGCTCAAGCTAAGCACAATCAAGACCAAAGCTGAAGTAACTTTAAAGCCTCTTCCTTAAAGCCACTTCTATTTTAACATCTCTCCACTGATTACTTGCTGTCAATAAGCATCAGAACATTGAAGATCATCATGTACACCATATTGTGTTCTTTACTACAATTCCAGACTTGTCAAATCTTGCAGCTTTCTTCTGCTCCCATGGTGGGAATACTTTATTGGTCACTTTGTCACTAGGATGCATCTTTCCCTTTTATCCGAATGGCTTCACTGTATTACAAAAAAATTTATCCATTATAGTGTAACTGACAGAAGTACTTCTCTTATTCCTCAAAGTCCTTTCCAGTGACTCTCCTTAAGCATCGATCCATGGCAGTCCCTGTGCACATTGCTGCATTATGCCTTGTTTTCCTTATTCACATCACTTCTAATGATTCACTAGAAAAAAACAAAACAGTCACACTGACCTCCCTGTTATCATAGGCAGCTACTTCTCCCCTGAATAGACTCTGTCCTGAAGCTACTTAAGTTCTTTCATCTTCCTTACTTTCACAAACAATACATATCTTTGCACAGAGGATAATTCCATAATGAGCGTGAGCANAGCATTATAGCTAAACATTAGAGAACGTATGACACACACACATTCTTACCAGCTGCTTGTGCCTTTTAGAAGAAGGAGTACTGGAGGGAGAAGAGTCACCACTCAGAGCTTCTTCAATATCTAAGTTCAACTGTTCTAGTTTCTTCATAAGCCATGACATAGAGTCTGTCCATTCAGATTCTTTTTCTGGTTGGGTCTAAAAGAAATTAAACATACATGAACTCTTAAAATACTCAAGCTGTTTATAATGTCATTTTCTCTTCCAGCCCCCAAGGAAAAAGCTGACCAGTTCTTTCCCTGTCCTTGAGTAACTTTTTGCCATTTAGAAAGCTTCAATTATCACTTCAGTCCTGATGACACATATTCATAGGTGACTTTCATACTCAAATGAACACACTCCCCTTCTGTATATCTGAAGGGCTTTCTAACACTTCATCGTGGGTGACCCACTGCCAGCTCAAGCTAAGCACAATCAAGACCAAAGCTGAAGTAACTTTAAAGCCTCTTCCTTAAAGCCACTTCTATTTTAACATCTCTCCACTGATTACTTGCTGTCAATAAGCATCAGAACATTGAAGATCATCATGTACACCATATTGTGTTCTTTACTACAATTCCAGACTTGTCAAATCTTGCAGCTTTCTTCTGCTCCCATGGTGGGAATACTTTATTGGTCACTTTGTCACTAGGATGCATCTTTCCCTTTTATCCGAATGGCTTCACTGTATTACAAAAAAATTTATCCATTATAGTGTAACTGACAGAAGTACTTCTCTTATTCCTCAAAGTCCTTTCCAGTGACTCTCCTTAAGCATCGATCCATGGCAGTCCCTGTGCACATTGCTGCATTATGCCTTGTTTTCCTTATTCACATCACTTCTAATGATTCACTAGAAAAAAACAAAACAGTCACACTGACCTCCCTGTTATCATAGGCAGCTACTTCTCCCCTGAATAGACTCTGTCCTGAAGCTACTTAAGTTCTTTCATCTTCCTTACTTTCACAAACAATACATATCTTTGCACAGAGGATAATTCCATAATGAGCGTGAGCACACAAATGTTAATAAGGTGCTTCCATTCTGTCATAATCCTAAAGCATCATAGCAACACTCCTCAAAACCTAGGGGAGCTAGTTGAATATTGCTATTATTCTTATCTGATAAATTTTTATGGTGATTTGTTTCCTTGTAAGAGTTTTTCAAGTGGGACAGAAAGGCACTTTTAATTTGCACACGATTGTAGACAAAAATAGAATCCAGGAGGTTCATTCAGTATGACAGTGACATATATTATTACTGGTGGAATTCATCATCTTCACCACAGTAACTAAGAGTAAGGCCTCAGATCCTCAGTCAGAGTCCCATATTACCAACAGATGCATGTTCCCTTCAGAGGGGCCAAAGTTATCTTAGCAGGGATTGTTTAAAAGCACAGAAAATTAAATATCCAATTTTTAGTTTTTCAAATCTTTATTTGGAATGTCCCAATATTTTATAACCTTTGTGTACTTTTCCTGAAATTCTGTTGTAAGGGCTAAGCTGTATTTCAACTCTGTAGCTATTAAAACTGTTTAAAGAGACACTTAGATAGCTTCCCAATTCATCCCAACCATTTCAAAGTAAAATATAGGATATTCCACAGAAAATGAGTATCAAAAGACCCTCCTCACACTGAATCCATTCTGAGTGAGATATCTTACACAGGAAAAGTGCATGTTGATATATATCTACAACATTTGTTTGTAAAAAAGGTAGATTCTACATTTTCTTGTGGTTATTCTTCTTCACATACTGACCTTTCCAATACTAAAGAATGCCCCCAAAATGACTCAACAAGGAAAAAACAAGGAATTCGACCAACAATAAATGTATAAAGTCTGAGAAAATCTAATATGACTGTTCTATTTCCCAACATAGTTAAACTGTATTTTACAAAAAAGGAGCTGTTAAGGATGTGCTTTCTTATCAGTGGTAAACAATTCTGAAGCAATAATCACACGGGGAAATGAGTAAAGTGTGTTTGATTTCTGTGAGTTATGCAAAAATTGTATTTGCCAGGTGACAAACATTGAAGGTTACCTTAGAAGTTTGGATTTCTGAGTTCAAGAAGAGGCAACTTCCACATATGCAAACAGACAATTTTCTGTCCCACAACAGAAAAGAGTATTTGGGGGGGCTATTGGAGAGGTGTCTTTAATTTAGCATTTTCCATAGAAAATACAAAGATGAAAATTCATGAAGACTTTCAAGGAAGACTTCAAAATATTTCTAAGATACTCCAAATGCATGTAACAGTACATATGATATTGCATTACAATACAAAATACAGTTCCATGCATAGGGAATCACACTTTACACACTTTACCTTTATCTTGACAAATGTTTACCTCCTGGAACAATATCTCCATCATTCACTAATATTCTTCCAGTCATCTGTATGAGCCAAATTTCCTTCTTTTTAAAAATGCCTTGTTTTTAATGCAACAGAACTCAAACCACAGTCATTTCTTAAAAATACAAGTCCTAAGGAGTTTCCTCAAACTATAAATCTCCTAGCATTCTCCATTCAGTTCTGCCTTTTTTTTTGTTTTTTTTTTTTGTTCAGTAACACTGTATTGTGTCTATTAAGGGGATGAGGAAAAAGATGGGGTTTCATTATCCTTGAAGATAAAGCCAAATGGGCCTAGTTAACAAATGTCATTCACTAATTGGAAATTTGGCACAAAAGCACCATTTGGAACAAATTATGATTGGCTACGTATTTCAAAGGTTGCCTGAAATTCCTGCTAAACAGCAAAAACATGATGCTACTTACATTCAAAAATATACAGCCTGCTCAGTAGGACATCTGACCAGTGAATAAATTCTGCCTAATCCATTCACAAGGAACACAGCTCCCCAGTGTTCAGCCCCAGCAACTAGGTTGGACACTACCAAAGCGCTCAGAAGATCTGAGTATCAGTGTTTCCTGCCCATGGCAACTGCAGAGGCAGTAGGGTCAGGGCATCTTTGGAAACTTTTGTGTCTTGCCCTTCAGAAGGAAAAAATCTCACTCTAAATTATCTAAGAATTATGGTCTGCTTTATTCATTGTTTTTTCCCTTAAAAGGTTTACAGGCAGAACACTACTCTCCATATATTCTCAAGGTCTCCTTTCTTTGTTGGAGCCATATCCACTCAGCAATGCATAGGAATGCTGCTACCTTTTCAGGAACCTGGAAAGCATAGAGACAGAAGTGCATTACAGAAATACTTTTTATATGCTATCTTAGAACATAGAATCACAGAATCATTTAGGTTGGAAAAGACCTTTAAGATCACCAAGTCCAACCGTTAACCCAGCAGTGCCAAATCTACCACTAAACCATGTCCCTTAGTGCCACATCTTAAACAGCTACCGGGATGGTGAATCTACCACTTCCCTGGGCAGCCTGTTCCAATGCCTGATAACCCTTTTGCTGAAGACATTTTTCCTAATATGCAGTCTACAACTCCCATGGCGCAATTTGAGACCATTTGTCTTAGACAAATGAGGAGGAGTAGAAAGTGAGCCAGAAGAATCCTTCATCAAACAAATGTTTCAAGGTGGAACAATATTATCTATGAAGATCATGGCATATATTAGGCCAAGAATAACATACTGGCCTTGAAAGTGATCTTTGCCATACGGATATACTTGGGCTAGATTACAAAAGAAACAAAACAACAATAAAAAGCCCCCAAATCAAAACAAACAAAAAATGTCCCTAAAACTTCATTGTCTGTGGGAAAATTAAGTGATATGCACTTCCTTAAGGCAGTTACACATGCAGCTACCATGCTTCCAAAAGCTATTGTATAGAAGAACTACTCCAACTGTTTAAGATTTACTAAAACACATTTAGCAATCAGCCAAACATAAAATTTATTTGTACTTTGCTACTTCCTGCAGGAACCACAGTCTATTTTAGAACAGCAAGCTTAAGGATTTTGTTACATGTACATAATCATATGTATCCATATTCTGTATTCACTAGTATAGCTGAAATTTCATTACTACCAATAACAAATCATAGATAAAACAGGGTGCAAGATTGTGATTCATCACCTAAATACTTAATTGCTCTTTTCTTACATTGAGAAGAAAATACATTCCAGTCATTTGAATGTTTATGCCTCTTGGACCAAAGGCTTCTGCACCCTGTTTTTCAGCTTTCAAGTGTTCTTCACTAATCTTATTCAGCAAAAACATCTGTGATAAAAGGCATATTTGTGTCAATGTTTTGCTCATGAAGCTCATTGCAATAGGCATAATAGCTGCCAGTAAATCTAAATTTAAACTGAAAGAATGTGGCAGAAATGAACAAGTCCATATAGAACACTCAGGGGTCAGGGTTAACCTCACTGCCAGATCTCATCCTATACTGGAAGCAGAAAGACTTCCCACGTGAAGGGCTATGAGAAAATTACACAACTCTAAATTTATCTGATAATTTGTGGCTTTCACTTCAGAGCCTTCAATAGGTCCAATTGTTCTGATAATTAATGTATTGTACAACTTTGAGTGATAAATCAATAACCTCTAAATATAAAATATCAATGCTATTTAACCCTCCTCCCTGTTAAATCTGCTTAGATAAGAATTCTCTCTGATGTACAGCCTAGATCTGCAAATAATGATTTTGTGGAACAATTTCAGAGACCAAATATCATATTCTGCCCTTGCTGCACTGATGGGGCTACTCTGCTCTCAAAAGAATCTCTGTGTAAAAGAAGTTCTCTCAGCCACTGGGGGCTTTGCCTACAGGGACTGGGGGAGGAAGTCAGACTGATTCCCAGCACAAAATCCTTCAAAAAAAAAAAAAAAAAGTATTTAGAATACAAAGGACTCTTTTATTCTCCAAATAGATTTATGTATGCCTTCTATATTGAAGACAAAATATTTCAAAGTGAATTTTCCTTCATATCCCACCATAGTGCTCCTTAAATACTTACAAAATTGTTAGATGGACAACTAACTTGCGGCACCTTCATCCTAGAAAGCAGGTAAGTAAACTCAGCAGTAAGCAACCTTTCCACTTCTATATATATGAAATTATCAAGAAAGTCTCTTCAGTCTCTCAAGTCAGCAGGCAAAGCCTAGCACGTAGCTAGGTTGCTGGGAAAATGAAAGCTCTTGAGTGACATCACATAAAATTCAGAGCAATCTGGATGCTTCTGATCTTCAAAACATTCACCTAAGATGGGCTATTTGGATCTCAGCAGTTTTCCAAAAGAAAGGCTACAGAAAATACTAATATGAAGTTACGTGTTAATTTAATTGGTTTTAAAGGAAATACCATTTCCAGAATGAATCCTTTTCCCCTAGATCTATTACATTTACACTTCTTAAACACATCTGTGTATGGAGCTTTGTTTTTACTTCCTGTTCAGTCACTTTCTCCTTCATGCTTTCCTGCCTGAGGGCATGGTGCCTTGAGCTACTGATTTCTTAGACAGGGTTTCAGAAGTAACACAAGGCATACCTGTATGAATCTGATGAAACTTTCTCTGTGTTTGATGCTCGAGAGCAAATTAAACTGGTTTTTAAACATATTTAAGGTTATTCCTGACTTTTCTTCATTTCCCTTTACACACCTGCCTTAATTTTCTTTCACTAAGCTTCACCGCATTTCTATGATGTGTCTGCATTTAAGAACACAACTGTCTTTGAATGATGAATACAGTACAACACAGAAAAATATTGCAGAAAAGCTAACTTCAAGATATAGGACAGCAAGGATAAATGATTAGGATTTTAATGATTAATAGGTTCACAACATGGGAGAAAAAGGAACCCAAAGAGGCGGTACCATGAAAAAAAATGTAACACAGTCCTTACCTTTGCCTTTTCAAAGTCAAAGTCAAAGCAGCTCAGAAATAGACTTAATTACTTTTCATAACAGCTTCTAATCTCTCAGATAGTGAATTGGTAAATTTGGCCTTTAATTTGCAATCAATGCATTGATCTTGCATAATGATAATGTCCACTGTATAAAAGAAAACAAAAAACTAAAGTCTTATCTCTTTTTCAGGTCTAGGAGTATTGCTCTAAGCTGCTCTAAGCTAGGCAGGACAGGACAGGAGCCTAGTTTATGGAAATATTTAGCAGATGAAGAAATCTGAGCTAATTCTTAGGACTGAAGAACATGAGTTGTGTCAGCATGGTGTTTCACCCAAGACAAAAGAGAAATTTTAAGGGGAAAAGGAAGGAATTTAGTTGAAAAAAGTGTGGGGCAAAATGTTTTGGAAAACAGTTGCATACTACTGCAGGAGTTTTAAAGTGCAGTAGCCCAGACAGCCTAATATGAAAACTCTGTTGCAGCTCCATTTTGTATCTAGTAAAAGCAAATAGTTTTGTATTGGACTTTTTACTAAAAAAAACCCCAACAAAGCCAAACCAAAAATCCAAAGAAACCACCAGAAAAACCCATGAAAAGAAAAAAAAAAAAAAAATTAAACCAGCACCTAGTTGATTTTAAAATCAAATTGTACCAGGAAATACCAACACTTGAGAAAACAACAGGGAAATACCTGTAAATTGTCCTAAAGGAATTAGGGAGGGCTCCTCCCAAAAGGTGATGCAGTCCACAGCCCAGCTGAAATGCTTCCACACCAATGCACACAGCATGGGAAACAAGCAAGTAAAATTGGAAACCATGGTACAATTAGAAAACTATGACCTATCATAGAAGTATGGTGGGACAGAACTGTAATACTGCAATAAAAGACTATGAACACTTCAGAAGAGACATGCAGGGAAGGAGGTGGGGGATGTTCCTCTCTGTGTTAAGGAAGGTGTATATTGTGAAGAGCTCTCTCTGAGAAACAGCCATGTGGAGTGCCTGTGGGTAAAAATCAAGAACAGGACCAACAAAAAAGACCTGGTAGTGGGGATCTGACCAGGGGAAGCCCAATGACAAGGCCTCCTGCTTCAGGTACAAGAAGCATCATGCTCACAAGCTCTCATCCTGATGGAGGACTTCAACTACTCAGACATCTGCTGAAAAGCAACACAGCCGGCTATAAGAAACGTAGGAGGCTCCTGGAGTGCATCAAAGACAATACCCTCATCCAGGTACTGGACAAAACAACCAGATGAAAAGAGTTACTGGGCCTGGTGCTCACCAATATGGATTTGCTCTTTATAGGTGTTAAGACTGGAGGCAGTCTGGGCTGCTGCAACCATGCCCTGGTTGAGTTCGTGATCTTGAGGAACATGGTGTGTTGAGGAGCAAAGTTGGACTCTGAACTTGAGAAGAGGACACCAGTAATGAAAAGAAACATTAACTAAAGAATTCTAACAGCAAACAAAAGGGATAATAATAGGATGGTATAACTGAAAATTACAAGTGACTCATGTAACACTCAGGAGATCCCAGCCATAAACCCTATGAAGGCTAAGCAAACTTTGGGGATAAGCCTTTAAAATTGCTAAAGGAAAAGCCACAGATAGACTTACTGCAGCATAAAACACAGGGGCCTCAGGTGAGGAAGCACTTGTGCCTTACCCTTGGACAGAGAACAAAGCAAGCTGTATGGTGCGCCCCGATTTGGAGAAGGGGAAGCACTACCCCCACCCTGAGCAACAGGAGCCAACGTGGGTGCCCTCCTCCTCTCACTTGTCAGGGTCCAGCTGTGGACAGCACACATAGGTGACTTATTTCACTGGTAACTGGAATTTTGCTTAGTACTATTGACAAAGCAATAATCTTATTTAATATGGTAGGTGAATTAAGCAAGGATTTGTCTGCTTCCTTTGCACACCAGAAGCCACAATGATCAGTCACAGCCGTCAGGGTGCACTGGGACAGCAGTTGGTGCTCAGCCTGGGAGCACTTAAAGGTATTGAGAGCTGTGAATCAATCCCCACGTCCAGGTGCCAGGGCAGCCCTGGCAATTCAACATACAGGATGAGTGATTTCTTTTAAAAAGACCAGTGTCAGTGCTTCCTTGAAGAATTCTGGAGCAGATTCTAAAGACTAAGACGGTAAAGGATTAAGATGGAGGTCTAGTAACATATCTGGAAAATTTCTAGTTGTAAATAAAGAACATATATTGAAACACCAAATGCCAGAATACTTTTATTTTAAAAAGTCAGTAACTGCAACCTTAACACCTTTTTCCCTTAAAATACCAACATTCTTGTTTTCATTTATCGGAATTTTAAAAATTCATATACACATTGAAAGAATTTATAAGACGACTGGTACTAGAGATTGTCTCAACGTACTACGGAAATTCAGCTATCCACTATTTTCCAAGTAAGTTGCTTCTTTGGTATCTATGTTACACACAAAAACATAACTCAGAAAACCACGACTGGTAAATATGGAACTGGTAAAATGACAGCAATATTATCATCATATTCATGATAAACTACTAAACAAAAGCCCAAATCCCACTGAAGAGAATAAAAGGGATATTCTTTCCATAATTCACAAGCATTCCTAGAGTTCTGTCAAATCTGACATTGTTGCCTGCTCAAGTTCTTGCAATGCACTATTAAGAATACACATTGCTAGCAATCCACTTGTAAACTGAAATCTGAATTTAATGGGAAAAATAATAAGCAAAAGGCACCTTCTGGAATTAAAGAGTACTTAAAGACAAAGATGAGAAAGCTTGGAAGAAGGGATGATGTTTTTTAGTGGCTAAGAATAGGTAGTGATGGGGCAAAGAATGGAACATGAATTTAAAAGAGAACAAGAGAATACATAATAATTGAAATAATGTAAACCTAAATTATCTCCCGAACCCATTTTCATCAAGCTAACAATGAAGAGAGGACATTAATTCCAGGACCAGAAAAGTAATTAGGCATGATTCCCAGATCTCCACTGGAAGTCTGATACCCAAGTATCCAGGTTTAACCACTAGGCCTCAGCATTATTCAAAAACAATTTAAATGCCATCTGTGGATTTCTTGTCATAGAAGTATTTAATGATATGTTTGAATGCATTTTTAAAGTTCATGACTCTATTAACCATTCGTGAAACTATTCAAACTTTGAGAGCAACAAAAGGAACGAGTTACATAGCACATATTGCTAAATTTCAAAAACACATGCAATATAAAAATTATATTTCTCTTAAATAAATGCAACTACAATTGTTAAAACATCCCAATATTAGCTCACGTTACTTAGATTCCTGCCAAGTCACACTTATCTGTTAAATAGCATAAAATAATTATGAAAAGTCAAAGCTCATGTATAATGTATGCAAGAGCTTAGTTCATGTTTCCCCATATTACTGTGAGGGTGGTGAGGCATGGGAACAGGTTGCTCAGAGACGTTTGGGATGCCTCATCCCTGGAAGTGTTCAATACCAGTTTAGATGGAGCTCTGAGCAACCTGGTCTAGTGACAGGTGTCCCTGCCCAGAACGGTGGTGTTGGAACAAAATGACCTTTAAGGTCCCTTTCAACCCAAACCATTGTATGATTCTATATTATTACCAATATAATTCGACAAAAGTTCTTTTGCTGTTTCAAATGGACTTGCAAGTTTTGTATCACCACACTGAATGAGAGGTGGCATGTGCTTTAATAGGCTTATGACACTCGTGATGTCACAGCAGAGCCAGAAACTTAATTTTGCAGTAGCTGGGAACCTCCCTGAGACTAGGACCCAACACAGCAACAACCATCCCACGCAAGACTGCACAAAGGCTTTTTCCTCCAAATATCAGAGCGGAGAAAGGACAAAGAAAGCGCTGCTCCACTCTCAAAAGAACTTGCTAGCATTATGATCGTCAGGACACCAGATTTCTCCCAAATCCCTCCAAATAACTGGAGAGTAGAATACTTTATAAAATAGTGCAGCTTCTCCCGATCCATCTCTTGGGGGAATGCAGTATTTCAACGAAAAAAAACAACACAAAACCAACCACGCGTCCGCACCCTTGCGCTCAAGGGCACACCACTTTGGGCCGCGGGGACCAGGCGGGGGCCAGCGCGGGGGGGTCGGGGCAGCCTCCGGGGAAAAGGCGCCCCTCACACCGCCGCTGAGGGCAGGCCCGGGGAGCAGGGGAAGCTGGAGGGAAAGGAGGTGGCGGCGGTGAGGGCGGCTGAGGGAGCGGAGCTGAGGGAATGGGGGCAGCCGAGCCTTCCCGCCCTCACCGCCAACAATGGCGGCGCGCGAGCGCCAAAATGACTCGGCGCCCGTGACGGCGCCGGTGTCGATCCCACCCTCTCCGGGGGCTCCAGCCCGGCCGCGGGGGACGGGAGGGGAGGGCAGGGGAGG
>VWZG01009481.1:0-11099 GCA_013396735.1 Grallaria varia
GCAGTGGATTTTTAAGGAGAGGCGTAGCATGCATGGAACTGGCCTTTAGTTCTAAGGTTCATCTGCCAGGGCTTAGCAAGCTTGGACAGTGGCAGCAAAGTCCTCAGGATGTAGGTTTATTTAGAGTATCCTTCTCTTAGATGGATGGCCTTACAGGGCTAAGCGAGCTCCATCTGCCCAGGTTTGGAGTTAGAGTTGTCCTTCTCCTAGGATAGTTGCCGGGAGGCTGGTGAGCCCATCCTGCCCATGGACACACTTTGTCTGACCCTGCAGCTGAGACCTGACCAGCATGGGAGACCCTACCGGAGGCACAACCACCTCCAGCATAGCTCACAACCCCATAAGGGCACACAAGCTTCTCCCCTGCAACAAGGGGGTGTCCATGGAGAAGGTCATAACTGTACAGCCTTGGAATATCCATCTTGGGAAGGTTTTGCCTTTACCAGTGTTTCATCATATAGAACTATACAGTAAAATGGAGACTGAAGAGTGTTGAAGACCCTTTTTTTTAAAGTGCTTTTCACTTAAATAGAAACAAGTCAGAGAGAGGAATTGAGGTTTACATAAACGCATTAGGGGAAACTCCCAGCAACCTGTTTTCTGAAAGCAGAGAGACTCATTAAAAGCTTGTAGCTGGTAAATGGCAAATCACAACAGAAGCATGAATTAACTCTTCAGAAACTCTTTTAATAATATAAGCCCTGCTAATGAGTCTTACTAGCGCTGTAGGAACCAGAAGCTCTTCCCTGATAAGTGGTGAGTGTATGTCCAGAACCATGCATCACCATGGGACACACAAACCTCTCTCACTGTCCAGCCTGGGACTGTTTTTACCATACTCTTTCACTAGCTGGACCAAAATTTGTTAACATATTTGACAAAAAAGTAATTTCACATGAGACAGGCTGAAAGATAATGCCACACCAAGGCAGATAACAAGAGAGTGCCTTCACTCAGAGGTGACTAGAATACTAGCTGAAGGACTTGGAGAACCTCAAGGGTATTTTCAGAGTCATCAGCGGGGAAGAACAAAGGGCAAGGACTGCAGAACTGCCTAACCCTCCCCTCTTATAAAAACAGTTGAGCAGAAGTTTCTAACTCAAGTGATTTTTTTGACTGCAAAGTGCCAGATTGCTAGAGTTGACATGTTAGTGAGGAAACGGCTTTGCTTTCAAGAAATATTTGTCCATAAAAATATTTTGGAGAAAAAACTTCATATTTTGAACCTGTCAAAATATCTATTAGCATCATTATATACTGGGATATTCCAACTCTAGTAAGTTACTAATTTGGAAATTCAAGCTACTTCAAACTACCTAACAAAACAATAAAGAAATCATTAAAAATAAATCATCTATGTATTTTTGCCCATGAATATATTTCAAGAGTTTAACTTTTCATCTTGATTGAACAAGGGCCAAAGCTGGTACTAAAAAAGGGAGATTAATGGAAGAAAAACATTTTGCTTCTAAAAATACGTTGCAGTTGACTCACAGCTACTCTAGTTTTCAGAAACCTGCAAGCATCAATCTACCAGCTTGTGCCATACCAAGTGACCTTCCCTGAACTCATGTGCTTTTGCTTTGTACAGAGCACTTCAAAGACTCAGTGGAGATGTCTTTGAAGGATTCTTACTTTATAGACCATTTTCAGCTGATGTCTTTCTCCAAAGTTCACATGCACAGGTGGTGTTCATCATCTCTCAGCTTGCAAGGTGTGGCATGTTCTAGGACTCCACCATGGGCTGCCCCCACTACTGCAGACTAAAAGGAGAGTGATTTGTAGATTCAAATTTCTGTAATTTGTCTGTAAGAGCCTAGAAGATACTATTGTGGCTTCAAGTAGCAGCCAAAAGCTGTCTCTTGTTTTTCTCCTCCTTTAATTATTCTTTCCCTTCTCATTGCTTCCATTTACTGTTTCATCAATGAGGAAAGATAAAAGAACTGACAAAGACAAGAAATGAAAAATGCAGAAATGATAGGAAAGGTTGCATGGGCAGGATGCACGAAGATGACTTTCTAGAGCTTGCGCTGAAATAAAATGAGACTGAAGGATTGCCCATATTCCCTGGTACGCTCTTAATGTCACTCTCAAAAAAACCCCAAACAAACAAACAAACCAAACCAAACAAACCAAAACTTCCCCCAAACAAAACAAAAATTTTAAAAATAACAAAACCAAACCAAACCAAACCAAAACAAAAAAACAAAAAACAAACAAACAAACAAAAAAAAAAAAAAAAAAAAAAAGAAAAAAACATGTTAAACTGTGTTCCAAGAAGGAAGAAACCACAAAGGATAAAAAAGAACAAGCACCTTCCAGAGTCCAGAACACAGTTTAATGTGTTTTTTTGTTCCTAGATATGCCTTTCTGAACATTACTCTGCAAATAGGATCCTTATGTAATGAGAAAAAAAACCCAAAACACAAAACAAGACAGAATTCTAGTTGTTTCCAGAAGAACTGGGGACTTATTCAGATTTTATTATACTCAGTGCAAATCATGTGAAAGTACATGTGCAATTCTACTTATAAGAGACAGAAAATTAACAAATCCGTGCATGGCAATTACCACTAGCAAATTAATATTTCCTGGGATTAAATTCCTTATAATTTGTTGCCTATATTTCAATTGAAGTTTCCTAAAATGTCACCTTAACTTGTGGTAAACCTTGGCACTGAGAGGCAGGAGGAAAAAAAGACTCAAGGACAACTGGTACTTTCCACAACTGTGTAACTGTGAGATATTTATATTAAGAGGACTGTGTGGGAAATACGTTTTTCTTTGAATAATTTACAGGGTAAATTACTCAATTTCAGATAAAAAGTTGAAGTGGTAGGGATGCTATTCTATACAGAGACTATTTCTCCACAAATTCTTTTTCAAGTGCCTGCTGTACAATGCAACTTTTCAGGCATGTCTCTTTATGTTTGCAGTAATACAAAGGTATTCACACAGGTGAGAACTATATTGCAGGTAAAGAAATCACCTCAATGTGACTTTAGTTCATTGGTAGTATTTCGTCAAAACTTCTGAGAATTTCCATGGCTGCTATACAACATGTCTTTACCCTGTTTGCTTGAACCAGTGGAGCAACAGAATGCTATATATTGTCTTTTTGGTCTCTATTGTATGTAGAACTTAGACCTGTGCGGCATCGGTACACAGCTGCAGCTCTCAGCCTCCACAGCAATAAGAAGACAATATTTAAGATTAGAAAGTGATGTGGTAATGGTATCAACTGGGAGGAAAACTTTTGAAGCGTTGGCCTTGAAGCCGAGCCAGCGGGTGCTGCTTATTTGTTGTGTGAGCACCACCTGCTGGTACCTCACACTTTTCCCCCTGTAACGCAGGCAGGAAGTTTTCCCTTTACATTTCATTTAAGCTCCAAAAATACAGCAGGAAGCATTAGAAAGAACGCGGTTTTTTTCTCCAAAACTCTTCTGGGACCACACCAAACAATTCTTATTGATGTTATTTGTTTTAGGGAGAACAGAGTAAGAGGTCTACCCAAATCTCATAAATCCTGAGTTAGGCAAACCTTCTTTTGAAATAGAAAATATCTGGGGAGTTGACTGGTTTGCATCATTTTTAACATGTTATCTAGTTCATCATATTTTTGCAACTGAAACAACATTGGATTCATCAGCACAGTGAATGATTCTGGAAAGATTTGTGCACACACTATATTTCACCTGTTGTGACATTTCTAAGGGAGGATTCCTTTCACTTAATACAGTTACATCCAGACTGTGTTAGTGAGCCAGCTGAGTGGGTTTTCTATTATTACAAAATATAAAATTATAATATTCTATTATTATAAAATAGCAGATAAAATGTATCAACTTTTTTTACTAATTTAAAGTTGATTTCTACTTCCTTTTTGCTAGATAGATAGCTACTGAATAGGTGCCCAAGTGAAGTGGAGGTAACATATTCATGCATCGGAGGAGGGAAATGTAAGGGTAATGAAGTCTCTTCCTTCTTCTGGGAGGCAAACAACCAGACATGCAGCTCTGGGCAAGCCACAGCAGATGATGTCCCTGATCCAAGTGATGGGTCAAAACAGGTAGCTAAGAGACATGGCAGGGGAGAGAGGCCATTGCAGTGCAAGAGTGCTGGGAACACAAAAATGCCAGTGGTACTTACAGAAGGGGCTGTAGGTTCTGAAATGGCTTTAGAGAGGACAGGAGAAGGGAAGAAGCTGATATTTTGACTTGGAACTGGAGAGGGCTCTCATAGGAAGAGGTATAAAGGGAGAAATGGAAATAGAGAATGTAGGATATAGATTTGTGGGAATTTGGCTTCCTTAGCTCAGTGGAACTGTTTGTCTAGTATTTTTGTTATTCCAGCTGCCCTCACAGCAGAAGCAGTGGAAGGTCTGTTGCAGACACACTGCCTGCAGACTTGCTTTCACATCGATGTCAGTGATGTCAGTATGTCCTCACTGCTTTTCTTCATCAAGATGCTCTCCTACTGCAGTCTCATAAATCTGAGTTGCAGCATCTGCTTCACGACAGGCCAATTGTCAAACCTTTGAAATCTCCATCTTTGTCTGTACTATGTCTTTGCCTCCATTAGTGCCCCTGAGGGAGACAAGGAGATGGCCAGTGGAGCATCAAAAGGAAATAAACATACCGAAGCATTGGCAGGATGAACTTAAATATTCTGGTTTTCAGTGCATCTGCAGGAAAAATAGAAAGGCTTGATTTTAAAATAGGCTTAAAATATAAGAAAATATCTACTTTTCTTTTATTTTGTGTGTATTGTATATAAAATATTTGTCTGATAGTCTTTAAATCATCTGTTTTTTCCTGTGTGTTCTTGAACCCTTTGGTTACATAGTGTGAACTGCAATGTTAAGGTTGTCGGGGATCCAAATTACTTCAATTTTCCTTTCAAAGGTATTTAAGTGACTGGCCTCATTTGTCCACTGTAACTAGGGGCAGGTCAGTTCTGCTCTTATATGTTACAGCTGAAGCAATAGTTTTGGTTTTGTTTTGTTGTTTTGGGTTCCACCCATCCTTCCCCTTGTTTCTGTCCCCTCTTCATCTTTCATTTTATTTTACTGTTAATGTTTTGGCAGAAAATTTTGCCCATGTGCAGTTCATGTCAGATAAAAGCCAAATACCTGTCATTTGTAGATCCCATAAATGAATGATACATTATTAAACATTTCCAACACTCTAGGTAAATATAGCTAGCAAACACAAAAATGTTGATGGTGATGAAACATTTGGAGACAACCAAACAGGAGTGGGGAAATTAAGATATTGTTGCTCTTTGGTTATTGTAATATAAAGTCTGTAACTAAATCCAACGCAAATTGCAGAGTTAGGATGAAGAAATTCTAGGTTGAAGTGATGGGAAAATAGCAGAACATTAGACCTCAACAACAACAAAAGGCCTTTTGAAGTGTTTTAACATACTGAGTTTGAGAACTGTAGAGCTTCAGAAATTAGAAACACCAATAGATTTTTAATGGACTATGTTCTGTTTGCTTTGGTGATGATTTCATTTTTTAATACAAATATGAATCTCTCAGCCCCTAAGAAATTTCCTTTAATTTATCATACAATGTTATCAGTTGCAAAACTACTGGTACATTGTGACCATAGGCCATGACAACCCATTGTGTTTACCCCAAACCTTTTCTTGTTTCTAAGTTATTTTCTGTGGGAAATTTCCCTTTAACACAGTTCACTCCACAACCACAAAGCACAGATGTCCTTCTTACCGCACTCCTCCCTTTCCAGCACAAGTTCCATGGGACTGCAGGCCCTGCAGAAGCAATAAAAACAGGGCATTACCTACTGCTCACTACTCACAAAACCAGTCTTAAAGGACTATGCATTTTTGGCAGGCAACAAGCAAGTTAATTTAAATCCAAATGCTGTGTCAGCACTCATTAGTTTGGTGTTTGAGTACAAAAGATGCAAGTGTGCTAATCAAGGTACTTCACTGTGACTTCAGAAGTGCCTTTAAAAGTTTCTATCTTACATATCTTCATCCTCCACACTCTAGTGTGGGCTCTGTTTAAGTAATCAGGGAAAAAAACCAAACCAAACCAACAACCCGACCCCCCCACACACACACACAAACAAACAAAACCAAAAACAAACAGCCTGGAAATTTACCACAGAAATGCTGTATGAAGCCAATTCAATCCTAAATTATACATTCAAAATCTAAAGGCTGGAGAGGCACAGTAAACTGACAAAGTATCTCCAGCAAAAATTTCTCAAGAGAGGAGACGTAATGTTCACAAGAGCTACTGGTGTCCTGAGATTTCAGCAAAAACCTCACTCTTAAAGCTCTCTTGAACTCTTCCAGCTGCCTCACTTCCCAGATCAGACACTTCTCAAGAGTTTCTGCAATGATATCGTGCCTTCTCAAAGTAACAACAAAGTGAACATCTCAGCAATATCCACCTCCAGCTCCCCCTCCCACTGCTAGCTCTCTAAGGTCAGAGCTCTTGGAAATCCAATCCTGGACAGCCCCAGGACAGACAGAATCTCTCACCGTTTAAGCAGGTCACAGCTGCCAAAGACAAATTGAAAGACAATTATATTTTCCGTGTAAGATTTAGCCTATCATATTAAGAACTCGGTGAAATAGAGCAGCCAAGTTCAAATTCTGGGAACTCCCACAAAAACCACAACGAACTATCAACAGATGTCCTGATTTTGCCAGATGACATCTTTCTTTGAACACTTTTGATCTAGGAACATTGCTGACAGATGTTTCTGAATACCTTGTATTCAGAGCACTAAAGGCAGGTGGCTTTTCCTTGAAGAGCAGAGATAGGTGTTTGACAAACAAACCCAATCCAAACAGTTATTCCCTATTTCCTTCAAGAAGAAACAGCAGATGAGATCCCACATATTGCACGCAGATGACATACTGCCAGTTAAACCATATTTAGCTAAGGAATGTACTGTAATCAAGTAAACTAATTACACCCTCTGGTGTTCCTACTTGTTTAGATACAGATATATTTAAATAAACCACAAGACTTAACGTCACTTTAAATATGTACTTTTTATTTACTGTTTGAAGATACTCGCATTCCTGTTTTTTATGATATTGAAAATTACCTTCCAAATTTATGTGCTCCCTAGAAGACAAAAAGGTCTCCTCTATATTTCTGAGGTTTTGGAAAATCTCATTGTTCTAATATGCAATCAGTTTGTAACTTAAATATTTTGTGCTAGTTTTGTTTACACAGCAAATCTAATGTGGCATCACCGGTCCTTGAAGTTCAAAGACCTGGGATTATATCGCTTGTCTTACTTCCATCTCAGTTCAACGAACATTTAATCACATCAAATTTCAGCTCTGTCTCAGCCTCCAAGCCCTTTATACTGGTTGTTCCTTAATGCTCATAAATCTAAAAATGTCTGTTTTGTTGTCCATCCCTATCTTGATAACCTTTTTCTAAGAAAGTTATTATTAATTTTATCTTCATTCTGACTTCATTCCTATTTCCTTTTTCTCTCTAAAGTTATATCCAAATTGTGGGGTGGTGAGTGGGTTGAGATTTCATAACTGTTTTTAGTTATTTTTACTTGTGTTTTAATTATATATGTGATTCTGGACAGCACTGACTGCAGTGAATTTTTGAGGGGAAAAAGGGACCTGGCTTACTCCTAAATAGAAGATTGTAAATGCTGCTAGTTTTAATCTCTAGGAGGAAAACACCTAGGATAATTGAAGAGTATTTCAGACATAAAGAAAAATACAGGACAAAATTTAATTATGGAACTAGAGATGCCAGATACTAATTAAATGTTTTAAATCTATAGCTGTGTGAGAAAACACTGGCCACAATACTAATGTTATGCAAATTAAAATGGCTGTTTGGGTTAGACATATTTAAATTCCCAGCTATCTATGACCATATAAATTTTATGGAGAAAAAAAATTATGTGCTAATCTATATTCAGGTGATCTCTCAAAATGTTGGCAGCCTTAACCAGAGAACACAATCACAGAGACAGACAGGCGGGAATAATGCCAATGTTTAGGGAAGATACGCCTGTCAAAAGATGGAACACTGAATTATAAAAAACTGATTTCATAATGAAGTTATTTGGCTTTTAAAGTGATTACAGTTTAGACATCCTCTCTACTAATTCAGTGTGCATCACCACAGGACGTTTTGACTTAGACAGCAGTTACGCACCTTGTATCAATGCAAGGAAGGCTGAAAGAAACAACATGTGACTATGGTTTTATGCTTGACATAGTCCTCACGCAAATGCTTAAAATACAAGAGCCAACCAAGGTGAGATCCTATTTTTATTCAGGTTTCATTTTTTTCCTGAATCAAGGAAAGAGTCCTCTGCAAGCATCCATGATCACCATAAAAAATTTAGAATGTGGGAGCTGCATGAAATGTATTAAATATAAACTGTTATATATACACAGACTATATCTCCCCATTTTTCTTTTTCAAGCACACAATACAGTTCTGCAGAAAAAAATCCAATAATTCCTATCTACATTCTCCATAGGAACAATATTGTCACTAGTGTAGAGCTGGTAGTGTTGACCCTTGAGATGGATCTAGGTACTAGACAATGTGGGGTTTTATCTGTGTCATTTGTGGGCTAGACGAGGCTGTTCTGTCCACATTCTCACTGAGGATTTGGCTGACTATGAAGGCATGAACACAGGCGTGCAGTTTCATAGTCCAGCTTAAACTATTCTGTGAGATCCCAGCTCCATTTGTCACCATTATCAGTGTTTCTGAACTGTAAGCTGGTGTCAAGAGGGTCTAGAGAGACTGATTAGAAAGCAGTGGGTGTTTGACCTGAATGGCACTGGAAACAATAGAGGATGATTAGCTGGCCATTCCAGCTGCAGCTTCACGGTATTACAGTTCAGGTCACAGTCAAGAGTTCTCTGTCCTGTCCAGGCTGGAGTTCATTTTCCATAAATGCTGTATTTTGGATTTGTGACTAAAAACCAGTGTTGATAATACAGTGGTGCTTTGGCTGTTGCTGAGCAGGGCTTACACAGCACCCAGGCCTTTTCTTCTTCTTACCACACCTCACCAGCGAGCAGGCTGGAGGCACATAAGGAGTTGGGAAGGGATGTAGGCAGGACAGCTGACCACAGTGGACTGCAGGGACATCCCATGCCATATGGCATCATGCTCAGCACACAGAGCTGGCAAAAGAAGAAGGAAGGAGAGGACATTTGGAGTGATGGCATTTGTACACCTGCCTGCTGATGGGAAGCGGTGAGTTAATTCCTCGTGTTGCTTTGTTCACATGAGCGGTTTTGCTCACCCATTGAACTGTCTTTATCTCAACGCATGAGTTTTTGGCTTCTACACTTCTCATTCTCTCCCTCATCCCATTAGTGGGAAGTGAGTGAGCAGCTGGGTGGGCACTTAGTTGCTGGCCAGGGTCAAACCACCACATTACAGGTAGTGGAGAACTTTCAGTTTTTACTTCTAAGTTTCAACTTCTGACATGCAGCGTTGTCAAGTTTGGTACCAGACTACAGAATGACAACAAGACAGCTAGCATGTTTCTCAAAGTTCCAGGGTATATCAGCCCATAATATTAAAGTGACAAACTCAACTTCCACATTTAGAAAAGGTCCCTAATCCTTATTATGTAAGAGTCAGAAACAAAATAAAATCTCAACCTTTTAAAACCAAGTTGGTATTTTGGCACCCAAGAGTCACTGCTTTGAGCATCAATACCCCTTTCTCCTCCAAGTTTGTTTAAGCATTTTAAGTGAACAATCCAGTTTGGTTTCTAGCTATCATAGCTGGTACTTTACAATTCTGGAGACAGCCTGGCATGCAAAAACTGAGAAATTCCCTGTGTCCCAAAGGCACACTCTGGCCATTGCACTGACACCACGGAGTCTCGTCAGTGGCTGCAAGCCTTCCTCCATCTCCAGGTGCCAAGTGAAGGCCATGGGCAAACACACCCTCCCACTTGTGCCTGCTGGCATGGACACAGCCAGGGAGCTGCCCGAGGGGACGCTCACAGTTTGCCTCCTGGGGAAAGGAGTCTGAGGGCACACAGAGGGACAGACAGGGACACCAATGCATGTCCGTGTCCCAGCTTCCCTGGTGGTGGCAGGACATGCCATTTCCACCGATACCAAGCCACTCAAGATTCGAGCCACTTAAGATTTGAACCCCTCGAGATTTGAAAAGGTGTTTGAGTCAAACTTTGCGATTTCTTTTTCAGTTGTCAGTCACTAGCTGCAGCTGGACAGTTATGCCTAAGCAATTGCACTGTGAATGCCATATACTTGGCTAATTTTTGTTTTAAGAAAAATAAAAGACAATCCCAAGAGGAATGGGCTGACCGGGAGCTGGGAGGAGTGAAGTTGGCAGAACTGAGCAGTAACTGGGGGAAAGAGAAGGGTCCAGAGAAGGGCGATGAATCCGGCAAAGCGTCTGAAACACAAGTCTTATGAGGAGCAGCTGAGGGAGTTGGGCTTGTTTAGCCTGAGAAGAGGAGGCTCAGGGGGACTCATCTCTCTCCACAGCTGCCCGAGAGGGGGTCACAGCCAGGCAGGGGTCGGCCTCTTCCCCCAGGCAATTAGCCACAGGACAAGAGTCTTAAGCTATACAAGGGGAGATTTAGGTTGGACATTAGGAAGAATTCTTTTCACAGAAAGTGTGATTAGACATTGGAATGGGCTGCCTAGGGAGGTGGTGGGGTCACCCAGGAGGTGTTTAAGGCAAGACTGCAGGTGGCACTTAGTGCCATGGTGTGGCTGACACGGCGGTGTCCGTCATGGGTTGGACTCGGTGACCGCAATGGTCTTTTCCAGGCTGATCGATTCCGTGAAAGGTAATTCCGGCAGGGAGCGACAGCCACCGCCGACTCCCTGACCACACACTCAAGGCGGATCCCAGACGCAAACGACGGGAAGAACTGAGACTGCAGACTAACTAGCGTGACAAGCGAGAGACGCAAGCAGCACACGAGGGCTTGAGCACTAATTGATTGCAAAGCCACGCCACTCGCAAACAACGCACGCCAACACCCTCGTTTCCTGAAACAACAGTGCAAAGCGGTGCGCCGCCGAGCCCCTCCCGTTGCCATGGCGGCCGCGCTGGC
>VWZG01009481.1:11166-28077 GCA_013396735.1 Grallaria varia
CGCTGCCGGGGCGGGGCCGGGCGGGGCGGGGCGCTCCGGGCCTTCCCTCGGCCGGCCCTGAGGGCCGCGGGTGCCCGGTCGGGGGTGCGCCGGCGTGGCCCTGAGCCCAGTCGGCTTCTCTTCCTTCTGCCTCCCGTCCTCCTGGGCGGAATGGGAGGACGGCCCTGGAAGAGCACTAGGCCCTTTGGGAATCGGCGTGTGGAACTGGCTGGAACTCTCAAGGGCTCTCCCGACGCCTCGGTATCCGAGTTTTAGCTGTACTTGCAGTTATTTCGGCGCCATTGTATTTCCTGATTATTTGGTAGGATTGTCTTGTCCCGCATGAAAATGTCAGTCTCCACAGATGCAGTGTAAGGACTAAGGACAAGACCCTTTCTCAGATGCACGTGGGAAAAGTAGAGTGTGATGAAAAATGTAACTGAGAACTGGTACCTAAAGGCTTAATTACAAATCCTTTTAGCAAGTACTCTTCTGGGTCAGAGTAGCTGACCATCCATCCATCCATCCATCCATCCATCCATCCATCCATCCATCCCTCCCTCCATCTCTACGTGATTTTTCGTGGCACCATAAGAGATGTGGTATGAAGAAAGCACAGACCATGCCCTTTTACACTGCCTCAGCATCCCTCAGTTTTTGGATTAGGACTGTTACAGGGTAGATCTTTGCCTATTGCTTTTAGTGTCTGCTTATGGACATGTTGTCTGTGACTTACCCCATCACCTTTACTTACCTAAAAGCTATTTGCTTGTATCATCAGAAAGAATGGAGGTCTTCAGTGGTTTCATTAAGCTATTTACTCATTTTAATTTCTTAATAGGTATAATTCCTCAGCTCATATTTTTTCCCTGCCCCAAATGCCTCACAGTAATATGGGATTAATATCCCATGTTTGTAGCAATGTGTTTTGAAGGACAGATGATGTTCCATTTTATTTAAATGTGTATTCTTTCAACATGAAACTTCAATGAAATTGTAGCCTAGTACCTTTTCTGGTGTGTATGATAAAATGTTCATATCAGTTGCATAGTGTGAGCTAAATGATTTGGGGGCACAACTAAGATGATTTGACAAAGTATTATTTGAGATGAAAGTAAGATTGCTAAAAATGGCATTTTAGATGTCCCACACACAACTTCCTAAAAATGAACTTGCCAGTGATTTGGCAGCATGTAGGAAATCTTTATGAAAAAGCTGTTTGGGTATTTTTAAGTATTTGCAGTGATGTCTAGAATTCAAGCCAGAAAGGCTGAATTCATTCTTCATTCCAGTACAAGCTTATTTGAGTTACATTTTTTCCATTTCTATGTAAAATGTTTGTAATACTTATTATTTGCTTCCCAGTTACGTAACCAGAGGGCTACGTAGATCCTTTGTTTTGATTTGTTAACATTAATGAGCTGATACTTAATATCAAAGTGTGTATATGCTCTTGTGATTCGGAATCTAATAGAGGCTTAGTGTAGCTAGGGAAGCGGTGTGAACAGAATGACAGCAGAACACGAGTTGCAAGTCAGAATGGCATTTAAGTATTGTGTGAAGTTTTTTTCATAAAGTGGAAAGGAAGTTGAATTTTAGTTAGAGTTTCTTGTGTTGATATTTCTAATTTTCTGGAGAGATGCACATTTCACATTCATTTTTGTCTTATTACTGTTGTACATATAGTTCTAGAGTTGCAGACTTCCAAAAAGAGTTCTGTTTCCTACAGCTGGCCTTGGCAGAGTTATACGAAGATGAAGCTAAAAGGCAGTCATTGTATTCTGACAAACCAACAGCTACAAAGATCAGTAACCCAAAAGTATCACAGAGGTAAGACATGCTTTGTACTTCAGAAATGTGTGAATAGGTGCTGTATTAGCTCACAAAACTTTGTCATGCTTGCTTGATCCCCCTCCTTATATAAAAAGTGATCTAAAGCAGTTAATAATCCAGAATTGTGAAGAAGTCTTTATAACATTAATGTCACTAATGCCATAACAAGTCTCGTATTTGGCTCGTCTTTCATTTGCTGCCAGCATGGATCTCTGTGTTAAAGGCTGTCAAGCCAAAGAAAAGATCCTAGTGACCAGAGTCATGGTTCAAGTGGATCCTTAAATGCAAACCTCTTCAGGAGGAGAGATTTTAGCACTGTATGTTACACTTAGAAAATAATCCCTATTTTGGAGACTTTTTTTTTTTGTTTTGGTGAAACCACCTAAGCTGACTAATCAGCTACATAGAACAAAGTTTACAAACAAATAAGCAAACAGCTCCATTTACCAATACGACTTCCTGCTCCCAACCAAAGGAAAATACCATATTTCAAATAATTCAGTGTGATAGCTGGCAAACACTTGTTCCTTGTGGGCAATCACACTGGAATCTGTCTGAGAAAGAAGAGATGGCTGCTATTTGCATGGTATCCAAAAAGAGATTTTTCTTTTAGTAGACTTCAGTTTGCTCTTGGATAAGCAGTGTATTAATTGCAAGGAAACAGAGTGCTGCTCTTGAAGTTACCGCCTCAGCTTGCCTTCCACAGTTGCAGGTATAGAAGATGTCTCTGGGGCCCTGCTGTCATGTTGTGTGAGCTGCTTTGAGAAACCCACAACTATTGTCACAGAAACACAAACCTCCAATGCGACAAAGGGAGAAAATAGAATTAAATTATTAAAATTAAAATTAAAAGTGTTTCTAGTGCATGTGATCTAAGACCATAATAATACTTTTTTTTTTTCCTGAAAAAGTAACTAGAAGCAGATTTTCACTGAGATATAGAATTACATTGTTTCATCAACACTGATGCTTAAAAAAAGAGATGGCCAGCTCTGCTGCGGTTTTATTTCAAAGGTATAGTAACCAGACAAATTGCATAAATCTGAATTAATGATCTACTGTTACTCATGTAGCAGATTGTTCTTATCCTGAGGTATTTGGCTACCTCATTAACATATTAATGAGTTTTATCAAGTCCTACAGGATAAGAGCATGCATCTGTACAGCTTTTCCTGGCATTGTGCAAGCAGACAACCCTGGCTTGTCAATCAGTCCCTATCATAAAACAGCATCTGATTCTACATTTTTATTGTCTTTTGAATGTCTTTGCAATGTTGTCATTCAAAGTAGTTTTAAAATTGTGTAAACTAGAAGTGAAAACTACTACTATTTAGTTTTTAAGGTCCTCATAGATAAGGACTCCAGGACATTAAGGAAAGCCAGTGTTCACTAGGCAACTTGCCTCGTCACCAGAAGAGCTAAAATGTGGAAATAATTTGCTGTGTAATTAATTCTGGTAATCTGGATTCTGAAACAGCTGTTAAGGTTGCCTATGTCCTGTGTTGTCAGTGGCACCACCAGTGGCATAAAGCAGAATTCTGCATAACCTATGCCAGAATAGAATAGTTAGTTGGAATAGACCTGCACTGACCATCCAGTCCCACTGTTACTGCAAAATGACTCTGCCATGTGCCCTTTCCTGCTTATTCACTGGGAAGCAGTCTTGGCAGAAAAAAAAAAAAAAGTAAGACCAAAAAACCACAACTTGTTATCATTAGTTTTTGAAAAAGAAATAATTTCAGAAGTTGGAGATTAATTACTTTCTGAAGTATATGTATCAGTCATCTCCAAATGTTTTCTTTCATTCTCTTCACAGTCTTAAATTGGATTCTCTTAGAAGGTTGAGAAAACCAGAAAGAAGCATGAGTGATGACAAGGAAAACCAAAGGTATTTTTAAAACAAAATAAAAAATAATTTAACACTTGTGAAACTAATTGGGGGTTTTGTTACATTCACACTTTACTCCCTCCTGTTTTTTCAAAATGCATGTGAGCTAGGTCAGTCCTCCGAAGGGCTAGTAACTGCAGGGATGCTATGTGACATTAAAGTCAAGTATTAACTGTACACTGTTGTAGTAAAACTGTTCACAGAATCTGACTGTAGTGATGTAGGACCTGTAGATGCCTTAACACATGACTGTATGATTGTAAAGACTGTAACTTACACTTGTACTCAAAAGCTTTTTTGCCTTCTCTCAAATATCCTGGGTTGTTCTTTACATCCATTGTTCAAATATTTGAGTACTTCCTTTCTTTCTTGAATGCAAATTATGCTGAGAATACTTGTTTCATCTCCTTGCCACTATCATTCTTTTAAGTCTAATAATTAAAGATTTTCCATAAAAATGGCAGTTGGGATAAGAAATACAGATTTATGTACAACGAGAAGATGTTACTAAGGGATTGATAGTTAGTTACTTTATAAAAGCAGTATGGTTGTATAGCACCTTCATACCCAATACTGGTTTTTGGTAACTCGAAAATATCATGGAATCAACAGTAATTGGCCTGAGAGACAGTTTCACATGGATTTCTCTTGCCCCAAGTGGTTAAGTGTAAAAGTTGAGGAAAGTAGGAAGCACTTATTAGTTATAAACATTTCCTGTAATCAAAGACAAAACACTCAGGTTTGCCAGATTATGTATTTATATACAGATTTTTTTACAGCATCTATTCCATGGGTATTTAGAGATTATAGTGCCTTTCTCAAGATGATTCTCAAGGAATATCTAAACAGATGCAGTTTTGAACTATTGAACTATTTTGAATTATTTGTAGTTTAACATTTCATCTTCAAGAGCTAATAATGGGACTGTGGTGAAGGAAAAAACATACAAATTAGCTTTCACAGCAGTTTCTGCAGATTTTAAAATGCCTTCAAAGGTTAATTAAATTAATTAAAAAATTTCCATTTCTGGTATTGGCAGGAAAGGAAATATGCTAGATCTGTGAATTAAAAAATCCAATTGTGGCACTGTTCAGGTTTTCCAGAAAAAGTTTTATGCTTGTTCTGCCAAGATGGTGTTAGTTGTGACTCCACATTCTATCCAGCCCAGTCACAGTTCCATGCAGAGGGCACCCCTGAGGAAATGTATCTTTTTGGGGGCAGGTGACATCCACATAAAATTGACAGCTGCTTCAGGACTGTGCTCACTTACAACATATGACCCTGCCCTCTGACCTCTGGGATCTGTTCCAGAAGGCTTGCTTGGTTGTTAGTGAAATATCTTTGGTGTAGTGCTGCTTGGATTACTGGGAAGGTCAGAACCAAATGGAAGATGTCTGTGATCAGAATGAAAAGGTTTTGTGGCAAATTTCTCTTTGTTAACTTTTTTTTCTTTTGATGGAAAGAGAAAAAATATACTTATCATTTAAGAGTTGTTGTTTATGTACATTACTACTCTAAAGATTTTATTCAGGTGACACAGAATATAGAGGATTACAGATTTCTGGGACTTCTAATAATCCAAGTAAAATTGTTGCTGAACTCTTCAAGGAAGCAAAAGAACATGGAGCTGTCCCGTTAGATGAAGCCTCAAGAGCATCTGGTGATTTTGGTAAAGCTAAGGTAAAAGTTAAAAGATGTTTTGATCTCTATTTACAGTAATTAGTGTCTCTGAAACTCATCAAACCACATGAGAACAAGTCCACCTTTTTGTTGTTTGCGAACAGCAGAGGATTTGCTCAGCACAGTTGTGGATTGTGCTCCAAGAGCTTGCTCTAGAAAACCACACAATTTCAGAGGAAATCATTAGAAATCATCATGAACTGGAATAATTTGCTTTGTTTTTAATTACAATTGATAAAAAAAAGAAGCCAGACAAAATTTACATCCCAAATTAAAATCTCTTACCTGTGGAATTGCTCCTAGAGGGTAATGGTCAACAGTTCACTGTCCAGATGGAGATTGGTGACAAGGTATCCATATTGGGGCCAGTGCTGTTTAATACTTTCATCAGTAACACAGACAGTGGGATCAAGGGCACCTTCAGGAAGTTTCCAGACCACACCAGGCTGAATGTTGTGGTTGACATGCCAGAGGGATGGGATACCATCCAGGGGAACCTGGACAAGCTGGAGAAGGGGACCTATGGGAACCTCATAAGGTCAGCAAGGCCATATGTAAAGCACTGCACCTGTATCAGGGCAACCCCCAGTATCAATACAAGTTGAAACATGAACAGATTGAGAGCGGCTCTGTGGGGAAGGACTTCGAGGTGGATGAAAAGCTAGACATGACCCAGCACTGTGCACTCACAGTCTAGAAAGCCAAACATATCCTGGCCTGCAAGAAGAGTGGCCAGCAGGGTGAAGGAGGTGATTCTGCCCCTGTTCTCTGCTCCAGGTGTGAGATATCTCCTGGAGTACTGCATCCAGCTCTGATGTCCTTCACACAAGAAGGACATCGACCTGTTTGAGTGAGTCCAGAGGAAAGTCACAAAAATAATTAGAGGAATGAAGCATCTCTCCTGTGACGAAAGGCTGAGAGAGCTGTGATTGTTCAGCTTGGAGAAGAGAAGGCTCTGGGGAGACCTTATTGCAGCCTTCCAGTATTTAAAGGGGGCTTATAAGAAAGATGGGGACTAACTTTTTAGTAGGGCCTGTTTTGATAGGACAAGGAGTAATGGTTTAAAATTAAGAGGGTAGATTCAGCCTACATATAAGAAAGACATTTTTTCAACAAGTGTAGTAAAATACTGGGACAGGTTGACCAGAGGGGTGGCGGATGCCCCATCCCTGTAAACATTCAAGGTCAGATTGGATGGGGCTCCAAGCAGTGTGTTATTATAGTTGAAGTCATGTCCCTGCTTGTTGCAGGGGAGCAGTTGGGCTAGGTGACCTTTAAAGATCTCTCCCAACCCAAACTATGCTGTGATTCTTCCATTTGAAACAACATACAGAATAGAAACTGAAATGCATGACACAAAGCTTGCTGAGCCTGATTATGCTTACTAGGTATCATTTTCCACTTAGAAAATACATGTTGTAACAGAGTATTTGCTTTTTATCAGAGAGGCAAGCTTGTGAATGCTTCTTTTTTTGCACCTATGTAAGAATTTTAATAAACTGGTTCAGATAATTATTTCATTAAGCTTTTCTGTGTATTTTTTTCAGTCATTTTCTGGTGGTGGATATAGATTGGGTGACTCATCACAAAAGCACTCTGAATACATATATGGAGAAAATCAAGATGTAAGTAAAATTCTGAATAGCAGAAAACAGAACTTCCAGTAGATGCCTGTTTAATCATGTAAAGCTTGAAATGCCAGTATTAACTATGTGTGTGAGAAAAAATAATACCTAAATATTAGACACATGTTATGTAGAAATTGTCGAAGTGTCCGTAGACAACATATGTTCATTGGATATCCCAAAGGCCTCCATTATGGAATTGTTGGGTGTAAATTATTTTGAAATTCTTAGCACACCTTCTTTTCAGTTACTTTCCACCAGCTATTGTTCTGCGTTCTGTTTGCTATGCTAACATTTTAATCCTTCCGGGAATTGATTCTTGCTGTGGCTTGCAAAGTAGCCAATCTCAAACTGGAAGGCATGGGTGTATTCTAGGAAAGGTGAAGCAGCATGTTAGAGGCCTTTTGAAATTGTCTGGCTTTTCTATCACTTAAAAAGCAGGAATTGAGGGAGTGGGTGAGGAAAGACAAAGTTCTCTGCGCTTTGACATTTTTGTGACTGGCTGGAGCAAATGTTAAGCTCATTTAGAAACAGACCCAAGAAATAAGTAAGGCCAAGAATTGAGTAAGGATGTGGTTCTCGCTGGGGTGTGCTATTATGTCACACCAGGAGCTGTTACCTACTCTCCTGAGTAATCCTTCTGCTCTCCAAGTAATTGCCGGCTGTACTCAGTCAAAAACCTGTGGGCATACCATAACTAGGAGCAGGGTTAGTTTTCTAAGGAAAGGCCAGTTTTGTTGGCTAGGAAAGGCTAGTTTTGCTGGATTGCAAGGTAGTTGCAAGGAAGAGGTACAGAAGTCGAAAGGCTCTGGCTGGACCTTGTATGTAGCAAAATAAGTTGGGAGGGAAGGAGGCTGGTTTCCAGGATTCTCAGCATTTGAACTGAATAGAGCTAGTCTCAAATTCATTGGAGCTCAGCATGTAATAATCTGAGGATAGAGTAGTTTTGGCTGTAGCAGATGTATTAGCAGTAATTTGTAGTTTTATAGGTTTATTTCTTAATTTATCAACAAAAATGTTTAATGCTTTTTAAAGTAATGTAAATTGTGCTGTAAAGATGCACAGTCACTGTATCATACTTTATGTCATGGACAGAACATTAAGAGATTCTCTTTTCCCAGGTGTAAAAGTGGTCTCAAAGCAGATAGCAGTTCTTTGCTTTTTAAAAAAATATTCTAACAATGATGGTTCCAGTCCAGTCCTCTGTTCTTATTTTGTTGTTTACATTCTTGTTTGTGATCTGGTACAAAATCTGTTAAGTGTAGATCAAAACTTGTATAACTAATCTGTATGAAATTGTGCTGCCTTATGTAACTGTCTTCACTTCCTTTTATTTCACTGGTTTTGCTTCTTAGGTTCAAATTTTGCTGAAACTGTGGAGAAATGGCTTCAGTTTAGATGATGGCGAGTTGAGATCCTATTCAGACCCAACAAATGCTCAGTTTCTTGAGTCTGTTAAAAGAGGGTAAGTTAAAATGGCAACTTTTTTGACATATGACTTTCAAGTGAAGGGATGAAAAATGCTTTCTCCACATGTTTATAATTATTAAAACCTCCAGCCTTCTTCTCTGCCTGTACCCATAAAATATATTCTGTATTTGTCATCAGATGACATTAAAACATTTGGAATACTTTGGTTCTTCTGGTGGTTTAACTCTGAGTAGTCCTTGTTACAGCAGCTTTTAGATCCACGTGTTTTATTTGCTCATTCTGTGTTTCACATGTCAGTATGTTTTGGGTTTTGACTGTCAGCTCACTGCCTTTAGGATGAAATCGATTCATAAAACAATTGAATGTGACTTTCAGAGTAAACGTGCTATTAATAATGACTCATACTGTGTGTGTACTTTTTGTATCATTTCATTTAGCAGTTCTGAATGTAAAATTGGGAAATTTTAATTTTTTTCATGAAGGGAAATTCCTGTGGAACTGCAGCGACTCGTTCATGGTGGCCAGGTTAATTTGGATATGGAAGATCACCAAGAACAGGAATATGTGAAGCCCAGACTGCGATTCAAAGCTTTCAGTGGTGAAGGGCAAAAACTTGGAAGGTGAAAAAAAGTTAAATTTTCTGTTCTGTACTCTGTATTTGTATCCTGTTTCATTCCTGTGACTGAAAATTTCAGACTACTTTGTCCAAAAGTGCATAATCTGTGTTCACCTAAATTGCTCAGAGTAAATAGTAATGTGACCTCAACTCTGCCAATCATCAGCTTTTTCACATGACAATTACAGACTTTAAAGTGTCTTTTATGGCTGACTTGATATTAGCTGTTGAATTCTAAACAGTTCTAGGTTTCTGTTCATCACTGCATTTACTCATATAATATATTTGGTTTCCCCAAAAAGGTATTACTAGTGTGCTTCTTCAAGTGATTTAATTCAATAAATGATCCTTTACTGTTTCTAATATATATTCCATCTTTTTAAAAATGAGGAGATGTGCTCAGTAAAACTGAGAAGGGAGTAAGCTCTGGCAGTCACCTGAGCACTTGCCTAGATTATTGAAGAAAATAGCTAGAGGTTTTGCATAAAAGAAAATGTACACACCAGTTGTATGGCATTTTTGTTTGTTTGAGTAGCTGATGAAGTCTCAGACACGTAAGCAATGAAAGGAGCAGTCAAATAATTGTCTCCAGCCAGAGTTATGTTCTTACTATACTCATTGTAAAATAGTCCACATGCTCTGTGGGGATTATCAATGTCTTGTTAATATCATTTGTGCTTCAAAAGGGTAGGGGATGCCCAGAATCATAAAGTAATGCTCCTAAAAGCAATTCCTAAAGCAGTTTGTGTCAGTTTAGTGCACTGTAATGGTGTATGATTATTTTTGAATATAGTCCAGGAGATATGATATATGAATCTTAGTATAAGAGGCATTTGTCATTTCATGCTCTGTAAGCATAAACAAATACAGTTCTCTTTGTACTTCATTACCTATTTAAAATCATACAAATATAATGATATCACAGTTATAAGAAAAATAAATATGAAGTATTGCAATCTTTGACAAGAAACTACAAAAGCATTATTTGTGTCCCTTAGAAAAGCTGTGTTTATATTTAGTTCAGATAATTTTGAGAGGATTTTCATTGCTCATTTGTACTAGCTAGACATGGTAGTTATTCAGTGAAAAAGACAATTGAGACATTCAGTTCTGCTTTGATTCAATTAACAGCTGGTTTGTTTGCATTTTTTTTCAATCTTCTAGCCTTACACCTGAAATAGTCAGCACGCCTTCTTCCCCAGAGGAGGAGGAGAAATCCATTCTTAATGCACCTGTTTTGATTGATGATTCCATGCCAGCAACTAAAATTCAAATTAGATTAGCAGATGGAAGCCGATTAATACAGAGATTTAATCAAACACACAGGTAAATTGATTCTGCATCAGTGCAGGTAACTGTAACTGTTTTGATGAGTTTGTGTTTTGTCATTAAATGGAAACATCAAAAAGGGGGAAGTATACCTTCTTTGAAATGTATAGCTCTGTGTTATTTTCATTATGTGGATGTACTGATAAATTGACTGACAAAGCAAAATTCTGTATTTGGAAACACAAGATATTTGATAACTGCAAAGTCACAAACTTTTATAACCAATTATGTCCCGTGATTTTTTTAAGGACACAGTACAAGCCATAATGTTCTCAGGATGACTGAAATCTGGACAACCCCACTATGCAGTCATCCCAACCCTGGACCCTTCCTGGGAGGGGCAGGTGGATGACTCAGAAAACACTGTGAAAACACTTTATTGCAAAGTGTGGAGCATAGTCTCAATTGGAATATAGTCCACACTATGGACAGAAATCCTGTGGCCCATAATCTAGAGCTCCAGCCTTCTACCTTGTTACACTCAAGAGTGTGGCTAAACATGACATGGGTTCTAAGTGTAGACTGCAGCCCTTATGCAGAAGGGTATATAGACACAACATACTCATTTGCAATTCCAGCATATGGGTTGGACATCATACTGAGGACCAAATTTTTTATTGTTTTGGATGGTCATCTCCTAAGAATTGGCAGTGTGTGAACTTGGTGGGGGTTTTAGATCTGTTAGTAGCTTGCTTGCTCTGATTAGAGCTTGCCACCAATTTTATTGACATTGTTGGGGCAGTGCCAAAAATGGTGTTGGCCAACCCCATCTATTTGCCTAAGAGGTTGTGTTAGTGCAAGGTTCTGCAAAGCTCTGCTTTCCACTACATGGCTGAGAGAACTTTGTGCAGCGGGCAGAGATTTGGGCCATAGTCCACCCACGCTTAAGCAGTATTCAAGCCAGCCTTGATTTGAAACCTGCACCATTGTGTTAGAACATGGCTGAAATTTGAATCCTGACTTAAGACTTGGGTCTTAGCATGGACCCAATTCCATGTTCATATTGTTACATGGACAGTTCACCTGTGTCCCTTTTTTCCTTGCTCAGAATAAGGACAATGTGTGGCTTTCTTCACCTGACAACAGACACAGACCACAATGACGCAATTTTAGCTGAGGTGCCAATAGGGAGGAAGATACAGCAGTAATTTTTGATACTTTAATAGACCTAGTAATGTATGCTGATAGTACAGGCCCAGATCCTTTCTTCACAGCACCACTCCAGAATTGACTTTGACAAACCGCAGGGCTTACTGAGAGCCTCTGTAGCCTTGCTGGGTGTCCTTCTGTCTGCATGAAAGGATCAAAGTGATAAACTTGCCAGTGACATCTGTAAGCAAGGGTGTGTTGACAGGAGCTTACTTTAGTCATGATTAACTTTCTTTTGGCTGTGAATCTTTTTATTTATCCTTGACTAATGCATGATCAAAATCAGCTACTAAGATGCATTGCTTCTGTCATATGCCTTGAAGACTGATAGAAAGCTGAAGTCCCTGCTTATTTGGCTACAGTAAATCTGCCAACTTACTAATTCCAAAAGATCTTCAAAGATTTCTACTCATCTTAGTGTCTTAGGGGAGAAACATCAAATTTCAGAGTTTTATGTCTAAAATACTATTTTTTCTTTCATGTCTTACAAAAGTAAGTTATTGTTATATTGTTGATGTGATTGTTTTGTTAGCTATTGTTCAGAAGTTCAGTGCCAAGTGAAAGTAAGGAAAACATCTTGCTATTGAAGTGCATTAATAATTCCGCTCTGCTTTCTCTTCACTGTGAGCACATATTTTAAGATTCCTCCTTCCACTAATAATTTCACCTTTTCGGAATGTGCTAACATGGTGTGACTCTTGGATATGGTCCTGTGCAGAGCTAAGGGTTGGACTCGATCCTTATGGGTCCCTTCCAACTCAGCATATTTTGTGATTTTTTGAATTAATAATGAAATTTTTGACAGTCACATTGAAATTACTTGACTTTCTGTGTTAGGTATCAGTTTCCAATATACTTACATGTTAAAAATTTTGTTTCTGTTATTTAAGAAAACAAGCAACAGTAATTTTAATTTTTCAGGACATTTTATTTGAGAATTGAAAAATTGTAGGCTTACTATCGTCAGTCATCTGGATCAAATGGAAATGTGAAATTTAGGACTTAATGGTTTAGTCTGTTTGATAGTTTTGTGTTGTCTAATCATCTTAGTGTGTACAGAGATAAGTGTCAAAACAGAATCATACACAGTTTTCATGTCGATATCCTTTTCACAGGATTAAGCATATTCGAGATTTCATTATCCAGTCCCGTCCAGCTTTTGCAACAACTGATTTTGTTCTTGTGACTACTTTTCCACATAAAGAGCTAACAGATGAAAGCCTGACACTACAAGAAGCAGATATACTTAACACTGTGATTCTTCAGCAATTAAAGTAATCTTATGGTGGTTGTACAGTATAGGGAGCCTGCTGTATTGTCATACAATATGTTTCCAACAGATGAAAGAAAGAAAGTATCAGTGTCTTTTTATTGCCTCATTTCCAGGGATCAGATTTTTGGATTTTATGTCTTCCAGCTATAACATATCTGACTTGTTTATTTTACTTTCTCAACATTATTCAGCCTCTTTTCAGTGTTAAAATTAAGCTTCCATGTGTTGGTATGTTTCAAACCATATCATGTATTCAATATGAAATGAGATGGGACTTTGAATCATTATTTTGAGAGTGTGGGGAAAGGAGCATTTTTCAGAAGGGAAAATCTTTCATACAGTTGTTAAGATTTGCACTATGGTAATGTTCTATGCTGCATTGACAAACAGCCATTTGAAAACTTAGACTGTAGGTTGTTTACCTTCCAAACTGTATTAATATTAATGTGCTCTTTTTAATAGGTTTACAGATAATAAATGTCCTAATACAATTTTTGTATATTCTATTTGTAGTGTTTCATGGTGCAGTATAATATTTATATTCTTTTTTTTTTCATTTTCCTTGTATCGTTGCTCGTATGAGTGAATCAGTTCATGAGATGCAAACCTCAGCTATTGCAGACTGTAATAGGTTGTTCTTATTTGTATTCTTGTTGTTCTACTTGTGATGAAAATAAATATGAATTTTTTTTCTTCTTGAAGTTAGAGAAATGTGAGAAGACCACTGTCATCTGGGGAAATGATGTGACTGGGAGAAGGCCTGTGGCCACTTGGTATCTGTATATGCAGTTGAACCCTGTGCAGCTACATGATTTTTTACAGAGTTTCTTAAATAACCCAAATGAAAATACACCGAGGTACACTAACATGGAACTTGTATACTTTTGTGCATGCAAGTGACAGCATAAACATGCTAATTGGTCGTGCATTTTTCACCTGAATTTCAGGTCTCTATATTTGAAATTCTGGCCAAAGGCATTTTGTGGTATTCCCATGTGGATTTGGTTGTGCAGCTTTCAGTATGCTTCTTTAGAAGCTGTATAATTAAAACTCCTTAACCTTTGAAATTATATATTTTTTCAAGTAACTTGCCCCAACACTGCAGTAAACAGGTAGAAATCTTATGTTGGAGACCAACTGATTGCTGTGCTTTAGTAGTATGCAGTTTTGTAGTATTTGGGGATTTATATCAGATGAGGGGATCACGCTCTGAAGGAAGGTAAATGGGCTGTTTCTCTTTTACTGACATGTGTGTTAAAAATTGCTGGTTTCACTGATTATTTTGTTCTGGAAATATCAATATTTGTTTATTTATGCTAAGGTTATAATTTCTCAGTATATTCTTACATTTTACCTCAAAGTAGATAAATTGAGATAGACTGAGTACATTTTAAACATACAATTGTATTTGAAGTATTTTGTTTTGCAGTCTGAATATCTGCATGGTTTTAATCATAATTAATTTCATGTGCTTAGTAATTAAAGTTCTATGTTAAAGAACACAGGCTAGACTTCTTGTTTTATTCCAAATTTATGTTGTGATGAAGTGGTGATTGTGTGTTGTGCCAAATATTTAAGCCTAGACAGAAAGGAATGGACGCATACTATGCATATATTTTATATATTAACAATTCTCTGTGTAAATGCGAGGCCAGAGTCAATACTGTGATATTGATCTTGGGTAGTCTGTGGTTTGGGCATATTTCAGTTCAGAATATACGTAAAGTTTCGTTACTTACTATTTCTGAAGACCGTTATTAATTAAACACTGATGTCTGAAGAGCAGTGGTTACCTAAATTGTTGGGGTTTTTTTTCCTTCTTATGCCTAACCCCACAACTGCATATTATCAAAATATCTTTGTTTCAAATAGCTGCTGGTAAGTTTTAATGTTAAGTAGCAACTGAGAGTAACTGGGGGTCCCAGTAGTTGACATGATTTTGACAAGCACTAAGAAAACATATCAAATCTTGTGTTTAAATATTTCACTGCTTCTCAGTACTTTAAAACCTGTGGAATCTTCCATCTCATAATTTTACGTCATACCTTTTATTACCAAAAATTCTCACTCATGTAGCTAATATCTTGGCATTTTTGGCACAAAACTGTTCTTTGAATACAGACCTCTGTGGATATGCAGTTAAGACTGGCTACAAGGGAGAGGGAACTTGGTAGAGGGTGACCATCATTCCCTCACAGTAAGGCTGCTGAATTTGGGAGTTCCTCTCAGCTTTCATTAAATACAGGTAATAATCTTATTGCTTCCTCTTGTAGACTGCTTATGAAAGGCTCAGGCTTCACCTCTGCTTGTCTTTCATAGAAATCCTTTATCACACAAGCACCAAATAATCAAAACCTGAATATTTTCTTTAAAAAAAATATTTAGTCATTTATTCTGGATAAATACAATGTTGGTTTTGGGTTTTTTTTTCTTTTTTTTTTCAGCAGCACATTGAGACATTTGTAAACATTCTGCGTTAATTAGACTACTGGACACACTTGTATAATTAGCACTTATTAAGAGTTATCTTATGTTCTTTGGTGAAAATCTGTGCAATATTAAATTAAGCGAGGAAGAGTACGCAAGTACTCCAAGGTGTTATTTGCTAGCTCCCTGTGTAGTTGCTTGTACTACATTACTGTTCACATAGTCTTTAAATTGTGTTATTCTGTACAGGGAGAACAGAGAGAGATGCACCTTCCCCTTGCTTATGCTGACAGCAGGCTGTGAATATGATGAACATTTAGTGGACCTAAATTGTATCACTTGCATCCTGAATAGCCAAGTGTCAATTTACGAATCTGGAAACAACTGTGAAAGACACTAATAGCATGGAAGGCACTGGCCCTGGAATGGAATTGTATGACAGTAGGAAAACAATGCAGCAGAACTGTTTACACCCCTTTGAGGTTTACAGAATTGGGTCTATGACTGGGAGATGATTTCAATCCCTGCATTTTTTATTGATGAGTTTGATACCATTTATGGTGCTGGTCCTGCTTTAGACATAGGACCAAAAAAGCAATGTAAATGATAAATGTCTTATCTTAAAAGAATTCAAAACAGCTAATTTACCAGGAGTAAAACAGAGATGAGGATTTTTTTTTTTTCAAATGAGCTGTTACTTTACAGGAGGAAAACGTATTAGAATTTGGTAGAGAAAAGCATAACACAAATTAGAAGCTTATACAAAGTTGGAAACCCAGGTATTTTCAAAGTGAAATTCAAACACATTTTTCAATAGTTCAACTTCTGGAATGAACCAACCTTGAAAATCAACTTATCTTCTATTTTTTTGTTTAATTCTCACTGTTATGCTGGCTTTCTGTAAGTTTTGTTTTAATTAAACCAAATTTATTTGGCTTTGCTACTGAGACAAAATCAGGTGGTTTGGTTTTTGAAAAGCAGTTTCCTTTGCCTTTGTCTAGTCATACTTAGAATTAATAAATCGTAGGTATGTTTTGTATTTAAATGGCTGGAGATGTTATACACACCACTGTACATCTTCAAAATTTTCATTACAGGTCTTCCCAAAAATGTCTGCTGAACATTAAAGAACTCAGACTACAGACTAGAATTCACCTTCTTACATTCTTTCTTGCAGCTCTTCTCCTTTAGTAATGGTCTTGTTCTGCCCATAACTGAAAAGCTTTCTGGCGGCACATCTGAATGTTAAAGGGAAAAAACTGCTTTTAAATAGTTTTTCATCTAACACTGAGAAATGGGGAGAGTATGTAGTTCTTTTTTGTTGGCTGGGAGCTGTCCACTCTTGGGTTAAAGATGTGATCTACAAGCTGTATGTTTTAGCTCTTTCAGGGGTATGAGAAGGTAGATGTGTTGTTACTCCACACTACATTAAGATAAACCAAGAGAGACATTCTTAACTTTGGAATTGAAAAAAAATCCTTTAGAGAATTTATCTGGAAGAGCTACTATTTTACATTTATAAATCTACATCTGTCCAAATTACTTTAGTGAAATCTTACACCATTTAAATACCAATGAGCAAGAACTCCCAAATAGCAATAACCATGAGCCATTTTTCGTATATATTTTTAGCTGAAGTTTGAATAGAATTAATTACTTATGCAGGGCTGTGAAATTGGCA
>VWZG01009481.1:34316-67674 GCA_013396735.1 Grallaria varia
CAGAAAGAATTAGATGATAAACGTTTAGTAGATCTGGCCTAAGTCAAAAATGTCAGATTTTTCAGCAAACCAAAATACTGTGACAGCCAGTATAGACCAAATTGTACTTTCCATCTTTTGGTCCTTTAATTTGAAGTAATTTCAGATGAAAGATTTCTGAATGGGAAGAAAACTGGAAATATGTCATTTGGAATACAATGAAAAGAAAGAATCAATTTGCTTATTTCCAATCCAAGAAGATCAGGAAATACAAGCCCTATATAACTGTTTTGATTGACTACAATGTGCATTTTTTTCCACAGAAGTTGTTAGCCTAAGTTTTTTTCCACATCTCTGCAATCTTGACTCCCTTGGCTTGTCCAAAAATTACATGATACAATCCCTAAACCAAGAACACTGTCTCTCCAGGATCTCCTTTCAGAGTGTAATCGAGCGTAGCAGTCTCCAGGGCAGGTTTATTATCTATATCATCAAAAGCTATTCATGTTGAAATCAAAATTTGTATTTTGAAAGCTGATGACCAAGAGTGAGTTCAAAGCTTGCATTTCTTTGGCAGTCCTTGAAACTCTGACAATGGGATTCATGTCAAAGATTTGGGCTCTGAAATGTAGGTATCTACCTCTACAGATTTATTTATGAGCAAGGTACCCAGTTCCCATGCTTATCAGTGGAAGTTTAGGGCTTGATCAGACTGCTATCCGAAGTCAGATCCCAGAAGCTTTTTACTCTCCAAAGATATCATGAACTCAAGACACTTGACTTTTGGGAAGTATGTCTATATGAAGGGTGTCTAAAGATACATGGGATACCTCAGGGCTTTTCAAATGTCTCTAGATACCTGTGTGGGGACAAGTGAGTCAAAATCCTTGTTAGTGCCATCATTTCAATTTTGAGATTTATTTGGTTTACCATAAAGTAGTCACATATATTTTGGCAGCTGCTGGTGTTCAGCTGCCTGCATGTGGTGGCCAAGTCTCCACTGGATATATGAGTTTTGAAACCTAATTTATGTATGGACACCTACAGATAGGTTTCTTAACCTGTGAGCTGACTCTTACTTTGTCTGTCTGTTACTCTCAGAACAGGACTTTAAACTTTTTTTTAAATTTTATTTTCCTCTAGGCTTTGGTGGCACAATTTAATATTTTATTTTTCAGACTATAACATATTTTTCAGAGTGTAACATATTTTTCAGACAGTAACATATAACATTATACCACATTAACATAGATATGTGGCACCCATTTTTTCCTTTCTTTCTTATATTCTTACCATATATTCATTACATAGATATGTGGCACCCATTTTTTCCTTTCTTTCTTATATTCTTACCATATATTCATTACAAAAATCTATATTACACTGAAACTAGGAACTTGAAGTAAAGGCTGTTAGGTTATGAAAAATACTGGCCTCCAAAATATTAGAATTATTCCCCAGATAAGCATAAGAATCAGTAAAAACTCTCTTATTTCCTTAGTTACCTCTTGTTACCCAGGATGTTTTTGACAGTACGTAAATTGTAATAATGGTTCTGTGGTGCTGGTGATAGCTGCACGTGTGTTTTATTTGGCAGGCTCCAGATATATTATACTCTGTATGGTTTCACTAGTAGTCCTCTGCACAAAGGTTCAAGGCTGATTGATGGGACAGTTTGATGTACCGATCTTTAGCAATAGCTGTAGTAGTGGAACACCTTAATAAATGCTGTTCAAGGCCAGTTTTCAAGGCTGAACATTATCACCTAATAACTTTGATCAGAGTGGTGGCAAATATTTGCATAGTACGTGCATGTAGATTCAGTCTGTTGTATTTTATTTACAGAGTAGCTGGTTGGAATAGGGTTTGTCTGAGGTCTGCTCTGGAAATTGAGGTTCATGGTTTCCACAAAACCATGCTCTTCCAGAGCTCTTCTCATCTTCTGACTCCATCCTATCATATCTCCTGAGAATCACCCTCTCTGTCACTCCTTGCCTTAACCTTTTGTTCTCCCTCATTCTTTTGTTGCCCAATGCAAGCTTACTTCAGTGGTGTTTGTGTCATGTTCCTTTCTTGCTTCACAGCTTGCAGAATGCATATTAAAAACCACATTCTGGAGCACTTTTAAGTACTGTTCTGGCTTCCTATCAGTTGAATTTATATTTGCTTTACTCAAGTGATACTGCTTCCCAATGTCTTTAGTTAAGTCAAGACTCAAAATCAGTGACCCTTGGTCACCCTTCAGCAATCTGTCATTGTCAGTGGTACTCCTCTTCAAAAGTTGTCTTGGTTTCTGCATAACTGTTGATAAGACATAACCTTTCCTAGCCATTCTCCTAACAAAACATTCACCCAAATGTTTCCTACTTGCACTGTAGCAATTTTTCAGTGCTCTCCTCTTCCCTACTACATCCATTCGTATTTTTGCTGCAAAGGGCATTTATCTATGCTGTCATCCCTCCTCTCTTGTTACCTTGTCCTGCATCCTTTCCTTTATAGTACCAAAGATAAACTGCTCCTTTTTTTTTCTTTTTTTCTTTTTTTTTTTTCACACTTCCAAGGAGCTTCATAACTTAATCCTCACCTATCTGCCATCTGGTATTAACTGGCTAGTTCCCATGTTTAGATCTGACCAGATCAAGGTGCTTTGATGTCAGTGATAAACTTGACCTTAACAAACCTGTTGGTCTGTTGAGACCACTAGCTGACATGCTGGCAATGCTGCCTCATTGTTTCCTTGCCCTCTTTCAGATGGATGGGTTTCACCTTGTTTTTATCTTGGAATGTGACATCCATGGTGGTTTTGTTCTGTGTTTGTACAGTTCTTATAATAAATCCTGATCGATGTGGAAATAATATCAGTAATAAACAACGATAGTAAAAACATTCTTAGCAGGGAAGACTGGGGAATTAGTGTGCAATTTGTGCCACCATTTAGCTTTAGAAACCACTCATAGGGCAAGATGGGGCTGGCTGTCCTGCTCTTGCCTCTGCTCAGTGCACCAGGAGCCTCGGCAGGTAACTGGAGTGTTCTGGATTGCCGCCAGGTGACTACCTTTTGGTGTTGCAGTGCCTCCACTAGGAGCCTCATGTCAGCCATCTGCAGGTACCGCTGCAGTGTGGTGTATCTGTGTATCTGCACCCCACACGCCCAGCCTCTGGCTATGCTTTCTGCATATTCACAGAATTTCTAGTACTTTATTGTATCACCAGACTTCAGGAATAATCCTCTGACTATAGTCTCTTTACAGACACAGGAGAATTTCTTCTGACTGCAGATATGGAACTTCATTGTACAACAGTTGTTTTTGTTTGTTTAGCCAAGTGTGCTGTGTCTAAATAATGCATCAAAGAAGCTAATGTACCAAGAGCATGAGGCACGGTGAACAGAACTCATGTAATTGACTATTCTTTGCATCACTAATGGCTTCCCCTGTTGTTTTTAATATCAGCTTTTAATCCTCATAAGGATGTTATTCCTTGTGCAAGTTCTTACATTGAAGAAATAAAATCGGCATGAAATGAGTCAGTTCAATGTGGAGGGTGTATTTTTAGAAAGCCTCCCTTTGACTGTTTGTCCTTTCCGAGGCTTTGCATACTTGGGCAGGGCAGTGGAGCTGAAATGTTGCATAAAGCAGAGAGGAAGTCTTTGCCTCAGGAGTAATTATCATTAAAGAAGTGAGCACAGCTGAAGTCACTACAGGTCAGAAAGACCCAGTTCCCCTCTTGCCTGCTGATGCAACTCTTTGGCCAGTGTTCCTCACCTCGTGCTTCAAACCAGCCATGCAAGCTCGTGGGGGTGAGAAACAGACACAAAATGTTCATATCTGTCTGCAACTCCCTTGCAGGCTCCAGTTTACCTTCAGAGTCTGCATGTCCCTGTGGAGCACAGGCTGAGATGAGGCAGGGGTCTGGCACTGTTCTCTCTATAAACAGAGTAAGAGGTGAGACTGGCCACAGCACAGCTGGCAGAGGCACAGGCACATCACGGGGCTGGCAGCAAGGACTGGCCCCGTGCTCCCACCAGCCAGCACTCCACACAGGGTGCTTACCTACAGGTAACATGAGGACAAGATCCCCCAAAGCCCCCCAGAACCTGAGAGAAAAACAGTTGTTTTCTGGAAATGTCCTGACCACTTGCAGGTTGAGCATCTCTGAGAGCAGATCTATTACTTAGGAGCTCCCAAAGGAGCTCCACTCATGCTTGCCATACCTCTCGGTAAAGAGGACCTCTTGCCTTACCTAGGGCGATGTGACCTCTAGCCTGACTTTTTCCAGTCTATGGTATTTAATGACCTTCTTGTGGATGTTTGTATGTTTCCTGTCTGCAGTTACTGGGGTCTGGGAGATACCTAATCCCCTTCCAACTGACTATTACACAAATTGAAAAATGATTACGTAGCCTGTCACACTGAAGACTTCTCAAAACAAGAGTTACTCAGTCAGCCAAGATGTTTTAATCCTTCAGAATCTCTTTGGTATACTGCTATCTAATGAGACAAATTTCAGGAATTACTGTTATACTTAAAAAGATAATTGGGGTCTGCAGTATCTTATTTATAGGTGAATTAAGTAAAATGAACTTTTAATTCAATAATGTGTAGCTCTTTAGTGAATTGTTCTGAAGTGACCTCTCTGCTTTCATGACACATGGTCACTGAAGATCATTTGACTTGAAATGTGTCCCACAGAGTTGTCTGTCTTGGCAGAAAACAAATTAAAGTCAACAACAGTTAGCAAGCTGGTTATTTACACTGATAGCAGTCCATTTAATAGTATGTAACCTTTTTATTATTTAATTCTAAGGTTATGAGGAGGCAATGACTGCTTTTACCACCAAACCTCCTGTACGCAGCTAGGCATAATTATGATCAAGCCTCATCTGTTTGCTGTTTAATGGTGTGGACCTGGTGGTGTAAATGAGAGCAGATCATAGAATCATAGAATAGTTTGTGTTGGAAGGGACCTGTAAGGGTCATCCCGTCCAATCCCTGCAATGAGCAGGGGCATCAGAAGATCTTGACCTTATCTTCAGCCTGCTAACATGCAACTGTAGCACTCTGTGCAGTTCATAAATAGCAAATATCTAATTATGCTGCTACAGCTCTCCATTATGCCAAGATGATGAACAACAAATTTTGAAGCACCCTATCATCAACTGAAGTATAGTTATCCCTAAAATTTATTTCATGCTTTCAGAAAAATGGCCCCATGACTTTTCCTCTTTTTTTTCCTCTTTTATTTCATCAGAAACTTGCAGGAAAGGTCTCTATTATGCCCAGTTTATCTTGATGTTTCTAAAGTAAAATATAAAAATAATCGAAGAACTTTAGGCAGGACTTGAAAATCTTTTTTTCAAAACCACTGTTGACAAGTGAAAGAGTGGCTGCCTGAACTTGGTGTCAGCTCTGTTACCAGATTCCTGCAGTTCTGGTGCTGCTTGAACCCAGAAGTACTGTAGTTTTGACTGAGAAGAGCAGCACTTTGCATGTATCTTTGATTCTCAGCTCATGAGGATGCATAGGCCAGGATGTCCTCTCTGCCACTGGAAGCTCCTCAAGTCCCTGTACAATACAGTGGCAGCTACTTCTTTTAAAAATTTAGCTAGGATGGCTGTATTTTCATTCTGTCAAGCAGTTCCAGGCTGAACTTTAACCTTGAGAAAATCATCAGCATGCTGCAGCTCCAAGGGCAAGGTCCCAGCCGCTGAGAGCCCTCTCCACATGGGTATCCTCTTGCTTCCAACCCTACCACTGCTGCCTTTGAGTGTGGCCGCTGGTGCCCGATGCTCGTGTTGCTGGAAAGGCGCTGGTTCAGCCTGCGGAGGCAGATCACTCTGCCCAGGGTAGTTTTACATGACCCTTAACATCCAGCAAAAGCTTATCTGGAGTAGTTTCTCTGCGGATGAGTCCAAGTTGTCGACCAACAGCTGTGGCCAGCGTGGTTTCAGAAATGTAAAACTGTCTGGTTTTCTGACAAGGTGTTGTTTCATTAGTAAGGTCATCATGCCACTTCCAAGAACTCCATGATCACTAAAGATTTCTTTTAGCCTGAAAACTGTAAAACATTTTTACTGCCTAGATTCAATCTGCTCAGACAAAATGCCTCCTGCTGGATTAGGAGCCACCTGCTCTCAGCTGGCTATGTCCTGCTCATAATCCCAAAATCAGTCTGCAGAGGCACCTGACTAACCTGATGCAGAGCTCGCCTGGGTCCAAAAAAATCTGTGCATTTAAACTCCTGGCTGTGCCTAATCTATGGTAGGCTTATGTGTCCTTCGGAGGTACCCCTTGCTCTTACTCACCCTTTACAGGACAACCACATGGTTAGAGCTGTCCCTTGGGGTGTGGGAGAAACTGAAATAAGTAAACCTCCTCTTCCTCAGGGACTTCAATCCCATGTTGAGATTGAATCTTTTATCAGCTAAGAGAGCACTTTAGGTATAAGGGCACTGTCAGGGAGTTGAATCTGTTACAAACAGGCTACAGATTCCTTGGAAAATTGAATGAATGCCTGATCTAACCTAATGGTTAGGGTGCTCACCTGGGGAGTGAGGTCTTTGCCCCTCTTCTGCCTGTATCACTTTGTGCATTTTACCTAGTAAAGTAAGTATGTAGTGTGAAAGACTCACACAGCCCACTGCAGAGGCTGCCTGCTTCCCACCAGCCTGGATCTGACCACTATTTTTCTAATTGCTCTTATGGTTGGAAGTTATTACTTTTTCTGTCCTCCGAAGAAAAGTACTGCTTTTAGGAGAGACAGCAAAGAGAATTGCCCTGTCATAACCTTGTGGTGTTGTGACACTGACAAGGCAGATGACTATTGATTGCTGAAGTATTTGATGACATTAGCTGAGGCATAGTGCCACAGACTTTGTACTCTTTCTTTTTTTCCCCTGATTTGCATCTTTGTGACCCCAGTAACAGGGGTTTAACTGAGTTTAGAGAATTAGCACCCACGGCAACAAACCAAAATACTTGTATATAGCTCAATATTAAAAAAATAAAGTAAAATCCCTATCTAAGCTGTTCACTTGCATGTCTTTTTTTTCACAAAGTGGAAGTATGCTCAAGGGCTTATGCTGAATCTTTTTGGCTGCATAACACTAGGTCAGCATTAAAAAGTGTCACTGCACCACAGGGTCCTCCAAAGATATGTTGTATACTCCTCACATTACAGGAGTGCATAACTGAGCAGAAAGAGCTGGTTGCCTCTGTTGTACACATTGAGTATCAATCCACATGTCCTGGGTCCAGCAATCCCGGGGGAAGTGCTATCCCAGCAACAGAGGAGTGGCAGCAGGCTGAGTGCTGAGGACCATGCTCCCACAGGAGTTTGGGCAGGAGCACCTGAGCCACCCTTGCAGGACCCTGTCTGACAACAGTGCTGTTGCGGTCAATTTATTACAATTCTGCAGTTAAGTCAGTAGCCCTCCACAATGTCCAGAACTTGACTTTAGTCTGTGGAGTGAATCCTGTGGTATTTTCACTTCCTCCTGAGTTCTCTACTGTTGGTATTCCGTGGTGCGTGAGCCAGCTCAGGCAGGACACAGGAACAACCACAAAACCATGAATGAAATGCAGAGAAAATACGGTTTTGTTAAAGCCAATTCACGAGTTTTCTAGCTTCTATCCTTCTGATTCTCTCCCTGATCCTACTGATGAAGTGAGCAAGTGGCTGTCTGGTGGTTGGCTTGGCTGCAGTTAAACCATGACGCTTAATAGTGGGGGGATGTCCAAAGCAGCACCCAGAGAGAGGCACACAAACAGGGATGCAGACACCAAGGGGCTCACTGTGTACTAGGGGATCACCAAACCTGCTCTATTCACCTGTATATCAGGGATTTGTGCCGGTGTAGTTTACCACCATTTGATCCTTCCCTCAGCCGGGCAGGAATCTCAAGTATGTTCTAATGTTCAAATAGGGCATCTCTAAGTCTCTCACAGGCCTATGTTATCTAAACACAGATGTTGTTCAACACCCAAGGCTAAACAATGATTAGTATGATGTGTGTGGGTTTTGACACCCCAGATGCAAGCCACTTGAACAAGTTCACAATCTTCCTCACCAATCTCCTCTTATTTTTCCACATTCGGGAAGCTGAAAGTCTACTGAATACTTCAGTTTCTCATAGACCAAAGAAACTGAAAAACAACCCATTAAACCACAGTCAGAAAAGCTGGAGCAGTCAGTTTGAAGGAGACAACGGGATGTAAAAGAAGGCTTTATTGTAATTTTATGTTGAATTCCTTTTCATCAAGGAAGTGTATTTTGCTTAAAACATTGCATAGCCTTGCTACCCTCAAAAATTGTTGTTTTAAGCAGGATTTGTTTAAGAAAGGGGGAGTAGATACTCTAATGATAACTGTAACATATGCCAGGGCACATGTAATTATGATGTCAGGCTTGCATGTATTCTCTAAATCAGACCTAGCTTATGGTGAATGTGCTATAATTTATATAAATAATATGAAAATATAACTGACAGATGCATGAAAATGAGCTATCCTGGATATTTCTCTTACCAATAGAACTAAAGTAATCACGCAAACCCCTTCGCATTATATATAATAGTTTAATATTATACATATTGCAAATTGGAATTATTTTGTGTTCTCCTTCGAAAATGAAAAAAGATTAAATAAAATTACAAAGACAACACACAGGTAATAAATAATCACATGCTGCACAATCATTTTATTCACCTTTGATACTGAGCACAGTGGATAGTGAGAAGAGAAACTAATAGATAATTTAAAGCAGTTCTAGGACTTAATCCAAAATTGTGTGTTTAAGAAGAGCTCTATCAGATAGACTGGATGTCTTCCAGAATGTGAAATTTGGAAATATGTAATAGTCCTGTATCTTCTCTTCTATGATGAGGCTTACTTTTGAGACAAGAACAAAAGGTCAGGCCATAAGCCTTTAGAAACATACAAAAGTAGGATAACAATGATGTTTTAAGTCCATTTGTTCTTTTCAGTGGCAGATGATAAGAAAGCTATCTCTTCCACCCTGAAGATATTTCATTAAAAAATGGACTTTTCTGACATGCATACATCTGTCATTTGCAGCAGAAAAGAACAGGGATGTTACAGAGAACCAAATTATACTAACCCTGGAACAATTGTTCTCATGGACATGTCACCACTAAAAATGAAATGCATGGATATGCTACTCATGATAACTTTAATAGAATTAGACTAGGAAGACCTAAGGAGGCTTACGGAAATACAGAATTTAGGCAATGGGGCAAAATCCAGCCAGAACCACTGATAAGTATCATGTAGGTATTTTTTTATCTCCATACTGGTGTTTGAGCTGGCTGGTTTAAAACTGGTTTAGGGGCTTTGGATTCGTGCATAAACCTTTGATAATGTGAAGATATTAAAACAACAAACAATCTAGAGATGCATTTGGTTCAGCCAATATCATTTATTTTAATAGTTACAACTTTCTGAAAATAAGTATATTACAATGAATATAATACAAGTCTTGCAGTTTCACTTGAACGTGAACATTTTTGTAGGCTTCTTTCAAGTCTTTTTCTAGTTTTTCATAAAACCAAAGAAGTACTTCCCCAGGAGACTTTCCTCTCCCCACTGTGAATCTGCCTTTATATAATAAAAACTTTATTTCACCTGTGCGGAGATCCACCACTCCAAACATTTCAATTATAAAAAAAGAGTAAGTTTTAACATATTAGTTAATTAGTTAATTAGTTCAATTTTAAAAATTATTTTGAATTAGCTGATGAAATTCTATGTAACTGTGGGAAAATATTTGCTGACAGAAAAAAAAGATGCTACTATACAGATGCAATTCAAAATTTTAACTTGCATTTCCAAATGGTTGATAAAGAGGGAGCCATTTACATCAACGTGGGGCATTAAACCCACTGCATGTTGGTACTACACTGGGAAACATTTTTCATTAGACTGGCGAATTAGCATCATCATATAGATTTCCCCCCAAGACTTGAAACATTTCATTTGCATATATACGTAAAATGTATATAAAGTATATGTTATACAGTATATTTATATACTACATAGTCTATATGCATAATATAAAATATATATTCATAAGCATTTCAATCTGTACCTGAAATCAATATCATTGGATGGCTGCAAAATACCCAGTCCTGCACGGGATTGATCTAGAGAAGGACATTTCACATTATTGTCCACAAGCTCTATCTCAAAATATGAAAGCATCAAAGTCAAAAACTGTTTAATTTCATGGACAGCAAACAACCTGCCAGGGCATTTTGCTATGCCTGTCCCAAATGGCATGTAGTAATACTTCAGTTTGCGACCGTTGCGATAAAAGTCAGTCTTTTCTTCTCCAGTCTCGTTCAGAAAGCGATCATATTTGAATGTCTGTAATTAAACACAAAAAAGAGTCACTTGATATTTGACTATCTCCAAAGACCAGATAAAGCCATTGAGACACAAAATGCAGGCTGGAAAAGCAGAGTCTCTAGCAATAAGCATCGTACAGCAGCGCCAGGCCCCATAGTGCTGCTTTGGAAAGGGCAACCTCTAAGTTCTCACACAGGACATGATCCCAGGTTCTTTGCTAGTAACTCTTCTTTTCTTTCCTGACCTCTAAAATGAAGTATTATAACTTGGATCCTTGTTTGTGCAGCAGAACACATGAGAAGAATTCTCATGCTCTGCCTTTGGGAAAATATTATCCTTACCCTTGGTCCTTCCAAGACCCCCATAATGGTGATCTTCCCTCACTGAGGAAGGCAGTAAGTAGAAGGCCCTCTGGGGCTGGCAGCACACTTTTGTTTTTCAGAGAGACCTTGCACTGCCTTTATTCTTTTTCTTGCCTACATGTCCAGGTGTAAGAACAGACTGGAGTACAACAGAAAAACCATCTATAAGGCACCCTGACAAATGCTCTGTTTAAAGGCCTGTTAGCTTCCGCCAGAGCTCTGAGTTTAAGGCACTTTGAACAATACTTACCAAGGGATCAGCATAGATTTCTGGATCAAAATGCAGCAGTTGAGGATAAAGAGCTACAATATCATCCTTGCGGATGTTGTAAAAATTGTTCTCTAAGTGCAAAGTGAAATCCTCCTTGGCAACTCGGAAAGTCATGGATGCACTTGATAGCCTCATTGCTTCCTTGATGATACTGTCTGTTGGGAGAGGAAAACAAATGATTACCATGGAAATAATATGTTCACATCCTTGGGGAAAGTCAAACTATTTCAGACCCATTATCAAACCCTGGATTTATTAGAGGAAATATTTTAATAATACCTTTCTAAATGCCTGAGAAAGTATCTTTCTCATTTCTTTTTATATCTCTTCTGCAGATAACACTGAGAACCTAATCTGCTTTCCCCTAGAAAAATGCTTATATTTGATGTAACAGAATGTTTGAAAGTGAGACACAGTCACTGAGATAAAGAATGAACCAGTGAAAAGTGAAAACATTAGAAGAAAAAGAAACAGTGCAGTGAGAAGGACTTTCTAAAACTTGAAGAGGTACTGCATAGAAACCCATGCTCAGAAAAAAAAGTAATTTTTTTTCTTTATTTTAGTAGACGGGCAAATTTATTTTTTTTTTAAAGCAACAGTAATTAAAAGGCTACGTTATCAAAATTTTGTAACTTCTGAAAAATGTACTTGCAACTTGAAAAATAAGAAGAAATAAAAGTAATGGTATTGCAAAATATTAGTACACAGCATAAGAATTGGGATATAAACTTTGGCAACACCTTTTTTATTTGAGCTAAAGATATAACCAAACAAAATCTTGTTTGAAATTATCCATGGGTCTCCAATACTATTGTTAGGTGGCTGTGTAGGAGTATTGGAACATGACATTACACATGAAAAAGTGCTATTCATGTGAATTGGGATACTCTCAGTACCACCTGGGACATTTGGAAGCCTGGTTGTGTTGGCTACCACTAAGAAACATACAATTTTTTATTCTACTGTTTCTTTGCTAATTCCATAGTAATTCCATAGCAATTCCATAGCAAGATTTTATATGATGATAAATAGAAGACTGTAGAAATTGTAGCATGATTTCTGGCACTCCTGCATAAAATAATCATACCTAGTATTGGCATATTATCCAGCTGTTTTCGGTTCAAGGAAATATGTTTGCCATCCAAGCTGACATTCTCTTCAGCACTCTCCAATATTTTTTGCACTTCTTTGGTAGCAGCTCTCATTGCTTCTGGACTCCTAAGATCAAGAGAGAAAAGGTATAACATAATTCTACACTTAATAATGCTTTAAAAAGGTGTTTTGCCATCAACTTTCTTCCTGACTAAATATTAGTTTGTTGGCTACAAGTACAAGTACAACCTTCTAAAATGAAAACGTTGCAACAAAATGCTGCAGTTCCCCTTTTTCATGTCTTGGTAAAGGTATGATATCTTAAAACCAGGAAAAAAAGCCCCAAGTATTTGATTTTGTCTCCAGTGACAAGTGGAACAGAACTGGCGTGCATAACTTGGGTAATAAACAGTAATGTTGCTAAAAAGCAATGCCAAGAAGAAGAAATAATCCAGCCAGTTGTAAATTAGGAAATAGCCCCACTGCATGTAGAAAGTTTAGGAACAGGATTATAGATCTGTTTTATAACATAATTTATTTTAGCTGCTGTGCCAGTATTCTGTCTAGCTGAAAAGAATCTTCCTAATATTAAAAGCCCACATAGTATCTTTCAGTGTCCAGACTTTCTTACAGACATGGAATATATGAGCTATGGTGAAATACATATAGACAATAAAACAGGATGCGATAGTGTCTTGATGAACACACAAGTCCAAAAAACCTAAAGCAAATGCATTCTAGGACTAAAACTACTAAAGAATCTCACAGATTAACATTGGCAGGTAGTTATGAGGGTGCTAAATAAAATTGTCTGTAATTTAGAAACATACTTCAGAGTTAGTCATGCTGAAGTAGATTATTCTCTACAGAGGCCCACTCTAAAATGCACATTTAACAGTATTATCTGAACCAGGCACTCATCTCATGAGTAACAAGCTCAGCAGCTGCATCTACACTGCAACCTCAGTAGGATCTATCAATGCATAAACTGTTTCCTATTAAGTACCTGTGGAAAAAAAATTAATTTAAAGCTCATTTTGCCTGCTCTAGTGAGATGGTCTAAAAATGTCCAGTTATATTTGGAGCCTTTAATACAATTAATGTTCTGACAGCAACTAGCACTTGTGATGTCGTATCTTATAGATTTACTCTAAAGTTTTCTTGACAAAGTGTAGCATTGCCCTGAAGTGTTGGTTTAGGAAAAAACAAAACCTCTACAGGATTGGTCTATGCTATCACTTCTTGGTCTCAGAGCAGTAAAAGGGGTTTCTGTGGAAGTCCAGAACGACATACCCCTTCAGTTCCAAACAGTAAGTTTTTTAACACTGATGAAGTATCGAACAGTGAAATTGGCCTGTATTAGTGAATTGGTTTCTGAAAGATAACAAACATTTTTATTCTTCAGGAACAAGAAGAATCAAGACTTACTTAAGAAGATAGAACAAGGTCCAAAAAGTGGCAGGAATGGTGTTGGCTTGCGAGGCCCAGAGCACTGCTACATGGGTCTTTGCTTTTTCCATGTCATCAAAGGTTGACAGAGTGTCGTTCAGGAACATGCGGAGGGTGACAAGCTCGGAGAGGTTGTCCCTTTTCAGGAGGTTCTTGTGGAGGAGTGCCTCTCCCAGCTTCTCACGTGCACTGTGGGCACTCTTGAAGAGGTGAATGGGCAGCCCTGCCACAAGGGCTGGAAAAATCCTATCAAATTCCATGAAGTTTTCAAGGGCATTTAGGATACGAGCTCTCTCAGTTTCCTGCTTTGATGACAGGTTTTTGTCACTATTTGAATTAAATTCTTTACCAAAAAGTGTTAAAAAGCCAGACTCGAACATCACCTGGCCACAGAATGTATAAAGTCCTTCTGTCACCCAGGTATTAGACTGAAGTTTAGGTGTTCTTGACTGCAGCATGACATACTGTAGGTTTTCCATCATTGCTTCAATGAGGGCATCTAGGGCATTGCCTTGAAGGGTTCTAATGAAAGTCTGATGAAAATTTTCAGTGGTGTTTCCCTCTGCTGGGTCAATGCTACCATGCCCAAAAGCCTGTCACAAAGCAAATTGTAGACATGATAATTAAGGCCTGTCATAACCTTGATGATAAAGTCTAACAGAAATGAAAGCCAAAGCACAATTTCACAGCTTAGTAAAAGGAAGCATAATAAGGGCTATTAATACTCGAACTGATACTTTCTCAGTGATCCATAGCAGTGAAGGAGTCAATGAAAATAGATTCACATAGATGCTCAAAAAATTAATGGCATGGTTACCTAGACCTTCATTCAACTGTTGTTGACATCAACAGGAGACTTTTTGCTTACTTCCATAGCAGTTTGACTGAGCTCCTATTGTGGTTCATCATTTTTTAAGGCATTTAGACCAAATATTCCAAACTAGTGAGAATCTCCTCATGGTTTCAGATTCAGCAAGATATATTATCATTTTGCAGAGAGTGCTAGTTGTATTTCTGCTTTAACAATCTGGGATACTAGATTGTTAAATAATATACAGTCTTAGACAATCCACATCACTGCAAATTGCCTTTCCACTAAGGAAAGGGAAAAAAGACCACAATGTTTTAAACCAGTAAAAGTGCAGAAATGTGAAACCAATTCTATTTCAAAGGCATAGTTATGCTTATAGAGATGAACTGGGTATGTCAGCAGATACTTTGCATGTTAGCTATTAAAGACAGTGGTACCTTGGCAGAAGTAGCAAAATGGAACTTCTTCCAGTCCAAATGTTTTCCCTGGCGCATCAATTCATGGTATGAAAAAGGGTCAGTGAGGAAATGAATGTATTTCCCTGCTACATGACAAGTGAAGATGTGGCCATGCTTCTTCTGCTTTTCTTTGAGGAATTCAAGGGGATTGGCACCAAACTGTAAGGCACAGCCCAAGTATGGAAGGAACCCATTTTCAAGTGGTGGCTCCCCTTGTCGCCTACAAAACACAAATAAAAGATATTTTTTCAGGACTACCAGGTAAGTAAAATACTGATGCTAGGCGTTTTTAATGTAAAAAAATGAAAAAAAATTCACAAACAAATAGTATTTCCCCCCCTTTAAGGGCTAAGCCTATTGTGATATCTATGCTATGTAAGAAAGAACAACTTTAATAGCCTGTACTATTAATAAACAAAATAAAACAGTTTGATTATGCCATCTTTCTTTTCCCTAGATCAGGAGTATATTTTTCACCCATTTAAATACAAAATTCTTGCCATTAGCTAGCATGCAGAATCATGCAATTGTCACATTATTAAATAATCCATCCCACTAATATTGTCTGATATATTTTTGGTCAGTGGCATCCACAATATTACCTGAATACCAAGTGGAATAAGTTTTTAGTGTAGAAAGGTTGTTATTATTGGCATATTCCATTAATGGACTAGGTCTTGTTGAAATCAGTGGGAATTTTGATATGATCTTCAGTAAGCATAACAGCCAGTCTTGCAGACCAAGTGTCATCAAGCACATGCTTTAAGTTAAGCATATGCTTAAAGTGAAGCATGGTTTGGCTTGATTTTATTTTCTGAGTCAGAAAACTTTTTTACTTTATAAGGACATCATGGCTGCAAAAACACTTTCATATAATACTTTAGCTTTTCCAGTAAATTATGAAGTTATTATATAAAATGAACTATTTTCACATTTTTTATTAAACTTTTTTAAAATAAACCAAGAAAATGACTGCTGAAAAGCACAAAATCATAATAGATAAGCGAATTTTTTGCTCCTTATGTAAATGTGCCATTAGGATAACGGCTTTTAAGGAACATATATTCAACATAGTAAGGTACATACATATTACCTATATTAAACTGTGTTACTAGATATGAGATATTATGAAAGTAGGTATTAAAGTAGGTATATAAGTAGGTATTAAACTATAATTAGATATAAGTAGGTATTAACTGTGATTACAATACAGGTAAAACTATAGCCCAGAACTTTAGGAAATTAGCACATGCATATTTCTATTTTAATTACCTCATTTATGCATAGTTTAGTATCTACAGCTACTTCTATGCACTACTACTCTATTATTACAAAGTTCATACACAAAAATTCTATTGTACCATAAATCTATCAAAAGCAATGCCTATGCTATCCTGCATCTGTCCATCCGAGTCTTAAGACTACAGCTCTTTTAGTTATGTGCACAGTACATTTGCCACAAATAAAGGATAGATACACTGAAATGCATGTACAAATAGATTCCTTACCTTCTCCTCCTTCCTAGATGAAAATAAAATGCACAACAGAGTATTACTGCTGTTCCCAAGATCCAGGATGCTAGGAACATTTCTGATAATGCCAAAAAACTTCCAAGGGGAAAATCAGTAACTACCAGTATGGCAAGAGAGGTGACTGAGAATGACAGACAAGACAGGTCACAATTTATATACAGTGGATTCACCACTGTATCTGATGGCACTGAGTCAACCTAGAAGCTATTGATTAACCATTTCTGGAGAGAGCTTGTTCTGTCTCTGTTCTGGCACCTTTCTGCAGAGAGCTTCGCTGGGTTGATGCAGACAGTTGCAGATCTGGCCTTGGGCTTATGTCACGTATCAGTAGCAGTTCCAAAGTAACCAAAGAGCTGCAAATAGTTGATAATTTGAAGGTCAGTCAGGTATATTTTGATTAATCCTGCAGATTTACCAATTGCAGTTTATGGTTCAAGTTTAGCAATATATGAAGTGGCTACTGACCAGTATCCAGAAGGTTCAGACTGGGCTAACTGGTGGCTGCAGTTCGTGCTGTCCTTCAGCTGCCAGCCTGTTCCCCCTCCCTCCTCCTCGTGGACTGTCCTGGCTCTGGTGTGCCAATGCAAGAGGGAACAGCGGGGTTCAGCTGTTGGGCAAAGGGATGGCTGCGGAGGTGGACTTACTTCCTCTAACAACATTTATCTGGAAGAAAGGGAAAAAATGGGCCTTCACAGTATCATAGCATGAATCATAGAATCATAGAATGGTTTGGCTTGGAAGGGACTGTAAAGATCGTCTAATTCCAACTCCCTGTTATTGGCTGGGACAACTTCCACTCGGCCAGGGTGCTCAAAGCCCCATCCAGCCTGGCCTTGAACATTTTCAGGGATGCATTCTGTAATGCAGCACAAGACAGAAGAAAGTAGGATTAGACAACCACACTGGTTTGGGGGTTTTTCCATTGTCCTTGGGTCACCTTTTATTTTCCCAATAAAACTTTTTCCCTTTCTGTTTTTGACTGGTGAGAGTTCAAACTTTGGCTTGCTCCTAGCACCTGGCATCGAGCCATCAAGGAGGCAGCTCAGGTATAGTGATGTTCATTAGTCATCCAAGGCCTATTATGTTTCTAATAGAGAAATAGAAGGGTTTTTCAGGCTCACTTTTGTACCACTTTTTGTTGGTGTACCTACAGCTGTGTGATAAAACAGTAAAGATTTAGAATTTTTGCTGTCACAATTGAACACTACACTGAAGGCATTGACATTGACATGCAAATCTGGCAGATGGGAATATTGTCCTTGCTTCAAACCAAGGCAGGCAGTGGGGCATGAGATAATTGTGTGCATGCAATTACATTTGAGGCAATTTTTAAGTTGCTATACTGAAGAAATAAACTCTTTACAGCATTGAGGTTTGCCTTCACTTAATCGAAAAGCCAACTCCTTTTTTTGTGTCAGCTCAAGATCCAGTCCCCTATCCCATTTTCATTTAAGCACAGGTGTTTCTTTTCCTATAAAAAATTCTTTTTCATCATCTGAATTTAGTTTGTTATTATATAACTGCTTTTTATAAACCTTGCTTTCCCATTTCCTGCTTGTTTCTGGGTATCATCTTTGACTTCATCCTATGACTTCCTCGTCCTAAACAAGAATAATGATTTCATCATATTTGTGTCTAATTCTTTTTGCATGTGGAGGTCTTGGCCTTTTTTATGTACAAAGAACACTGAACAAGAAAGTCAGAAACTACCATCAGTTTTGTGTCCAAGATATGGGAATAATATTTAACCAGCAACACTTGCCTATGGCTCCTCACACTATCTTATGTTGCACTAGGTAGAACTGTCAGTCACACTGGCCTTTTCCTTCCATGATTTAGGTTATTGTATTGCAATGTGATGATAACATTATTTATAAATGGCATCCTGCTGCCAGCAAACAGCAGCAGTAACTACTCTAAGGCTGCCCACATTCTTTCACTTTCTGCTTTGGACATATATAATAGTACTAAAAGCCTAACCAGATTTAGGCAGAGCATGGGAGCTGCTTGGCAGCCTACCTTAAATAATTACTTTTTCTTAAATAGGCCAGTCTACAGCCCCAAGGCCAGCCAGTACTATAGTAGACTGCAGCCTGTGATATACGTCCTTGTGCTAAAGGCAAGCAGGAGTGTTGTCTGCCACAGATACTCCCCCAAATTCAGCAGATGATGTGTGAATCTCTTTTTATTTATATTAGTGGGCATTAGGCTCTCCTGATTTTTCAGCAACACTAGTAAGGTGCTCTGACGTTCTGGCTGTGCTGTTTTGGTATTCTTTAAATTCAGATAGACACAAAACATCTGGCTGGACACTGGGTCCCATTTCCCACTGACAAAACTCAGGCAGTATCCACCAATCTGTACAGCAGGGCTTGAAGGCATTGTGTGATCCCAATGATTGACAGATATTACATTTTCTGCAGCACATTGTGTGTTGTGTGTGAGCTTCGCTCTCTTGCCCCTGCCCAAGAGGGTGACCCACAGGAGTTGTGGATGCAGTCAGAAAAAACATACTGAACTTGTTTCACTTTGGCTTCCTGAAGCAGACCCCTGGAATAAATGGTACGAAGACTATTAATACAAAGAACTGACACGACTTGGGCTCAAGACTCAACTCAGGCTGATGACACTAAGCACTATGTTTCTTTGAAAGTATAAGACTTTGTCACTGCAGGTTTGAATATGGGTGTTCACCCCTCTCAAGAACTCAGCAATGCATTAAGATGTTAGTTAGAAAATGCAAAATCTTTTAACAAGTGTAATTTGACCTTTTGGTTAAGCCCTTGTGTGTACTGAGCTAAAACCAGTTCAAAAAGAGCAGATCAACTGCACGTGGATCCAGGCAAAAGAGTGGGCTGACATTTTACCCAGTGCAGTACATTTAGCACCTGCTTCCACCTCAGCCCGGCTGCCCACGCCAGCTGCAAGCTCAGCAGTGACACTGTTCTGCTTGTGTCTTCAGGGCCAGGAATCATGTCCAGGCTGATGCACAGTTACATCTCACCACTCTCCCTAAAAGGGCACCAAGACACTTTTCACCCAAATACACCCACTAGCGGTGGGCAGAGGCTGCCAGGAGCACTCTTATCTGTCACCTCTGCTCCAGATGGTAAAGTAGGTTTAGTTGTGGCCCGAATGGAGCCAACACTATTCCCATAAAACAGTCCCAGCTCACTTCTGTGGTGACTCCTGAAGCCTAAGAGAAGTCTTCAGGCTTGCTTTGCCCTGCTGCTCCAACAGAACACGCTAACCATCCCAACCCCAGCTTGTCTCATATGCTGTAGCTGTATGGCTTTCATTAGTCACAACCCACATGGTACTTAAATTAATAGAAAATAATAGATAGGCCAAGCTGAGGTGAATAGTTTTTTTCCAGGGTTACTGATGGCATCATAACTCGGGAGCACTGGTGCGCAAAGGGGTTTTATGGAGTTAGGAGATGCTGCTTATTACATTTGGCATAAATAGCAGATTTCCACACAGCTAACTATAAAACTTCTTTATTCACTAGAAGTAAATAAGAGGTATGTGTTATGAAGACAGGATTGACTTTTTTCCTCTTGCATGTGTTGCAAGAACTGGGTTCATTTCTTTGATCAACAGATGAAAAACACTGAAACCACACAAAAAAAGCATTTTGCTCAGCAGTGGGAAGTCAGCCCTGCAGTTCACAGATCAGGAGCCAGCTGTCATGTTACAGCCAGGACATGCAATTGCAGTTATGAAACATTTCTGCAGCTGTGAAACATGTAAAAGATATCTCAGAAATGCGGAGCAATATGAAAAGAAACCTTAAACACGAATTTGCACAGTGTAGCTGCTTGTAGCTCAGAACCTTTTGCAGCCAGAAAATAGCCAATAAAGAATTATATGTCACCACCTACTGGTAAACTGTGTGGCATTTGTGTGTTTAGTTCTACAGCAGTTACTGAACTCTGTGAGTCAATGTTTCTTTCTTGTTTCTATACAACAAAAATGGCATTTATTCTATCTGCCTATGTATTTTTCTTTGTATTTACATAAAGGATCACTTTCATGAAGATGGAGATATACTAGGGAAGACCACTGAGGCTCTTGAAGGCCAGGCTTTTCTGGGGTCACTGCAAATGTTGCATTCAACAGTTATGGCTTTACTCTTCTCCAGCCACAAGAAACATCTATTTTTAGAGAGGAATGATGGCTGTCACCACACAGGATTCCATACTGTTGGGACAGCCCAGAAACTGAAGGTCCTTGTGCAGCATCAGTGTTGCCTTCACACAGCCACCACATGCCTACAAACTGGAAAGCATCAGTGGTGCTCCAGGCACAGAGGAGAGAACACCGGCTGCTGTGTCCACCAGCAACAACAGTCGTGACCTCCAACCACGGCACCAGCCTGCCTTCATAAACCAGTTGTGGTTACCAAGTGATCATGCCAGAAATGTAGCATCTTCCCCAGAGAGACTGTCATTCCAAAATTAAATCCAACAGATCCGTAGCTGGATTCACCTTTTCTTTGATTTTCCTGGGTCAGTGAAATAGATGGAAGTCTTGTGTACCCAAGTAATAATAGAGTATCTAAAAGAACAGGAGTAAGATTTTATTAGAGATGCTGTAGAGATTAATGCAAATCAAGTTGATTAATTACCTACACAATCTAAAATAAATTCATACTACTCTCATATCACTCTACAGCTCTATTTTAGCAACTTTCAGGGTTGTTGAAAGGGCAGATTTTGCCTACGTTATACTCTTGCCTTCTGCAGTATTTGTGAGTCATCTGGCTCCAAGAAAATAGTGTGCTAATATATCATTCTTAAAAAAGCATGATGAGGATGATGACTGTTCTTACTATTTTTTATTTTTCTGCAGATTGTAGAGTTACAACTCTTTTGTATTTTGGTGTCATTGTGATATATTTGACCCTGTCATTTTTTTTCACTATAAAGTCCTCTGCATATATGATTCCATGTATTTACATTAGGATAATCAACATTGATGGGCTATAAAGTTGAACAGGGTTGGGAACTGGGTTTATTTGCATCCTGTTTCAGGACAATTGCCCCCTAGCATTTACACAATAGTATAGACAGATGATTCCTCTAATGACTGAGTTAATATTTCTATATTTGTCTCAGAGTACCCTCTGAATGTGCTCATATATCAAATAATGAGCTTGACTTGCTTACATCATATCAGTTCATTTTCTCCCTGGGATTTTCTTTGTTCTTTAGGAATGTCAATTCAAAATTCCATAACTTTTCTATCAAACCTGGAATTTACAACACCACTATCTTACAATGCCGCTTTAATATCAAGCATGAGAAACTAAATCTTAATAACAAACACCATCCTTTATTTGAATTAGAGTATTTTAATGATATGTTGCATTCTGGCATGTTGAGTCTTCATTAAACCTTTGGTTGCTGGTAACAATTGAGAATACTAAGATTTATGAAAGTTACCTTTTTCTAAGTATCACAGAAATGAAATTGTAGAGAGCAATTATGAAAGCAGAAATAAGAGAACTGAAATGGGAACCCAAGCAGGGAAAGCAAACGGCTATAAAATAAACCATGAGGAGTTATTACACCTCACCCAGTGCAGCAAACTGCATCTTCTTAAAGCAATGTTTTGTGTTTTTAAATTCTGGAGTTGGATAACAAAACAGAAGCTTCTATATTATTATATCACTCCTAGATGCCTAATTGCAGGTGCTCAAAACACTGAACAGGGAGAAATCAAATCTCAGATGTGATTACAAAAATGCTACAGCTCACTGCTACCAAACAATTATTTGGAGAAAGGTAGTTAGGTAACAAGACAGTAGAAGATTATTGCAGTACAATTGTCTGGGTGAACATGACAAGCTGTTCTGGGCTGCTCCAGCAGATGGAGCAGGGAATGTAACAGCAACTTCTGCCTCCCTTTTCTCACCTTTGCTTTTCTTCTGCTGACACTTTTCCTTTATTTTTCCTACTTTTTTTCTTTTTTTTTCCTGTTACTTTTGTTAGAAGGGACTTTACACAAGGGATAGGACAAAGGGGAATGGCATTAAGCTCGAGAAGGGTAGGCTTAAATTTGGTATAAAGTAAAAATTCTTTACTGTGAGGGTGGTGAGGTACTAGAACAGGTTGCACAGAGAGGCGTTCAAGACCAGGCTGGATGAGTAACCAAGTGGAAAGTGTCCCTGCCTATGGCAGGAGAGACGGAATTAGATGATCTTCAAGGTCCTTTCCAGCCCAAACCATTTTTTGATTATATGATTCATCTGCCTGAGTTGGGCATGCATTGTGTAGCACTTAATTTATGTCCACTCCTTCATCATACTCACAATTCGCTTTATGTCTCCATTTTGAAGCCAAGGAAATTCAGGTGTTGGAAGGCCCCTATACATCCAAGTTTAAGTCAGCAGTAGCAAGTGGCATGGGACAATAGGATTGGATATGTGGCATTGAATGGTGCTGAAGACCTGATGTCCACTCTTTTTTTTTTTTTCCTTGTCTTCACACTAGTTCTCTGGCCCAGTGGACTGATTGCTCACCAGCAGAACAGATTAAATGTCCTCCTGTACTGTAAAAGTTTACATTAATCTAAAATCAAAAGAGGCACTCTGTGAAGTCCAGGTCTGCCTCACCAAATGCAAACCAAAGCATTTTAAGAGGAGACATCTGGAAGGTTTGCATTGCTGTTCTAATCCAAACTAAATTCCTAAAATATGTACACCCAATTTTATTTTTGCAAACATACAGAAGACCCTACCCTTGTTTACATATATATCCAAGTAAGATACTATGGTATGTCTTTCTAGGCATCTGAATCTCATGATTGTCACGGAAAAGATTAAAAAACTAGCCAAGCAAGTCAAAACAAAGACTCCAAATCAGCAGAGGCTCAACCACTAACAAGAAAGCAAGAAACTCTTTCCAGATACCTTGTTCGTTTACCAGGCATCTTAAATGGAGACCAAAGAACAGTATGAAAGAAGGGTTGTTTTGCTCTTCTCCCCTCCAAGGCAGCCATCTAGATGAAATAAATCTGGTTTTAGCTTAAACAGACTGGAAGATAGCTGCAAGGCTTTGGGAATGTAATAGGAGAAGGAACAGACTGGATGGTCAGCTTGTAAAGGACTGGGCAGGCATGTTAGAAAATATTAAAAACAGCCAGTGACACCAGTACCTATTCTGTGAGGATGGCATCCTCAGAACCACTCTGTTGCTTACAGCTATTTCTTTCTTCTCTGTGCAACTGCTGGTATTCCTCTGGTCCTGCAGCCTGTGCAACTTTGACAAACCTCACATCAGGTTGCTGTGGAGTTGGCTATGTGCTCCTTCTGCTCCTGAAGTGATCACCCTATGCAGCGGCACTCTCCATAGTCCAGTATGAAATGAAATCAAAAGGTCCATCACCTTACTGGTGGGATGCCATGCTGGCTGGGAGCCAGCTTGGCACCCCAAATCACAGTGGGGACTCTTTCTTCTGGCTATGGCCACTACATATCTAAGGAGAGACAGAGGTCAACAGGTAACCAGCAGTTGGAAACCGCCAGTGACTTACTCTTGGGGGTTATTTCAGTGTCTATAGCGGCCACTTCGGGACTGGAGAAGTCTCCAGATGTTTAGGGGAAATGGAGAAGTTGGATTAACAATGCAGCTGGAAAGGATCTGTAGTCTGAAAATGTTGGGGGTTATCCTTACTGCTTTCCTTGTACTGTTTTCCTCTGGTTTCAGAAGCCTTTTACTTTTCCCTTGGATCTACATATGAACACAGGGTCCTTCTCTGAGAGCACTCCTGGTGGATTTCTGATAGCCTGTTGCCTAGGTATGGGAAAGAACAGTGATATATAAAAATGTCTTTTAATGTAGATCTGAGCTTCTCTGGACTGTGCCGACTGCAAAGAACTAGATGAAGTGTGGGGCACACAGCTATGCAACTGAGCCACATCCTCCTCTTCCAAGGGTAAGTATACATCCTTCTGCTCCTAGATTTACCTAAGTATTATTTTTTCCTATCTCTATGCTCTATTTTTTATAGTGCAATATTGTATTCCTGTGTGATTTGATGCTATTATTTTGGTCTGTGCCTGGCCTTGCCACCTGCTAGAGTTTGTTCTTTACTTGCCAAGTTATGGAAAACAAGAACTTAAAACTGGGACTTTGGCCTTGAAGGAGAAACATCCTGTGTACACTGAAACTGCTTTGCCAGCCTGGCTGCTTGCCGACAGCCAGTCAAGGAGAAAAAGAAGATGAGGATGATGAAGTAACAACCACTGACCCAAAAAAGGAGACCCTCGATATACACTGCGCAGACACAGGGGGTTTTCCAGTTACGTAACAGGGGGAGGGACTGGAGGCCTCTATCTGGGTGTGTTCTGGCCACATACGCCTAGATAGACGTCACAGACCAAGTGCATAAAAAACAGAGGGTTACTGCCCCAGGTGGAGGTATGTGCTGGCACAGAGGACAACGTTGCCTCCTGCGGGGATGCCTGCTAAGCATGTTGAGCCTGCCGAAGCCCAGGGATGCAGCAGCTGGTGATACTGCGATCTTGAGCACATTGGGGTCGGTATGTATAGTAACTGTGTAAGACGTATAGTAACTGTGTGAGTGCTCTATGAGTGTGTGGGAGTTGTCTTGGAGTTTGGTTTGTTTTGTTCCCTTTGCTCAGGTTTGGGGTTTTTTTCCTTTCATTTGCTACTCCTTTGCAATAAACACTGTTTGCTTGAATTTTAAACAGTGTCATAGTTTCAGCCTGGAATCCTTCTGAACTCTCCCTGGAACAAATATTTCTTGAATTACACAAGTGAAGAACTGAAGAGTGAGTACCTTTCTGTATTGCAGCAGAAGTCTGCCAGTCATCACTTCAATTCTTTTCTGTGATACATTTTTCTTCATGATCATATTTCTATGGAGCCAAAGGATTTTTCATTTTTATTTTAATTTTTGGTGAAAGGGAACTGTGGCAGTGAATGATGTCTTCATTATGAAGAAGAAAGGAAAAATAAGGCATGGTAGTGTAATAGACATAATATGAAACCAACTTTAAAGTGTGAGGATGCTAAACTGTCCAGATTAGATTAAAAAGAGATGAATATGGGACTACTTAAACAAGCTGTCCAAAGCACAGCCCACTGGCTTTACATGTGAATCAGCCTTCTGGCCTCAGAAAATTGAATTGCAACTCAATGCAGATGGCTGATTTGAAGCAATATCTCTCTGTGCTGATGTTTAACAAGTAATGTTGATTCCCCATTAACAGAATTGCTGTAATATTGCATTTTCCCCACTTCCTTTTTTATGTTTTTATATTATTTTTTAACTTAAATAGGCAAAGATCAGAGAGTCTACCTCATAGCTTTGCTTTGCAGTTGAAAAGACATAAACTAAAGTAGAAAGACAAAAATGAGAACAGAAATGCACAAAAAGAACATGGTAATGTAGGAAGGAAAAAGTGATGGATGAGGGATGACAGGTAGATGTTGCAGAGTACAGAAGGTGAGGAAGACAAAACACAAGGTAAAAGACAAGCATTTAAAGAGCTGGGATGTTTACAAATGGGGACAAATGATTGCTTTTCTTAACAAACATTGGTGCTCCAGTAGCTATATGGCTCAAGACTGATCTCATAAGTGAAATAGGTTTGATGCGGTCAGGATTGCATTGGCAAACTTCCAGAAACCACTCCCGATCTATGGAAAGCATTTGACTTGCTGAGAAAAGTAAGGGCATTGTGCCAACACCAACACATGCCTTTGGATGAGCTGCCTTCTGATCATTCATAGCAATTCAAGTTCCCATGACGGTGTCCCCCAAAATTTTTGGCTTGGTCTAAAGACTTCCAGTGGTCACAGACATGAAAAGGAAATTCTAATTATAGATGTTCAGCAGTGGTAATTCGTGACAGAGGAATGATCTGGCATGGAGGGCAAGGAGGGGTTAAACTGGCTGGAAGCAGGAATGCCACAAACAGAACAGACTCCTTCCAAGGGAGTGAAATTTCCCTTGGTGATGAGATAAGAAACAGTCTCAGCTTTGTCTTGCAGCCATCCTGGACTGCAAGCACTTAGAAACCCAAGTTCAAGGGCTAACTCTGGGCAGCAGAGTTGGGTGAGGGGTAGATCCCACAGCCATGCTGAGGTGCACCATGCAAATACTCTTGGAATTGATGCTGGTGCAAGTGTATATAAGGAATGTGCGTGTGACACTATGCAGATTCTATGTAGAACTGCATATTGTGGTGGGACTCTGCCCAATGCATTGTTCATTATTTTAGTATTTAATCATAAAGGTATGTTTAATCCATCTCTAGGGTACCACAAAAATTCTCCAACACCAACAGATGCCACTAGTGAGCCTTGCTGGAGTTGTTGGGATTGCTGTTGGCCTCAGCTCTCCTTCTCCTCTTCTGCCAGGGTTTACAGCCCCAGTAATCAGAGCAAGAGAAGTACCCACCTCTGTGCCAACACCTCATCCCAGAGGCTAGTTTCTGTTCAAATATATCCTTGGTGGCATTTTAAGACAAAGAGCCAGGCTCCCACTGAAGCATTGGAATTTATGATTCCTCATTCTGTGCTTGCCACAAACACTTGTGCCCTGTGTTTACAAAGTGCGAAGGAGAGGTCACCAGGGTGTCTGCCCCACCTGTGCTGACTGACTGCAGCCACCATGACATTTTCTGGACCCTCTCAGTGGAGCTTTTTTGGCAGTGGCTCTCCAGTCTGTCTAAATTCCTTCTTCATTTTCACATTCAGATGACTCCCATGTATTACTGTGACCTGGTAAAGGCAGAACACAAAGGTATGCTCTGTGGCTTACTCTATTTACATATATGCAAGGTCCTGCACGTGGGTCAGGGCAATCCCAAGCACAAATACAGGCTGGGCAGAGAATGGATTGAGACGAGCCCTGAGGAGAAGGACTCGGGGGTGTTGGTTGACAAGAAGCTCAACATGACCCAGCAACGTGCGTTTGCAGCCCAGAAAGCCAACCATATCCTGGGCTGCATCAAGAAATGCGTGGTTAGCAGGTCAAGGAATGCGATTCTCTCCCTCTACTCTGCTCTTATGAGACCCCCACCTGGAGTACTGCATCCAGATCTGCGGCCCCCAACATAAGCAGGATGTGGACCTACTGAAGCAAGTCCAGAGGAGGGCCACGAAGATAATCAGAGGGCTGGAGCACCTCTCCTATGAAAACAGGCTGAGAGCTTCTCAGCATAGAGAAGGGAAGTTTCCAGGGAGACCTTAGAGCAGCCTTTCAGTAACTAAAGGGGGCTACAGGAGAACAGGAGAGGGACTTTTTACATGGGCACGTAGTGACAGGACAAGAGGCAGTGACTATAACATGACAAGAGGAGAGATTTAGATCAGATATGAGGAAGAAATTTTTTACTGTGAGGGCAGTGAGGCAGTAGAACAGGTAAATCAGGGAAGTTATGGATACCCCATCACTGGAAACATTCGAGGCCGGGTTAGATGGTGTTTTGAGAAACCTGGTGTAGTGGAAGGTGTCCCTGTCCACTGGAGCATTTTGGAATGATACGATCTTTTAAGGTCTCTTCCTACTCAAACCATTCTATGATTCTATGACTTTGAGGGCAGAGGGATCTGTCTGTAGTTCTTAAGTCCGGCTTCATGCTTCATCCAGACCACAGAATGTCACCTAAATCAGAGAATACAACCTAAACTAGACAATATCCAACATGAAATGCATCAAGTGTTGATTTAGAGATACCAGGAGAAAGGAAAAAACAATGAATCCCTGGGGAAACAGTTAAACAGAAGAAATTGCCAATAGTGTGAAATATACACCTTTTTTCTGCCATGTCTATGAAGGCTAAGAATATAGATTTTTGAATACTGAAACATGTACGTCAGATAGGAAAGAGCTGTTCAGGTTATTTAAGTCCTTCCCAGCAAAATCCCACTCGTGGATTAGGCACAGGAAGAGCACAGTCACTCCCTCCCCCAGGCCTCTATAGAGCTCAAATCCACCCCTTCCCTGGCTCTCTTTTCTGTCTCCTCTCTCCTAGGACTGACTCAGGGTCTTGCATGAAGGAGTGTGTTGTCTGTAGGGCCTCTGCTTCATCTGTTGTACAGGTTGGAAGCTGTTTAATGACCGAGAAGGAGAGAGGAATGTTTTACTGCTCACACCCTGGACTGTCAGGCTGTGGAGTTGGATGCTGTCCTCACATCTGATGCAGAGCTATCCTACAGTGACAAATAAGTCCTCTTGCCAGGCTCTCCACAAGTGGTTCCTGTGTTTTCCTCATTTTCCATTTGCCTCACAGAGGCTCTAGTCTAACTCGCAGAAATGTTGGGTGCGCACAATCGTGAATGAAGTCAGCAAGGTGGTGATTTAAAAAAATATGTCCTGTATTCTTACAAACATGAGATACAATTTCATAGAACTCAAAGTGCAGAATAATGCATTATGAGAACATTCAACTTAAGTGCCAAAATTCCCTGTCTGTGTGCCAGGAATTATGATAGAAAATAAATGAACAATTGTTTGCACAACACTCAGACATTAGTGTGTTACTTAGAAAAGATGGTGACAACACTAGTATTTCTGTCTTCAGAGTAGCGTTTGAACAGTAGACAGGAAATCAGGCAACTGAACATGGAAAATCATACACTCACTGAGCACCATCCACCCTGTGGGCTGAAGAGGGTACAGTGAAAGTAGTTATAAGGACCTTAAAATGCAAGATCAAAAAAATATGAACAGGGAATCAAAAACAAAGTAACCCAGCAGTTTCTAATGTTGAATACCTTACCGGGGCAAAGCTCCTGTAATGTAATGTCTTATGCATAACAGGGTTTTATGCTGAAATTCTTGTTTCTATATGTAAACTCCAAAAATTCTTGTTCACAAAGACTAGAAGCATATCGGCACAGCTCAGTGAAATGCAACACTACAGTTACTTAAGCTGTTTTGGGGCGGGTTTGTTCTAGAAATGCAAACAACATGTCAGGACATTCCTTGCACCTGGCTTAGAGCAGGATCCGTTAACTCCCTCATAACCAGCCCAGGTACAGAACCACTTTAATACAATTATTCTCTTTCCAGTGCTGACAGGGTGCTATCTTGCACAATTTGTACACATTTTGAGTGACCACTGATAACGTCTCATTGTTGAATGGGTGGAGAGCTTCCTACTAAACAAAAGCACAACGTGTTTCCAGCTTCAGAGAAGAAAGATGGATTTTTGGGTAACAACTATGTATTATTTTATTAAGAATTTTGCAACAGCTGAAACTGATACTAATCAGTAGGTGGTTTCTATTATTCTTTGAAATTTGGCACTAGACCATTGAAAAAGCCCACAAATAGTACACTGACAATGGAAAATTATCACACTATTGCCCATGAGTTTTCTAATTTCAACAAGCAAAATTTGATAATTTGGCCATTTGTTCCACTTCTTTCAAACAATAGATGCCTGTAACCTGGACTTTGCTTGTTCTTAGATTATGTACCCATAATAGTGCACACACAGTATGCCCAATAAGTAATAAACTATATGGAGCCAAGTGTTTGAGCTAGAATATCATCATAAAGAAAATGAACATCCATTACAGTCTCGTGCCTAAAGTCAGGGAGGATGCCTTGACAGTGCAGGTCTGACATCCACCAACAAAGTCTGCTACCTGGATAATAGTAAACTGTCTTGAAAGACCAAGACAAGAGATATGTAATGCAGAAACCAGCAAATAACAACCTAGCTTTTTGGAGAGAAGAAAGGTCTTTGAAATGAGAGGAGCATTCAACATCAAATCAAAACACTGCCTTCAGTTGGCAGTGCTGGCACCAAACAGAATTGCACTACCTGGAAAACTGTCAATCACACACCTGCAACTTCCACACCACATGGACCCTACACTGCTCTTGATTCTCCAGGTTGGGTACAGGGCTTCACTGCACCAAACTCATTGCAGGATAAAGAGCCAGACACTTGGTGTGAGCATGCAGTTTTAAACCTTTCACTGCACTTATGTTAAAATCTCTTTTGGCTATGTAGAAAATTTAGCACTTCAAAAGCAGTAATAATCTGTCATTATTAAGCCAGAGCTAGATTCCCTCCCTCCCTCCCTCCTGGCCCAGAAGACACATAACACAGGATTTTTGTGAACTTATACCCCAAGTCCAAAATTTCACTTCATATATATTTAATGATCTGTAGTTTCATGACTCAGTAGCTGTGGCTTCAGGCACTGGCATGCAGGAAAGTTCTAGTCCTAGCTGACCATTGGATATGGAAACAGGAGCCTTCTGAGCAGCTGGAGAGTTGCTGACCCTCCATATTCAGCACTGCTGTGGCACTACCCCAATTCTATGCACTCTTGTGGTGCTCCCCAAAAATCATGCCAACTGGAGAGGATCAAAAACTGGAAAATACACATTGCAACAAAATGCCTGTTTAGCTTAACTAAGATTATGATTGTTCAGGCAGTTCTAATGGCGAAACAGCATGTTGGTGCCAGAATGAAGGGAATCAACCTTTCCCCTCATTCCCACTTCTCCTTCTTCCTCCTCCTTTCTCCTGTTCCTAGCCACACACTCCCCTGCTCTGGCTCACGTTGGTGTTTGTGAGATCCTTTTGCTGATGGTTTGGCACTCTAATTAGCAGAAAAACATTGATGTTTTTTGGTGGATTTAATTTCTGCTGGCACCTTAAGATAAGCCCTCTGTCAGAGGAGCTCAGCAACTCCTGGGTCTGGCTGAGGACAGGAGAAAGAGACCAGAGGTGGAAGCAGACCACCTTCCTAGGTACTGGAGGACTGTGAAACTCCTCTACTAAACACTCTGGTTTTTTATGTGAGGAGAAGCTCTAGGGTGCTCAGCACACTTAATTACCTACATGATGAACAAGATTTGACAACAGGCAAAGAATCATAATAAAGAAGTATTTTAAAGACTGAAAATTGATGCTAGAGAAGTTCATGCTCTAAACAAGGTAAATGGGGAATAATTATGGTAATTGACTCATGAAAGACTCTTTCTGGGGTTTCCCTGTGTCTAGTACACTTCAGGCCATGGTTTCTCCAAGGGAGCCTCCCCAGAAGAGCATGGCTCCCTACACAGATCCACGGGAGAAGCCCAGACAGGTGCTGGGCAGTGGGACAGGCGATGCGGTCACTGCGGCTGCAGCATGTCACAGCTCACCCACCCACACCTTGATGGCAGAACAGACCCGAGAGGAGGTGGTTAGCAGGGCGTGCTTTATTACAGGGGGGGAAATGTTGGAAAATGAGCAGAAAGGGATACTTTTTCCTCCATGAAGCTGTGAAGCAGTAACAGCAAATGAATGAAGCAAAGGCCCTACAAAAATGAAGAAAGCCAGCGGTGAGTCTCGAGAAAAAGGGACTTGGGGGGCACCTCGGGGCTCTCTACAACCACGTGAAAGAGGGTGCCATGAGTGGGCCTGGCTCTTCTGCCACGCCTGCGATGAGAGGACTGGGGGAAACGGGCTTAGGCTGAGGCAGGGGATGTTCAGATTAAATATCAGAAAAACTGTTTCCACTGTTAGGGTGGTCAGGCCCTGGAAGAGGTTGCTCAGGGAGGTGGTGAAGTCACCATCCCAGGAGGTACTCAAGAGGTGCCTGGATCTGGTGCTTCGTAATGTGGTTGAGTGCTTACAGTGCTGGATGGGACGGGACTTTGATGATCTTAAATGTCTCTTCATCATGACTTTATCATTCTAAATGAAACAAGCGATCAAGGCCGGAGCTGACCCACCGCCGCCCCACCCGCTCCCCTCAGCCCCCCCAGACCGGCAAGCGGCGCGGCGCATGCGCGGGGCAGAGCCACTGCCNNNGCCGGGGGGTTCGGGCCGGTACCGGCCGGGGCTGAGGCGGCTCCGACGAGCCGCTTCCGCGCGCCGTGTCGGTCCCCGCGGAGCCGTGTCGAGCTCCCGCGGGGCCGGGGGAAAGGTTTCTGCCGGTCCCAGGGGCTCCTCCGCCCGCAGACAGGGAAAACAGCGAGTGAGTAAGCCCCGCTGTGACCGTGCCCGCGGTCGGGGCGCTTGGAGCGTCCTCTGACCTCCCGTTCGGGCTCCGCGGTCATTGCTCGGAGGAGGCCCGGAGATCTGTAACTCCCCTTTAGAGGGGCTGGAAGGGGCTGCAGGGGCGGGGTGGGCACGCCGTGCCTTCTCGGGCAGGCGGGCCGCGCTCCGGGTCTGAAAGGGTGGGAGCAGGTTTCGGAGCTGTGTGGGGAATGACGGCAATTGCTCCGGGGCTAATTAGGTGTGTATCGGGAGGGAAGTACTGAGCTATTAGTGGAGTACATGCCTTACGAAACAGTTCCTTGGTTTCTGTTGTCTCAGCCTGACCTCCGGGAAGTGTTGTCCTGCATCTGCTGTAAAGACGAATTCTGGGGCTCGTAAGCTTCTAACTGCTGGAAATGGGAGCCAGCGTTCCAGTATAGGTGCTGACATCGTGGCCTGCTGTAATCTTTCCATGGGCCACAGGCGGAACGCACGCAGGGGTGGCGGGTTTTGTTTTGATTTTTTCCCCCTCCCCCAATACTCGCTGCGAGTGCCTTAGAGCCGGCAGTCGCTACAGGCTGCCCACACTGGGGTTTAGCTCCTTGCTTTCCAACCTAGAGGATGTGTCGGGAAGCTCGTCTTCTCCCAGCCACGCCACCGAAAGCAGGTCGGGATCACTCCCACTCTCAAGACTTCCTGCTGGCAGGGCTCAGGGTGTCACGAGTGACGCCTCTCGCTGGTCTCAGACCCGTGGCCCTGCACTTCCCTTTGGCAAACAGGATCTGCTTAGTGGGAGGTGGTGGCACTGGCAGTCAGACTTTCCAGCCAAGGTTACTGAGAAGTGGGGAGAGGTCTTTACTGCCCGGTTTTCAAGTCACTAGTTGAGTTGTGGCAGCCCCTCTTGCCCAGTGCTTTTCCTTTGGTTTTCACTTTTGCTTCCCCAAACACTTGTGCTCCTCACAATACATGGCAGTATGGGAATGATTGAGCAAGATGATTCTGATGTTGGTGTAGATTTTTGAGAGAAAAGGAGTTTATAAGTGACTCACATTTTGTGGCATCCACCCCCT
>VWZG01009481.1:67708-103464 GCA_013396735.1 Grallaria varia
ACAGTGCCTGCTGAAACTCATGTTTATACTCCGAATAACTGCTCAGGAGTTGAGGGCAAGTTTTTCCTGCAGTTACTGGTGGTCCCCGACAGTGGCAATTATTTAAAAATCTTATTTGAAACTAGGTTTTTTTTTTGGCTCTTGCACTAGCTAACAAGGGGTATTTGTGTTACGACTGCTGCTGCAGAAATTCAAAATACCATATGCAAAGTTATGAGCTCACTGAGTGCAATTATAGTGGTGGCAGTTATTCTGGCTGTTTAGCTGGAAAACCAAAACCAGGAACTGAAGGAACCAGCTCGGCAGATGCTTGGTGACAAACTCTTGGGTTTGTGAGCCCTTGGCTGGGGAGAGGAGGCTGAGGAGATTGTCAAGTGGCAGGATAAGCTGCTGGAGTGTCATCATATGTGATCTGAGAACTAATATATGTTTAGCTCTGCTAATGCTTTTCTGCAGAAAGCATTGTGCTCGTCCCTGTAAAATAGAGGAAGGTTGAGATTGCCTGTCTGGGACAAATGTAGCCAGTGTAGTGTGCAGAGTGAGACTGGTCTGTGGAGGAGAACTGAAGCTGGCCAGGGTTCACCATGGAAGTTGGTCACTGGGACAGGGGACACAGCAGTCCTTGTGTGCTGTTCTCCACTGCTGTGCGGATGCTGGAGGTCACCACCTGCAAAGGGCTGCTATTTTGTCCCTTATTGTCCTGCTATGGGGTGACTCCTTTGAGAACACACAGTCCTTGGCCTGCCCTCTTTTCCTGCCTGCTGCTAGGGATGTGCTGACTTTGAACATGTGACAGTGCTTGGGCCAGCACCTGAATCTGTGGGAGCAGCTCTAGTACAGAAGATGTTGAGATTGAAGCTGTGTATGACCTAAGTGGTGTTTGCAGCAGAATGCAGAATCCAGGCACAGGTTACCTGACCAAGGGGTTTACCATTACCCATTTTGGATGAGCAGAAGCGCTTGGTTGTTTCAGGTCAGTGCTAGATTAAAACAGAACTTTAAATGGGCTTTGAATGTGTATGTTTAATTTATAAAGCTTCCAGGCTTTAACGGTGTTCAGTTTAGTTGTGCCAATTAGTCAAAAAATGTCAGTGGCAGTTAATTTTTGCAACATGATGGGCCATGTGTTCACAGTTTAGATTTCTGTCACATTTAGAACGTGCTTTTTTGTAAGTTTTAATTGTGGTTTGACATGATACTGGAGCTGTTGGACACTCTGCTGAACATGCATAAAAGCTGTTGATGGGCTTAGTGTAAACTGAAGAGATGTCTATTGTGTTACTGCAATATCACATTAGGCATCTGTGTGTGGTGGTCATTTAGAAATCAATATCTGCATTTAGAGAAGCAGTAGCTCAAGCATTTATGCAGTGGTCACTTTTAGCCTGGAGTTTTTGCTAGACTGCTACATGAATAAGGATCTCTGTTTTTTTGGATGAGAAAATGAATCCCCAAACTGAAAGCTTTTAGTAAAGATGCCTCATTAATTGTGTTCAGTGCCTTCTATAAGTTGCAAAACTGTACCACATTTTGTTGTCTTCTGTTTCTCTCCACCCCCCTCATTAAAATGTTCCCATATACTGGTGTAGAATGTTTTATTATGGTTTTCAAAAGTTCAGCTGATTTCAGGGAACGTATGAGTGAAGGAGCTCTGGAAAAATGGGATTTCCTGAAGCCTCAGGTGACTGGCTCTAGCAGAGCTGGGTCAGCATGGTGCCTTAGAAAATCATGTGAAGTGTTGGTTGTTTTTTTTTTTTCCCCCTTGGTTTTGTTGTAGTATGTCCTGATAAGTTGTCACAGGGCTCTCCTGACATCACATGAGAGCCAGCCTGGAGACTGTGTATTTTGAAACTCACCACTGACTGAATCTCCCTGGTTTATGATCCCTTGCTGTAATTACTGTGTTGTAAATGGACATGGGAAGCCGATTCTCTGTAGTGGTTTCTTGCTGGATCTCATGGTTTAACCCAAGCCAGCCACTGAACGCCACACAACTGCTTGTTGAGTCCCCCTGCCCTGGCAGGATGTGGGGAGAGAGTCAGACAGATAAAAGTAAGAACTCATGGGTTGATGTAAAGATAGTTTAATGGGTCAGAAAAGGAAGGGAAAGAAAGATAATAAGAGTTGGAATATATAAAAGGAGTGATGCATGTTGCCCCGGCTCACTACTTGCCAGCCAATGCCCAGCCAGTTCCCAAGCAGTGGCTCTTGGCCAGGTTTCTTTCTTCCTCGGCTTATATATGAGTATGATGCCACATGGTATGCAATATCAGTTTGGCCGTTTTGGGCCAGCTGTCCTGGCTCTGTCCCCTCCCAACTCTGTACCCCTTCAGCCTGCTCACTGGCAGGGCATGAGGGGCTGAAAAGTCATGGACTTAGTATAAACACTATTTGGCAACAATTAAATCAGTGTGTTATCAACATTATTCTCATCCTAAATCCAAAACACAGTATGTACCAGCTATTGGGAAGAACATTATCTCAGCCTAAACCAGGTCATTGGAATATCAGAACTGATGGAAGTGTTTAGATATTTTGATATATATATATATATATGTATATAAAATACTGTGCCAGCTGGAAAGAGGGCAGTTAGGGTTTTTTTCTCTTAACCCTCACCATTATTGCATTCTGGCCTCCTACAGTTTGTCTTTGCAATGCTTCCTGTGAAATGGTATAGGCTCTCTGTATAGGCTTTCTAATTGTTGAGACTTTGACTGTGCTAAGTACATTAAATAAAACCTATTACCCAAAGGCTACTCTTGATAACAGATTAAGTGGGCAGTCTTAATGGAATTTATCTGTAGTGCCAGGTATCTTTAATGTTGGCTCGCAGGTCACACTTCACTTATTTAGCTCTTTGCTAGTTTATTTTTCTTTTTTTTTTTTTTTAANAGAGTCAGACAGATAAAAGTAAGAACTCATGGGTTGATGTAAAGATAGTTTAATGGGTCAGAAAAGGAAGGGAAAGAAAGATAATAAGAGTTGGAATATATAAAAGGAGTGATGCATGTTGCCCCGGCTCACTACTTGCCAGCCAATGCCCAGCCAGTTCCCAAGCAGTGGCTCTTGGCCAGGTTTCTTTCTTCCTCGGCTTATATATGAGTATGATGCCACATGGTATGCAATATCAGTTTGGCCGTTTTGGGCCAGCTGTCCTGGCTCTGTCCCCTCCCAACTCTGTACCCCTTCAGCCTGCTCACTGGCAGGGCATGAGGGGCTGAAAAGTCATGGACTTAGTATAAACACTATTTGGCAACAATTAAATCAGTGTGTTATCAACATTATTCTCATCCTAAATCCAAAACACAGTATGTACCAGCTATTGGGAAGAACATTATCTCAGCCTAAACCAGGTCATTGGAATATCAGAACTGATGGAAGTGTTTAGATATTTTGATATATATATATATATATGTATATAAAATACTGTGCCAGCTGGAAAGAGGGCAGTTAGGGTTTTTTTCTCTTAACCCTCACCATTATTGCATTCTGGCCTCCTACAGTTTGTCTTTGCAATGCTTCCTGTGAAATGGTATAGGCTCTCTGTATAGGCTTTCTAATTGTTGAGACTTTGACTGTGCTAAGTACATTAAATAAAACCTATTACCCAAAGGCTACTCTTGATAACAGATTAAGTGGGCAGTCTTAATGGAATTTATCTGTAGTGCCAGGTATCTTTAATGTTGGCTCGCAGGTCACACTTCACTTATTTAGCTCTTTGCTAGTTTATTTTTCTTTTTTTTTTTTTTTAAGTTGTAAAATTAGTAAATAACTGACAACTAACCCTGTTGTTTGTTTGCTTTCCCATTTGACTTTTTTCAGTCTTTCCTCTACCCAGTAAGACTTCATCAAAATGTCTCTCTATCCTTCCCTAGAAGATCTGAAGGTGGACAAAGTTATTCAGGTATGGTGGACTTAAAAAACAGTGAGTTTTGATGATAGTAATATATCTGGTGATGTGTAATCTAGGTAAGAGGAGACTTACTGTAGTTTTACCACAGTACTCTAAAAGGGGAAAGACAAACTGCTTTGTAGCTTGATATGATATAATTAATGCTTAATTTGCTACCTCAATATATTTATTTTTAATTTTTTATATATTCATTTGTATTCGTGTTGGGCACTCTGCTGAGCAAACATAAATGCTGTTGATGACCTTCAATATGTTGATATGTTTGGGTTTTTTGAAGTATAGATATTTGGTTAAGAGTAGACAAACATAGTCTCTTCACATACTTCAGCTCTGATGTGATGACTAAAGTATTTAACTTGCCATGTTTCACTCCCAGTGTCCAAATCTGTGGCAGAAAGCTTTCATTTGAGCACCCAAAAAGAAAAACCACTGGCCATCCTAATGCCATCTAGAGTCACAGACTTGTTCACTAGCAATTTCATGGTAGTGCCAGGTGTCTCAGTACATCCAAGATTATCACATTTGTGTAAAACGCTCTCTCTGTGCGTAAGAATATTGGTAGTTTTATTGTTAGACATGATGAGGACTAAAAGAATACCTGTGAAACAAAATTATGAAAAGCATTTTAATGGATTACGAAATCCCTGAGAAATGTGACATGAATATATTTCATAAGGGATTTTCTTACCTTCTTCAGCATTTTGCCTTTTCGTGAACTCAACCTGCATTCCCTCCCAGTTTAAACAAAGGCAAGGAGTTATACTGTGTTTTAAGGTGCCTGCTACTTCTGTCATTGGGAAGCAGTCAAGCAAACTGCATAGAACAGCTTGCTAACTCTCCTGTGCTATCCTGAAGTGCAGTGCCTTGTCTCACCACTATTTGTATATGTGGGGTGGGGCTTTTGAAGTTGTAGGTACTATGTCGGGATTTCTCCTTGCCATGTCTGCCCACTCCATTCTTCTTATCTTACCAAAGTCCTTTATTTCCAGTCAGAGAATGCTGAACTGAAAAAGGAGTAGTCTGGAGCCAAGAGTGTGCTCCATCGGCCTTTTATCGACCAGCTGCAAGAGTTTATGTATTACAATTTAAAATTGTAATAAATATAATCAGTATAGTATATATCAGTATAATAATCAGTATATTATATATATATATATATTCTGTTTTCACTGATACTCTTCATAGAATCATTGCATGGGTTGTAAGAGACCCTGAAAAGTCACCTAGTCCAACCCCTCTGCAATGAGCAGGGACATCTTGAACTTGATCAGCTGTTCAGAGCCCAATCCAATGCAACCTTGAATGTCTCCAGAGATGGGACATTTATGACCTTTCTGAGCAATCTGTTCCAGTGCTTCACCACCCTCATTTAAAAAAAACCTTCTTCCTTATGTCCAATCTAAATCTACCCTCTTTTAGTTTAAAACCATTACCCCTTGTCCTTTCGCATCAGACTCTGCTAAAAGGTCTGTCCCCATCTTTCTTTTAAGTTCTCTTTAAGTACTGAAGCTCTGCCTTCCCTTCTCCATGTTGAGCAGCCCCAGCTCTCACAGCCTTTTCTCCCAAGAGAGATGTTTCACCACTCTGGTAATTTCTGGGATCATTTCCTCTGGACCTGCTCCAACAGGCCTGTGTCTTTTCTGTGCTAGGGACTCCAAACCTGAACACAGCACTCCAGGTGGGGTATCACAAAGACAGAGTAGACGGGCAGAATCACCTCCCTCGACCTGCTGACATCAAAGGCTAAGTTATTTGCCTCCCACAAAATGTGCATTATAAAAATGCTGTCTCTTTAAATATGTCTCAGAGCTCTCTTAGAAGAAACAGGGGCAGAGTACAGAAAGAGACTGTCAATATCCGCAACAAGTGATGAGTGAGATTAAAATGACTGCTGGTTAAAGCAAATGGACTTGTTACATTAAATATTATTCTAACCTGTTCTTTTTGTCCGTCATTTCAGTTGGAGCCAGTTCTTCTAAGTACACGTGATATTGCTAAATAATGAGTCATTCTTGCTGTGAAACCTTTTTTCTAAAGACAGCTTCCTGGAGCGTATGGGACTAAGAAGTCTTCTATTTTTAAGCATTTCCTTAACATCATGAAGTAATTTCACTGTCATGTTGTGTTAGATAATTTATGTGTCCTGTTGAGCATAATGTTTCACTATGCATTTAGTAATTTCTCCCCCACCTTTGACGTTCAGCCTCAGGAAGGTTTTTGGGATAGCTATTTCCATCACACATAACAGGCTTCTGTAAGGCAGTGTTTTCCACTGGTCATGAATACACAAGGCCAAAAAACAGTAGCTGAGGTATTGAGGAGGAAGGAAACTGGCTTACTTAAATAAGGCCTCATATCTGTGAGTTTGTCAGCAGTGCAGAAATTAAGCTTAATATGGTCACTGTAGGGACAAGTGCTATAGAAAATTCATTTTAGAAGGTCCATTTCTTTCAGAAGATATTAAACCAGTAGCATTGGCTTATGTGGAACTTGACACCTGAAAGGGACTATAGTAGATCTCACTAATAACATCTGTAAATGGTGAGGAGGTAAAACTGCTGCTATCCAGCTGAAAAAAGTAATTACAAAATACTTTGCCAAAGGTCATACCCTGAAATTTAAAGTTATGAAGCTTTCAGCCAAGTTTAATATGTCCTTTAAGGCTCTTTAACTTGCTTGATGACAGAAACAACTGGTTTTTTTAAAGTAAAGCTTTACTACATTATTACTGTAGCTTTGTCTTTGAGCAACATATTGATCTACTGAAGCAGTTGTGATATTACTATAACATGATGAATTGAAGCTATTTATTTCAAATAAAAAGATTGACTTCAGCACTTCAAGATGAATAGTAACTAACATATACAAGGAAAAAGAAAATACCGAGTCTCCTGCCTGCATAATAAAGGTTTTGTTTTTCTTGTAGAAGATAACATATGTGTTTCTTTGCTTTTAGGCTCAGACTGCCTTTTCTTCAAATCCAGCTAATCCAGCGATCTTGTCTGAAGCTTCTGCTCCAATTCTTCATGATGGAGGTAAGCTCATGTACTGTATAGTATCCTAATGTGGAAAGCAGTTACGAAATCCTGAAGTTAACAGTACAATCAAGGATACCTAAAAATATGTAACCCTATTTACAAAGGGCAAGGCCACGCCTTTTTGGGAATACCAACACCCACCTTGGTGAGGTGTTATAGGAGTCAAAAAAGTGTTTGCTTATAAAAGGAAGTTGTGGCAAGCACTCCCCCTTCTCTTTTTGAAACCTTTTCCAAATGAACCTAACATAACAAGATTTGTTGTTGGTACCATTTGAGCTCTTTTTTACTCTTACCTCAGACATCTATTTGTCCTTATTTATCAGCCTATCTATTTGTAAGCTTTAGAGGTCAGCATGTACCTGAGTGTCAGTCTTCTCCATATGAGTTTGCTTAGGAACTGACAAACGCAAATCTCTGTCTACAGAGAAGTGCCCAGGAAGGTGGCCCTTAATCTTGTCCTGCAGTCAACATAAAGCTTCCAGCAGATTTTGGAATCAGCTGCCTGGTGGGAAATTCATCAGATCTAAAGCTGAATGACTTGCACCTATTTCTTCTTCTTTTCTTCCATGCACATGTACATCCATGAAGGTGCACAGGTGTGTTTGAGGCCAGAATTCTAAGTTAGTAAGTTATGCTTGGTCTAAAAGGCCTAAAGCCTCTAACCAGCATGACTGGCAGCAGTGCTGGAATGGCTGCCAAGAATGTTGGTGAACCAGATATTAAAACTTTGTGGATGTAACTTTGTCTCCAGTTCTCTGGGTGCTTGTGTGTCTAAGATGACTTTAGGGCAAGAGTTTGCATAGCTCACCAGAGAACTGCCTCTGGTAGATCCTTTCTGGAATAGGTACTTACCTGGCCTAACTTCATCAGACCAAATTTGAGTTTGCGTCAGCAGTCCCTTCTTGGCAGCATTCTTTCTGCTGTCCATAGTTTGAATTCTGCAGTTATTTGGCCAGCAGTCACAAATATAATTTTGAGATCAGCTTGTGTGTGAATTGGTCAGGAACTATATATGGCTGTAGAGTGATTAATCATTCAATATGTCTCAAACAAAGGGAGGCCTGCATCCTCTATAGAAGGTGCCAAACCTGCTGGATATTCCTCTGTCCTGGCAGAGACAGGAGACTATACAACATCAGGAGTTTTTGGATGTGTTCTGCTACTTGGAGCTCTCTCTGTTTTAAGTGGGAGTGTAATACAGACAGCAAAAATACGTCACGTGTTGTGGTCTTTAATGAATAACAAACCAGAAAAATTGGGTTGCTGCAGAAATCTTGTGCAGTGTAGTTTATAATCCTAGGGGCTTGAAAAAGTACGCAAAAGTAGAAGATTTGTTCATTAAAAGCTTATTAATATTGATGAAACTACAATCTAATAAATTCGTCCAGGAATACAATCAGAGCTCTCATATGAAGCAGCATATTAAAGAGAAGAAGTCTCTTATTTATCCTGGCACTCACCTTGCAATGGCCTTTGTTCCATCTCAGAAAAGTTACTTTCCTTTGCTGGTCAAATGTGGATTCTTGTAATAGCTGATTTTATACATGTACCCATAAATGAATCCTAAAAACTTAAGCTTTGTGTGCTGGGGAGCCTGTTTGCTCTTGAAACCATCCTTTGCACCACCTCTCTTTTCAAGCAGCCTTTTCTGTCCCCACTGATTCAGTGAGAGTGTTGTGTGGACTCCAGTGTTCTCATAACTGCCACTTGTTAAATGGCAACAGTTAATGATCTATGGAATGTCAAGAGCAATATCAATCTTATTTCCAGAGTTGTTTGACTCAAGGTCTGACAAGTCTGTCAGCTCAGCTTCATTTCCTCCTAGTCCCTGCATCTCACTCCTCTTGGGTGTAGAGGAATATTTTAAGGGCTGTGTGTGTTTTTTCTTGAGAGGCATGTCTAAAGCCCCTTCATTTTGAAGCTGTAAGAAAATGACAGCTGCTTTCTTATGAAGACTCAAAGCAGCCTGTAGTGTGGACCTTAAACCAGGAGGCTTCTGCAGAAACCCTCCCATGCCAGGGATCTGAAATATCCTTGGCATGGATGCCTCTTGAGAGTGCTGTTTTGAGCTTGGTGGAAGGTCTCTGTGTGTGTTTCAGCACACCTGGTTTGGCGTGGGAGGGAGAGTAGTTTCCTGCTAATTGCCCTAAAGCTCTAAAGTAAGAGCATGTTACCATGAACTGCAGCACAGCATTGGTTTTGGAACTGCATCCCATGTCTTACATTGTGCTGTAAAGGACAAGTGTGGTAACTGAAACTGAAAGTTCTCTGTAAACTCGTCTCAGAAATGCTACTTTTTTTTGCTTGCTCTTCTAAACCAGGCTAGAATAACAGTCCTGATTCAAGTGGATTTTCTGTCATAATTTTCCAATTAAAGAATTGCAATAGCATGAGATTTGTTGAAGTAATTGTACATGTAAAAGCAGAAACTACTCTTTCTGTTAAACCAACAGTTGTACTGATTTTTATTCTGTTTATCACCTGAAGGCTTATACCCCAGATTGTATCCAGAACTATCTCAGTATATGGGCCTGAGCCTCAGTGAGGAAGAGGTACAGAGAAACTTACCACTGGCAGCAGCTGCTCAGCCACAAGGTGTAAGTACCAGTCAAGCACGTTTTAGAAAGCAGAAGTATAAAGACTAAATGTGTATCTAGCTTTCTAGGGAGCGAACTACTTTTTGTCTTAAAATACCATACTTGATTAAGTGGAGCATTGTTGTAAGTAACGGTGCCTGTTTTAAACTGAGCTGTACATTTCCAGTGATGCGAGAGGGTGGGGGAGTGCTGGTGTTGTGACTTAATTTGTGTGTTGGTTTTTTTTAAATATCACTTCATATAAACTGACATATAGCTATTTTTAAAAGTTGAAACTAAGTTGTCTGGCTGTTTTGTTTTAACCAGCAACTGGTAACACGACCTTCTACTAATTACATGGTAGCTCCAGTAACTGGAAATGATACTGGAATTCGCAGAGCAGAAATTAAGCAAGGCATCCGTGAAGCAATTCTATGTAAAGATCAAGATGGCAAAATTGGACTTCGCCTAAAATCTGTCGACAATGTAAGTGTAGAAGCTTGCTTTTGCCTCTAGAGATCTTATTGTTGGACTGAATTAGTAGTGAAGTTAGTGTATGGACACAACATTTTCTTCTGTATTGTTCTTTCTTATCCATTACCCGTTTCAGTATCTTTTGATTCTCAGCATGGGAAATGCTACTATGTTTGTTCTCTGTGTGTTTTGTTTTTTTCTTGGGGTAAGGCCATTTAATCTGAATGTTTTAATAAAATTAAAACTGAATGTAGCATATAGGATTTAAAATGCTTAGTACTCCTGAGGCAGAAAATGGAGTTAGAGTAACATGGGGTAGTGGTGGTGTCTTTTTTTTTAAACACCCCTTCTTCCAAGCTATTATTTATACTTTGCTTTGATGTAGTTTACTTGGTTTTTAGGGGTACTTTGACTAGAAGGAGTTTTGTAACACCTTAGTTTTCTAGCTGAGGTGGTAGCAAATCATAATTGATTAAAAAGTTGGAAGCTAATGGAAAAGGAGAAATCCGTCATGGAGTTCTAGCAGTGCTGATCTATTTCTCCAGCTATATATAAACTCTGATGTCTGGCAAGGGATATAGTAGTTAAATGCAGCCACAGATATGCAAATTTATGACCAGTCTGTCTTGATCCAGTTGTTCAGATTTCCTGTTAAAACACAAGATTATTTACCCCTTCACATTAGACTTTCGTGTTATACTCATGTCTCTCTTTTTTCTTTTTAATGTTTAGAGATCCAGACAGAAAAGATCTGCTAATTTTTGAACTTATTCTAGCATTAATTATCTGTCAGACTTTTAAACACATCTGTAAATAGACTGATGTTTCAAAAATGCTCTTTAATAATAATTAGCAAGTCCATTTGGCTGATACTGTACAGAAAATGGGAAACTTCAAAGGGCTATGTGTTCAGTCACTGGTCTTCATCTTTAAGGAGGAACTTCCTCATCTCCCCTCCTCTCTTTTTTTCTCTTTTGTAGGGTATATTTGTCCAGTTAGTTCAGGCAAACTCTCCAGCATCCCTTGCTGGTCTGCGGTTTGGGGACCAAGTACTGCAGATCAATGGTGAAAACTGTGCAGGATGGAGCTCTGATAAAGCACATAAAGTTCTGAAACAGGCTTCTGCAGAAAGGATTTCAATGATCATTCGGGACAGGTAAAACCAGCTGCAGATACAGGTTGTCATTATCCATCTTGGAGTTACTATGTGCGGTTTGGGTCTCCATTTGCTTGAACAGGACTGTAGGCATAACAAAATCTGTTTGTCCATGTACTGCAATGGTAACGATCCTCAGAGATGTTCCTTTTTTGTGGGGAACAATCAAAATGGTTGTTAACTTGTGAACTTCCTGGGCGTGATGAGGCATAATGTTTTCCCAAGATAAACTGGTGAGTGATAGCACAGGTTAAATTTAAACTCTGAATTGAAGAGTACCATGCTTTTTTTCCAAGGCAGCTGGACTTTTGCATTTACTAAATGAAATAACAATAGTATTAAAATATGTGCTGTATTAATGGATACATTTGCATTTTATTTAGTATGGTAGTTTTCCTGTGAACTCTGCTTACAGATGAATTAATGCCAGTCTTACTTACAGTATGCTTGATGAACCAGTACAAATTTTCTGTTGTATTAAATAATGAGCTAGTTAGTTGTGTGTAGTAACAACAGGTCATACTCAATTTAAAGTCTGTTGGCTGCAAGAAGACAGATGATACTTGATATCAGTAGGTATGTCTCAAAGCTTTTTCCATATTCAGTCTTGCTTAAGAACCAAATTTTACCCAGTGGAAGGTAGCTACTTCGATGATGTATTCAGTCAAAATACTCTGGTGGTTGTCTATCCCTTCTCTGCCCAACTCCCCCCCTCCTCCTTATATCTGCTACTCTTCTAAGACACAATTTAAAGGTTTATTGTCTGTAAAGCAATAGAAATATTGTTGGGGAAGCCCTGTACTCCAGAATCCTGTGGTCTGCCTACAGTTGTAATAACTGCCTGTGCTTTTATCTACCTTGTAACATTTGTAGAGAACTTAATTTTTAATGGACATTTGTGTGTTTGGTTGTGGTGGTGGGTGGGTGGATGTTGTATGGAATCTTGTATTATTATTAATCCAGATGCCGCAGAATGTCTGTAGAACAGGGAAAACATGCAAGGTTTATAAACAAGTATCTGTTGATTCAGCAATATTAACACCATGAAGTTAAACCCAACTACTTTTCATTACACTTGATGTATGAGTCTCTTAGAGTACAATTACTTTTTGTAAGCCAAAGATGCTAAAATAGCACATGGTTTAGTAGACTGAAAATGTTGTTTGTATTTTAAATGTCCTTTTAGACCTTTTGAACGCATTATTACTATGCATAAGGACAGCACAGGACATATTGGCTTCATATTCAAGAATGGAAAAATAACCTCAATAGTGAAAGACAGCTCTGCTGCGAGAAATGGACTTCTTACAGAGCACAACATCTGTGAAATTAATGGCCAGAATGTAATTGGATTGAAGGTACAATAAGTAGTATGTGGCGGGGGTGGAGAGTTGTGAATGTTTTATGTGTGTACAGCCATTGTGTTTTGGAGAGGGAAAAGGATTGTAATATATTGTTCAATGTTCATAAAATAAGAAAGTCACAAGAGGTATTTTGACTGGAGAAACATACATGTTTTGAGGTTTCTTTGCAGTTTTGTATTGGTAGGCAGTGCAACTTGTATTCTCTCTGCCTCTACCTGGTGAGGCTGACCCTCAGTTTTTATCTGTAGTCTAACTTTGCTGGCAAAACAATGAATAAGCTTCCTCCTGCCAGTCTGCATCAAATATTAGCAGGAATTCTGTGTAGGATGTCTATGTGCCTTCTCTAGTCAGTTTGTGTGAGATACTCATCACCAAGTATCTATGAAGTGGTGTTGCACTGAAGGTTAAATATTCCAAGCAAGGAGTTGTGGGTCCCTTACATTGTATGAAATGCATCTAGAAAAAGTTCTTGAACTGCTACTTTGTGAGTGGCGTTGCTCATATGACTTCTGGTTTGATTACAGGACCCCCAGATTGCAGACATCTTGGCAACAGCTGGAAATGTAGTGACCATTACTGTCATGCCTTCCAGTATTTATGAGTATATAATAAAGAGGTAGGTAATACAAAGCAGCCGTGGTGTTAATTATAGTCCAGTTGACAGTGACTATAAAATGCACTCACAATAAAACCTTATTGCAAACTTTACATGAAGACTGGAGGAAGGGGTAGGGGGAGTCTGAAAATTTATTTAGTCTGATGTTTTTGTCAAATTGGTTTGTGTTGGTTCTGTTTTTAACCTGTTCATAGCTAAGTGATGATCCTTTTCCTTTTCCTCTCTGAAAAAAACCCTTTTCTAAATATATTTTTACTAAGCCTGAATTTCTGAGAACTTTCAAGTATGTGGATACCACAAGTATTTGTTACCTTGTAACTAAAATGTTGTTTCTAGTGCAACTAATTCCAGTGATGTAAACATGATTCTTGGCAGGATATAGTTGTTTTTTTCTTTTAATTCTTTGGCAGCAATGCCTTTCTACAGCTAAATCTGTCTTGCAAAAATGTGGTTTTGAAGTTGCTAGAAATCAGTAATGCTCCAGGTATAATTGAGTCTTTTTTTCTTTTTTTTCCTGTTGTGTGGGGTTTGTTGTTTGGTTGGTTTTTTATTTTTTTAAATCCCCTAGGCTTGGCATGCTCTTTCTACAAAGCACTTTTCAGTCTAAGAGCCACCTTTCCCCCTGCCCTCCTTCCCTTGTGTGTGAGATACTCTACTTGCACACATGCCCATATCCCAAAAGATATTGGTGGCATAGCTCAGGTACTAATAGAACTGTTGAGTATCTTGGACTTCTCTTTCTTCTGTGTGCAGTTTAGCGCAGCTTTCTGTAGCAACATATTTGTTGTCAAAAATAGTGAAGTCAAAGTCCAGCTTTTAATTTGTATTAGAGCTAGCAGTGATAAAGGGAGCAGAAGCTTCAGTGGTCTTCTGCAGTTGTCTTACAAAATTGAATGCCTTTCCCTTTTCTTTAGGATGGCAACTAGCATCATGAAAAGCCTGATGGATCACTCTATTCCTGAAGTCTAAGCTTGCACCATGGATGTGTGTGTACATGTATATAATGATGATTCCACTAAACTTGGGCTATTACACTCAGTGATCTCTTTCTTCTGCACCTGAGCCTTTCTGGAGGCTGAGAGAAGATATGCTGCATCAAGCATTTGCATCTATAATGGCTGGGAATGTTACTGTTCAACATATCTTGTTTATTCACACACTGTCAGACTCGTAGCCTTACATGCTTGACAAATGTGAAATTCCAATTGTGTTATAACTTTTGTAGGTCTCTTATTTAGCTTACTACTACTATAAGCCATTGCAACTAAAGGAACCAGGTATCACTTGCAAAGTTACATGTTGTTACCCAGGACAATGCTGTGCTTTGTATATCTAAGACAAATGAGTATTTTTACTGCTTTTTGTTTGCAAGAGTAGATTTGAAATAGAGTATTAGAAGTAGGCTAGTACTAGTTAATTTTTTGTTCTAGTAAATACTGTTTACACAAAAATGCCAGCTAAGCTGAATATAGCTCAAGGCATCAGTCAGTAAGTAAGCATGATTAAAGTAGTGTACAGATACTCAAATCTTTTTATTACTTGTTATACAAATTGTAACTAATATGCTTATCTCTCGCCTTAACCATGTTCTTTTAAGGATTCAGACATAACCAAATAAATGACTCAAACTTTAGATCCTGTTTGTGTGCATACGTAAGATGATCTAAGACATGCATTTTTTTATTGATGTCAGTTTCTGCCAACAACGAAGATAGGAAATACAGTGTAAAATATCTAAATAAGCTCACTGTCTGTGATATGGAAATATTTTAGAAGGGTAGCTCTGGGATACTTTAAACAAGATGTGCTTAACAGAAGAAATTCTTCATTGTGAGGGTGGTGAGGCACTGGAACAGGTTTTCCAGAGAAATTGTGAATGCCACATCCCTGGCACTGTTCAAGGCCAGGCTGGATGGGGCTCTGAGCAGCATGGTGTAGTGGAAGGTGACCCTGCCCATGGCAGAGAGGCTGGAACAAGATGATTTTTAAGGCCCCTTCTAACCCTGGCCTTTCTGTGATTCTAACTCTCTCCACACCTTAAGCTTAACACATGGAATAGCAGCCAGTTGTGAGACATACTAATTGTAGACTTGCAGTTTCACTTTAAAACTGTGGCTTGCTGGGTCTGGTTGGGAGGGAGTTAACTGTTGTTGTAGCAGCTGGTATGGCACAGTGTTTGAGGCTTGTGACCAAAGGAGGGATGATAATACACCAGTGTGTTAGCTCTTGCTGAGCAGTACTTGCACAGTGTGAAGGCCTTTCCTGCTTCTTGCTCTGTCTCCTGCCCCAGTTAGCAGGCTGGGAGAGTCAGGAGGCTGAGAGGGAGTACAGCTGGGGCTGCTGACCCAAACTGACCAGAGGAGAAAAAAAAAATTCCACACCATTTGACACCATGCTTAGCAATAATGTGGGTGCAATCTTCCAAAGCAGTTGTTGCTTGGAGTCTGCTGGTGGGATGGGGGGAGTGGTTACTTTTGCATCAATTTATTTTTTTCCCCCCTTCGCTTAGTAAGTTGTCTGTTACAATCCATGAATTTTCCTAGCTTCTGCCCTTCTAATTCTCTTGCCCATCCTCCTGTGGTCAGGGTGAGGGGGAAACTCTGTAGGGGCTCAGCTGTTGGTTGGGGTCAACCCACAACAGCTCATAGGCATGTTCAGCTGAGAGCTTAAAAGTTAAAAACCGGTTTTAGTGACTTTTTTTCCTTTTTCTTTTTTTTTTCCCCCCCCTGCTATGTTCCAGGTTTCAGCTATGAAATCTAGGATTACTGAACTTTGATCTTCTTCCTAGTGGGCAGAAGCCCCAAGCAAAGAACTTCAGTTTAGTATAAGTATTATTTGTTCTAAGATGGATTTGGGGAATCAGTTCAGCTATTCCTTCAGAACTGGCTTGGATCTAGAATTGGTCTGGGGAGGGTGGTATCTTAATTATTGCTTGTCCATTTAAGGGAGATAATACTTCAGAAAATACTTCAGAGCTTGGCAGTCTGCAATCAACAGTGTCATCTGCTTGTCCCTTATTAACATGTGTAGCTAATTGCAGCTTTTTCAGTTTGTAGGAAAAGCAGTGACGGGGGTAGGGTTGGGAACTTCAGTTATGGGTCTGAGCCACAGACGTGTTCTGCCTGGGATTACTAAGTTTAGCAATGGAAGCTCTGCTCTGCCTGTCAAGAAAAGCCTTGTGTAGATCCCTGTTTCTCAAATGAATGTCTCAGTTATAGTAACCAAGAGAAAACCATTACACCACTTTAGGCTGTAGAGGGCATCAAATTCATCCTGGGAGTCATGCTAATTGGACCGTTTGGTTACTAAATGATGCATCTCTGGAACCACTGTGGCAACCATGCACTGCCACTAATTGGTGGCTTCATGGAACATTGGTATAATGCAGCCTCATGGGCAGAGGACTTGTGGCCTGCAGCAGTCAGCTCTCCAAGGGCCCTGGCTCTGAAATCCTTTGAAATGCTGATCTCTGCCTCTAACCAGTTTTTACTTAGGAGCAGATGAGTCAGCAGAGGCCAGTTCTATACCTAATTGGTTCTAAAACTCCTTATTTACAACTTGACCAGTGAAGTTTGGCCACCTAAACTCCTTACCAAGAACAAATCTGTCTAAAACTAAAACAGAGACAAAAAGATGTTGGGGGAACATAAGGAAACAATACTTACTTTTCTGTTATCAAACAGATAGCTGTAACTATAGGGGAAATCTCTTGGAAATAATTTCAGTACAAGTATTGAGAGTTTTCTTTTCAGTTAAGAGTACGTAGCAACCAGAAGTTGAAAGAATAATCAAAACTGAGGGGTTGGGTCACAACTTCAGGATCATTTTCCTCTGGTGTGGCTCAGGAGGCTCCCCTAGTGACAAGGGACAATCCTGAAATCACCCACCACATTTCCAGGTGAGTGGAGAAAAATCACATTCTCTCTTTACCTACACACGGATATTTCTGAGAAATAAATAAATCGAAAGGAAAAGAAATAGGGCTGACACCAAACATTCTGCAAGATTAAGACTGGTACTGGCTGCATGATACAGCCTAATCTTTTGCCATATGTGCCTTCACCACACACGCTGTTGATTACACAAACATTCAGCTAAAATAAATGCCAGTTCAGTTTAATACCATTACCTTACTGAAAAGTAAGTTCACACTCTAGCATAAGAAAAGATCAGGGCAATGAGAGAACAGCCCCTAACCATAAACTGATTGTTTTACAGTGCCAAAGAAACAACTGTGCCCTCGAATGGGTGCTGGATGTCAAATCCAAGGCAGGACACCTACAGACAGAGGCGTGAGTGAACATAATTTAGAAGAATGATTGTCCTGGACACCTTGACAGGGCACCTCAACACCAACAGTGGAGAATACCAGCAGAGAAATAAATATTGATCTTGGGCCATCCTCAGGCACCATCACAACTGCAGGTGCTTATTGCTGTAATAAACAATTTAAAAAGTCTTTCACTTCAGCATATCATTTCCTGGGAGGAGCTTTTCTGAAGCCCTACAGAGAAAGTAATCCTTGTGCCACACTGCTTTGTCCCTGGGTTAAGAGAGTTACCTAGGATAAACCCAGGAGTGTTAGCTCTTTTGAATCACCTTTGAGATGGAATTTAAATACAGCATTTGAGTTGAAAGAGGTTGGGAACACTAAACAAACTATGAAAATGCTGAAGATTACCAAGAGAAGGATAGTAATACAAGTGATGAAAGGAAGTAGTGACTAATTTAAGGCATGGGATTAGGAGAGTATTTATATCATGTATCTGTAACTGTTCTCTGTTAGGTGATCAATTTTCTGCTTGTCTTCCATTTAGGCCAATACATAGTGCTGTTTCTCAATGGGAAAAAACAATATAGAATATGTTTTTACTCTGCTCTTTGCTTTTGCAAATAGCCACAGCTGAAGACTATCTAGTACACCAGACTGACGACTGCTCAGAACAGCAGCTGCCTTGGTGTTCCAAGCAGTATTTACATGAATCTTCACTCAGAAGGAAGGCTGCCTACACAAGAGGTAATGCAATATGTCATCAGACACAGCACTAAGCTGCACCCATCCTAAAAGGCTTACATTAAGAATGCAAATGCTTCTTCTTCCAAACCAGTTCAATCAGCAAGCGATGTCACATTCTATGTAAAGCAAACAATGACCGCAAGTTAAGAGCTCTTTAATTACAGAAAAATAGGTTTTTAATTTCATACCAGACATCATTTTAGACAAGCAATTTCAGTATGATAGTCCATGAAAAACAAATGCATATGCTATGGAAGTTAAGAGCGCTCAGTGAAGTCACCATAATATAGAAAGTTGTTGAACAAAGCTTCTTAGCTGGTTGAACTTCAGCAACCACCATTGCATATGGTTGTTTCTTTAAAAAGTTTGGTTTAAAATTAGAGTTCATTTAAATAGCTGGAGGGAAAGGCACTTAGTATTGCAGTTTCCAGAACATGATTTGTTTGTCTTCCCCTCCTGTAATAACACTGGTGCACTGTTCATTCATCCACATGGACATTACAGCACCTGCGGAATAAAAACCCAAACAACAAACAAGTAAATCCAAATGCAGTTGAGTGTGGTATTCAAGATGACAGATCTTTTTAAGAGAGTTTATCATCATCTGACCATTAGTTTGGATTACACTGACACCACGTATACTGAGAAGAATTTTAGTAGGCTTCTAGGTGGCTGCTTTTATTCACAGTAGTGATCTCACACTCCATTGCCTCAGCTGACTTCATGTACTAGAGGACATGATCAGTTCCAGTGAGGAATGTAGGTGGCACACTAAGAAAAGCATTCCTGGAGAAAGTGAGCCCTTTCACTCTGCCATTTGGACTTTTCATGTTAAAAGCGTATTCACATCTTGTAGCATATGCCTAGAAGCCCATTTTTGAAGATGTCCCAGCTACAGAATGGCCTCTATACAAGTGAAGTTCCAGAGTGCAAGCCTACAGTAGGGAAATTTGAAACAACTGTTCTTAGTTAAATAGCCTTAAAAACCTCACCAAATGAAAGTGAGATAGTTTTTCTCCTTCACACAGCCTGGTTGCTAATGTAGCGAGACTATACAGATACATTTAATCAGCCTAGAAATCCCCATCCAAATCTATTTCTCTAGGGAACTTTACTTAATTTATTGTTAGACTCAGTCTGGCCGGACTGTGACAGAGGATACAGTACAGTCTATACTATGTTTTGAGGGCTATGAGGTAGAAAAATGCTGACTTTGTGATGTTGTGTGAATTGCAAAAATTGAAAGTAATTTCCCTCTGGCCAGTCTTGTAAACAGCAATATTCCTCCATTGTTATTAGATTTCCTAGGAGGCTCACTTGGACCTACTTTTAGTTCTGGTGTTCCAGGTAACCCTAATATCAGGAACAGCTTGCTGGCTGAGCAGATTGCTCTCAAGATTTTTCAGAACTAACAGAGCTGAAAAATAGGAATAGTTCAGGCATACCTGTATGTCCTTTTATTCTTTCAATAACTTTTCCTCCAAGAAGGTCCCAAATCAGTAATTCACCAGACTGAGCTCCTGATAAGATGGTATTTCCATCCCATTTGAAGCACCTGAAAGTAAGTCTGAAATCAGTTCATGTCAAGCTTTTGAACAATGAGAGGCAAACATTTCCAAACTAAGTCAAAAAAAGAATTGAAAATGGAGGTACAAAACCAAAGGAAACTCTACCCTTTCACACAGTCTTTCTGCAAAGATCATTTCGGAATTATTTTAAAGGGTCATGACCCAAACTCGCTTCTCTGACTGCCCTAGACCCAGCCAGACCTTCTCCTGAGAGAAGGATGAAATTTAATCCCATAGAAGACAACCACCCAGACAGCTACGCTTGTGTATGATATCCCAGTGCTCTCACGAGCCACCACTTTCACATCTGCCACTTCACATTCCTGAAACAATCACCTGAACAGCAAAGACGACTTTAGGTAGCTAACATATTTATCTATATTTATGTATACCCACAAGAAATGAGCAAATGTATTCCATGTAAGGCTGCTATATCTTTATTCCAGTAACTAAGAAAGCATTCCATCTGTTCACCTGGTAGACCATAAATAACTGTATGCTTTTTAGTTTGTGGAAAAAAAGTGATCAGTCTTTAATTGTAATAGTCAATCTTTCCTTAAGATGGTTGAAATAAAAAGGAATTGGTATTAGTGACAGAGATGATTCAATAAGATAACTGTCTCCTTGCTAGACATTTCCATAGTTCAGCTGCTGGAAGAGCTAGTTAGCTACAGCTCTCATCATCTTTTATGGGCCTTAAAGTTGTTGAAAAAAACCAACAAAACTGTTATTTACTTAGATACTTGTTGTTTTTTTTTTTTCCCCAGTTTGGAAAGCTTGACCATAATGCACAGAACATGTTAGAATGTCAGCCTTTGCACTCTGAAAAGTAATCCAATAAAACAAAGCTGCTGGCATTAGTGCTCTTTCCACTCTGCTGTCATCAACCATCTCCAGTTAACTGAACTGACCATGCAGCTTTATAACCTGCATGTTCTCAGCATTACCTCTGTGGCTCATCAGTGGTTACAGAAGATATAAGCATTCCAGTTTGCACATCTATTACTTTAAAACAACAGTCCTCTCCTGTGCTGAGTAGATGTCTGCTGTCTGTATAAAAGAAGAAAGCAAGCAAAAGAAACAACAAAGAAAAAAGCATGTTTAGACATTCAGTTATTGTTACCAAAGCACCCTGTGACACAGCATGTTGGATGTGACATTGCCTGACCTACTTATCTATAAATAATTTACCACAAATTAAATCTCTAAGCAAGCAACGATAAACAAAATTGTTTTATAGTCTAGGCCACTGTCTACAGCCTAGCACAGCCTTGTGTACAATTAAATTCTTTATAATGGAGATGTGTGACAATCCAAAACACCTCACCATTCCCCTTAAAGGAGTAACAATGTGTATATTGCATGGTATCAGGAATAAGATTCCCTTTGAAATTCCCAAAGGTTCATATTAAAAACTGAAATCCAACATACCAGGACTAAAAGCAGCATCAAATACCGTCCCAGAATGACATGGCAACTGGTGCAACACTGTTGCTGCAGTAACATCCCAAACACTAATGGTACCCTCTTTGGTTCCAGATGCCAGCATAGTATTTGCAGCATTCAAGTTGATTGTATTTACCTAGGAAATTAAACATCCCATGAGTTTCCTAATCTTTCATGTGAGCCATCTTGAGATAGGGTTTAAACATACACAAAACAAGCCCATTACCTCTATGACAATATTTTATTTACAAAAAGCTTTTGATTCTGCGACATCCTTAATTATGTACAATTATGAAAAATCCAGACTATAAGAAGTAAAAAATAGGTTATTTTGATGATATTTTAAAATGCTTTTGCTTTGCAGAATCAGAAATGCTGAGTGACTTTTCAGATTACTTTTAGTACCCATACTCTCCATTTAAAAATCAAGACTTTACCCCTAAGGGTAAAATTATTGACTTATACAAAACTTCCTGCCCATCAGTTGTTTCCAATTCTCTTGGGTACAGTTCTTAAATGTTACCAGAACTGTTTCAGTATTTCCCTACATTGTGACCTGTTAAAAAACTATTAAGAAGGTTTAGAACACAATAATTCTAAATATTCTACTAGAGTGATATTAGAGGCTATAAACAAAAGTATGCAGTTAAACATTTATGATTCACTGGACACAAGGAGATATTTTATAGTATGGTAAACAACTCAGAGAAATTATTTTTCGTTTGCTTGCCTTACATTAAGGGAAAGCTGTAGCAATCAAAATACCTGAAAAAGATTAGTCTGTTTCCAAAACCAAAGAAAAAAAAAAAAAAAAACCCCAACCAAAAAACAGTCCTCCCTGCCCCCATAGGAACTCTGTACAAATAAGCTCAGCAAGGTAAATTAAGAAACCTCTGTTTATACAGAGGAATTTAAAACTCTCCTGCTCAGTCCCCAGAAGTGGACCTTTCAACTCGGGAAGCATGAGACACTGGTACAGGACACATCAGACAAAGAAAACCCCAAAATGAAACAAAAAGCCTCTATACACATTTCCCAAAACATGTCCCCTCAGGCCCCTAACCCAATCTTTGTGCTTTATCACTAGATCATGATTTTGACTTTAACGAGCAATTAGTTTTCTTATTCTGAGACAGAGTATCAAGATACTTACACTAACATCATGTTCTAACTCTGCAAGCAGTTCAAAGTGCTGTTTTTTGTTGTTCAAGGTCTCTCCAGGAACACAGTGCCATACCTACAACACAGATAGTTAGGTTTGCTCAAGGAAGTATCAGTATAACCTGAGATGAGTTTGTTCTGAATTCTCACGTTACAAGGAGGATTGCTTGTGCTCACTGTGGGCCTTGCCTACGTGGCAGAATACAGCAACAAATGGCACCTGAACTCATTTACCCTAAGCAGAGCCACATACTAAACACAACTATGCTGATTCCCCATAGCCTACAGGAGCCCACCTAAGTATAGGTGTATCACTGCACTGAACGTGTACCTACCAAAAAGCCACACATAAGGCTTTGGAAAGTTCTTTCCTGACTTTAATTCCAAATTATCTTTGCACCTAAACGTAGGCATGCTCTTTAGATTAGCAAGTTTCTGGTCCCCTTAGCTGAAGAACAGAAACTACAAAATCATTAAACATTTTAGAAGCCTATTCTACTCAGGAAAAAGAATCACCACTCAGTGTCACAAAACTTCCAGTTCTTCCAACAAATACAGTTTTCCTTCAAACCCCCATGTTTACAGTAAATTAGAATGAATGTGTTTTTTTGAAAAATAACACTTCTTCTTTGAAACAACTGAGATAAAGCTAAATGAATAAGATATCCTAGAAATGAACTTACAGTGATACTAGGTAGGTTATTATTCTAGTACAGCAGGTACATCCACCCCAAAGCATCTGGCTGGCTGAATATTATAAAGTGCTAACTATGAATAGCTAGGGAAGGATAATAAACCCATCTACAAACCTTCACAGTGGAATCCCAAGATGCAGAATATAAACGCCCATCATGCCAACAGATCTTGCTGACTGCATCATCATGTCCCATTAGGATGTCTTGCTGTCTTCCAAATGCAACTGAATAAAAATATCTAACAGGAGAAGGTTATAAAACCACTGCATCTTCATAAAACTTAATTTTTTTCTAAGTAAAGTAACTTTTCTTCTATAGTTTTTAACAGAAATCTAGTGGAAAAACCCCCAGAAAACAGACACTGTGTTTTAACAATGAATTTCTACATCATTACGTAAAACTATAAAAATAACAACCAAGGCACTCTATGCAATTCAATAAAGTCAACAGGAAGTAAATACACACATATGATTGTCCCATGAAGAAGTTACGACAGTGGTATCTCCTGGTAAGATTAGACAAGATGACAAAGCCTGTAAGAAAAAGAAAGAAGTTGTGTTCACTTTCTTACCCCAAATCCAACAGAAGTGCATTAACATGCTTTTGGAGAACAAGAAGCATTTTAATCCATAAACATAACATGCAGGTGTTATATGAACACTAATCAAGAAAACCCTTAGAAGTCAGAGACTGAAGAGGAAGAATACTTAATATCTGTTAAACAGAGATAGCACTGATGTTCAGAAATACATGTGGAACTGATGGATCTTCTTTTCAAATGCTGGTATTTCAAGGACATGGTACATAATTCCTCAGGAGAAACTGAGTCAGCTCTCATTCTTGTAAACTGCTTTCAATTCTAAATGCAAACAACTAACATAAACTAAAAATGACGCTTTCTTTCGATGTTTGTTCTCTATCACAGCTACTTGCCAGCTCAGCTCTTCCAAGGAAGAAATGTAACTATCTATCTAATTCCTACTATTCTAAAAAAGAAACATTATTTACAGACACCTGCCCAGTTACATTACCATCACTGGAAACACGGGGAAAAAAAAAAGCCAATCACCCCAGTGCTTCTACTAGTATCACTACTGGTCATGTTTTACGTCTGTTTGAAAAACAGCAAGATGCTGGACTGTGAAGACTACTGCTTCTAGCACTGTTGCAACAGATCAGCACTAAAACTACAGAGAGGAGAACAAAAGAATATACAAGGCTTCCTCATGAAAACTGGACTTTTGGCTTAGGAGTCAGAGCTCCCTTCTTACAGTGCCAAGAAGCAATGTTTCTAAGTTTCCCTTTGCTAAAAATTGCTGCACCTAGATTCACCTGCTGGCCTGTCCCATGGCAGACCTATGGTCTTGATCCTGCAGCTTACTTGGGGACAGTTAAAGCATGCGATGGCTTCTGTTTTGGCAACCCATTTGCCATTCTTGTTTGCCCTAGAGATGATGGTACAGAGAAAGCTGATCTATCATAGTGTCTTGCTGCAATCGAAGACTCTGAACATGACAAGTGGGAACGCATCTTTATGACCCAGGTCTGGCCACAGTTCTCAGGCACAGAATCTCTTTCCAGGCTCTGTTTTAGGGGAAGAGGGAAAATGTTGTTCCGACGTTGCTGAGATCACTGCTCATCGAGAAAGGATGGCTTAAATTCACCCAGCAAAGATTCTGCTCCCTGTGCTTGGTTTTCCTCTCCCACCTAACTCACAGCCTTCAAACACTTGCACGCAGCAAGGCAATGCTGGATGATAGCACATGGGAGGAATCTAAGTTTTGTGATTTTTGTCCCAGTGCCAGTTCAAGCTTGCTCAGGAAGACTTCTCTGCTCATGCCAGACCATCTTTGTCTGCTACAAGCCCTTCCCTGAACAGCAGGCCAGCTCAGAACAGAGCTAGTGCAGAAGTGCAACCACTGAATGCTTCTTCCCCACGTTCGCAGAATGTGTGCTCTGTCTCTCTGGTGGCCCGACAGTTTCAATTCACACTGCTAAATTATTCACACACCACACAATTGAGTAGGCAGGGGAAAGAAAAGAGGCATTTGTGCTAAGAGACATATCTTTGAGCAGCTTTCAGAAGACTCCCAATGATCTTGCTTTTATTTTGACAGCAACTTACCATGTTTGAAAAGGACACACTTCTCTGGATGGATTTTGATTCTTTGGAAAACATCTTCAAAGTTGAATCTGGGGAAAATGGACAAAACAGGAGATGATTATTTTATATTATAGAAGCTAATAATTTTGCTCTTGCTTGAATATTCAAATACCTTACTATGAAAAGCAGATACAGATTTCTCCTAGTCTGACAAATTCTTTATCAAGCTTGTGACTTGGGCCTGGAAATACCCTGTTTTGCACCGGTTACAGATGAAACTCCCCCATGCCCATCAAACTCTAGGGAACTCTGGTATCTAAATGGAGGCATTTCCATTATTATCCGTTATTATCAAAATTATCTTCCCAAGCCTAGATAATATTGAAATCCTTGAGTCAAAGTCATCTAAAAGTGGACAAATTCATATAATTAAGCTATTTAATTATGGGAAATAAATATTTCAATTTCATGCTATTTTGTTCAAAAACAAACCTGCATTTGATAAATACCTCTGCAATAATACTTACCCTGGGATGTAGTGAAAACAGAAGACCCATTGGAAGTGACTGCTATTCCAGTAATTGCCCTGTTTAATAGAAATAAGCTTGTAGGTGACTTCGTAGGTTTTGAAACTTAAATCACCATATTGTAAATAGACTACAGTTGAAATCTGTTATTTGATCTCTGTAAGAACTAAGACATTCAAGGAGATTAAAAGCACTATGGCGGTGTGTTATCTGCCCTAGAGGCAAAAATATACCGTGACAAAGTATGTGAAACACTAGTACAGGACCCCCATAGTGTTTTGCAAGAACTTCATTCTCATCAGAAAGGATGCTAACAATCTGGTAACAGACTACAAATGTCCCTTGTTTTAAGGACATTATAATATTTTCCTAGATTGGGTTGCAATCACCAAGAAAGTACCTGGAATCAAGGTAGCAAGAAATGCTTCTAGTAGTCTGGCAACTAGGACAAGGAATGGGGCCAAAGGAAAATCTGTTCCTTGAAATACAGCCGACATTGTTCATTATAAGGCATTTTCAAAGTTCACCTGACGTGGCCCTGCTGAATCTTGACTCCCTAGGAATCCGTCAGGACAGTAGTTTGGTATCTGGATTAACTGACAACCTATAGTTGAAGACTTGGCAAACTGCTCACACAGCAGCAGCTTGAAGTGTACAGTAGCTGAAGCTAAGTGTTTAACCTTTCAAATCAGATGGGATGAAGAAGTTAGGTCCTCCTGTGGTTGTAAAAAAATAAATGGAAGTCTTTATCTGGCTGCTGCTATCAGTTCTAGAGAACAGTAATAAATATCTGCTTCAGGTACTAAAATGATAATGAACCTGGCCCCAGCGCTGTGTAAGGAACAACAACAAGATCAAGCTGACAAATATCTTTTCTGGATTGATAACCCATCATATACTCAAACTCCTCTTGTGTAGTCAAATCAAAAAGCCATCTCACAAAGAAAAGTATTTACCCTAAACCTTAAGCCATCATTCAGACTGACAAACAGATCCCCCACCCTGCTTAAATGGAAGAATTTTGACTGAAAAGAATACTACCTACTCTTTGTGAATTTTATATTGATTATCTAGTTTTAATTTGGCAATATTGTTCCAGGCAAGTGTTATACTTTCTTCTGTCAAATCTTCAAATGATTCTTCATTTGGAGAAACTGCAATAAAATGCCACAAGAAAGTTTCATCACAAAGAGAAAATAAAGACAGATTTCAAATACCTAGGTAACTGAAGTTGCAGACATAAATATGAAAGTAGAGAAATAATGCAGAGCTCCAGGAATAAGACCTTTAGGCTAATGCAGAGTGACACAATCACTAACTTTTTTCCAAATCTCTTCCTGAATTTTCACAGGCTTACACAGTCAGAAATAGGATTTATCTCCCCAAACCAGGGCTTTAAAAACAGACTTTAAAGAATATAATTCCAAAACGGAAAACAAACAAACAAAGAAACCCAAAAAACTTCTCAGCAAAGATATTTTGGTATTCTTTGAGATGTCAAGAGCTGTCCAAATGGAAAAATACTAAAAGTCATTTACTGCTACAATAAAGCATGTGCTTTTGTTATTCTACTGCATTCTCTTAGGAGTGTCAGAACTTCATTTCACTGAAGTGTTACAAAAGTTAAAGGACGAAAAATGCAACAAAACTGAGATAATAGATGTCAATTATTATAGAAAGGTCAGACCCAAGAGGAACTGTTCATCTGTGAATTAATGACTTAGGCAGTATACTACCACATCTATTTAACACATATGACCATTACTATCACCACATACAACTTTCAAAACCACTCTTGCCATCTGGATGCTACAGGTAGCCACACTAAGTATCACTCATCTTCACTCCCCTGCTTAAAAGTGAAGGCCATCAAATGGTAAGTGAATTGAAGTCAATCATATGAGAAAAACCTTTCCAAGTGATACCTGGGCTGAAGAGTCAGTCCAATTTATAGTTAAATCACTGTACATATGATGAGGACAATCGCATCTTAGTTTCAGAGAAGTGGTGTAAGTTCTGCCTTGAACAGAAGCCTGTGAGGGCATTACACATCCTTTTCTTGCAGAAAGTTATTCAATCAACTTTGTCCCTACAGTACGTACAGGAAAAAAGGAGTAATTTCCTTACAGATTTTCATTCAGGTCATGGAAAAAGGGAAAAAATTCAGATGCTTAAATTAAGTTCTTAGGGTTTACTTTGATCAAACCAATTAATCACCCTGTTAAAAATCTGAACAGATCTTTACACCATCTAGAATGCCTGCATATATGGTCATTGAAACTGTTGTCATATGAGGTTGAATTTGAAGTGTTGTGAAAGGCAGGGATGACTGCCATCCCACAGTCCGAGAGGAGACCACTGGAACAGAAGGCAAAATGCAGGACAACATCTTTTCAAATTTGAAATCGGACTCAGCTGCTTTTCTTTAATATTTAGTTCATGGATTTATTTTGAGTTGGCTTACAGGGAATGTAGCCAAGAGAGTTGTATAATGAGATCCCGTGGGAGAAAGATACAGAACTACTCAAAATTACAAATCCTTTACATCATCAGTTTATCCGTTAAACATTTACCTGGAGACTCAGGTATGGAAACGCTGTGAACAGATGTTCGAGACAAGCTTTTCAACCTCGGTAATATCCTTTGAGGATGAGGGGTTGTAAACAACTGCTTTGGCGTCTGTCCAAATTCCAAGATTTGTGTCAGCAGAGCTACTTTTTCATTGGGGTCCATAATACTTCACAAAAGAAGATACATAATTAAGCCAAGGAGGTGAGTAATTTTTTCCCTCCCCTTCCCCAAAATCAAGGGTCTGCATGTGCAGTTACTATAGCACTATAGGCCATCACAAGTTCTTACAGAACTGATTTACCACATATCTGACAAAGAGTCATATGACAGCTTCATAATTTTGTTTATGTACAACGACAATATGCTCATCAATTGAAAAAATGAAGTAATTTTGCAAAAGCTGGACTGAAGAAGTGTTCAAGTAACAATCTTCCAATGCATGCTAAAACTGAGAAGATGATGCTGGCGCTCTGCATGAAACTGAACTACACCATTCATGTACAGAGCCCTTTTACAGCCAGCAGAGAACCTGGAGAGATACTGAGAAACTCAGCTAATTGCTTTAACAAAAACATTCAGATTCTTGTTTATTACCTGTTTAAATCCACTCCTCCTTCATAAGTTAATGGGTGAAACACTGGAAAAAAAAGTTTATTTGTACAATGTAGATATACAAGGCTCATTCTCTTTGTCTTGCTATAAAACAGAGCTTTATTTTTTACTGAATTGGTTATATTTAAGCAACTAAGCTATTTCAGCAGGCTACAGAGTCTGAGCTCTTATGTTTTAATCCTGGGGGTTTTTTTAACCTGAAAGAAGTTTAGGATTTCCAGGAGATTTACAGAACATTTCACAAGAAATCATTCCTTTCATTAAGGAAGAATAACTTACTTATGCGTCATTAAATACCTCCCCGCAGTTAATATATAAATAAATTACTACCGTTGCATAACTGGATCTCTGGTTAATTTTTAGACAAGTAACAAAAAGTAATAAAGAATGATCAGAAAGGTCTGTGTATTCACCTTTTCATTTGCCATCATGTGAATTACTTTGGGGCCTCTGCATAAGAATATTTACTTTGATGTAAGTTCTTTCATACACAGATCCCCTCTGTCCCTCTTATCTACTCAAGTGTCTGCAATTCATTATGCTGATAAAATCCATACTGTACCAGAAGCAGCACATTATGCATAAAAAGTTCTCTCATTTGAGAAGTAAAAACAGGTGCCATAACTTATATGCTGATTTACCATATTTAAAGCCTCTGATACATTGTAATTGACACTTACAGTCACAGGGTGATTGGCTGCCAAACCCTGAAATTCTAAAATATAGCCAAATCATGCTTTAAGGACACTTGGGAAAGTGCACTTAAAAGAAATGAAAAACAACAACAACAACAACAAATCCCCAAAACCAAAACAAACCCAAAAAACACACCACAAGACAAATCACACTGTCTTACCCTGGAAGTAAAAAAAACTGACTACCAAAATGAGGAGCTGCTTATTCCTTCCCTCCCCACTGTTGTAGGAAGGCTTTCTTTGTGACCTTTTTCCGTCTTGTTAAGTGCAAACTATTTCAACATTGTCTGTACTTGTAATCCTTCAAAAAGACCAGAGCTTCTGGAGTAAATACGCTAAAAATCTGCTCTGTTAATCTTCCCTTACCAAGAGGACACTTCCTTATTGTCTAGTAACATACATAGCTAAATATCAGACTGTTGAATAAGTTAATAATTGCTATTACTCTTAGGCTTAGATAAACACATCAGTACAGCAATCACATAACCACATCTCCCTTTGTAAGCACCCACAGTGCCAAGATACATGTTCAGAATAAGATTGCAAATAGTGAAACTTCCCACATGCAGTAGCCTATACATACACAAGAAAAAAAAACACAAATCCTTCATTCCTGCTCCTAAAGAGCTGCAGCCTCTATTATAGCCCATTCTTCCTCTTGCTAGCTCTCTCAGGAGCAGGGGGAGTATTACACTGAAATTCTCATACTGCAATTGCAGTGGAGGAAAGTTAAATACATGTTCATGTAGAGACCTTGCAGACTCCCATTTTAATTGGGAAACACTAGTTCCATACTATATTGCAACAACATGCTGCCTAAGCAATTTACAGTAATGCTATTGGATCTTCTTGTCTACCATCTTAAGTACATCTTCAAAGATACAAATCACCATGAAGGCAGTATCACCATATAAGTCATTGTTTCCAGTAACGAACAACTGCATGTCCTTTAGGGTCAAGCACTCAAAGTATAGTTATGAATGCTCAAAACAAAACAAGCATATGTTATTTGCCATTCCCGCCTAATTGAAGCATCCTTTCTTTGCTGTTTCTATATAGTGTGGATTTACCATTATCAGCTGCAACTGCTTCACTTCCTTTCTGCTTGCAGCCAAATATTAAGTCAATCCATTCATGAAGATGTTCTGATACATACTGACTTTCTAAAGCCTCTTGGCTCTTCTGAAGAAAGTCATCAGGGCCTGACAAAAGAAAAGTTAGTTAAAGGAGAAAGTAACCGACTCAGTATTGGCATCCATCTTTGTTTCTGCTCTTCTTTGACAAGCCAACCAAATATCCCACACCAAATCTCAAACTTTTTATAAAAATTAAAAGCAACTTTTAATTATGTCAATGTTTTAAAGCAAGAATTCCTTTAGAAGAAACCAGAAGGGACATTTTTGAGAAGAACCACCATTCCAGGAATCCAGACAACCCTGAATTAACTTACATAATACAAGAAGTTTGACTATTATTACCTGATGCCCAGGGTGGAAGCTCTACATCTTCAACTATCTTTCCACCTTGCCTTTTTCCCAAGTCCAACTTCAAACTGTTTACTAGAAAACTAGGATCATTTTCATAAAATTCTGGAATCAACTGGAAGTTTAAATAAATAAAAAAAAAAAAGGCAAGTTTATCATTTAGTTTTGATCACTTAAACAGACTACATTCAGTGTAAAGGAAGTTACCAAAATTCGTATGTCAAGCCCTAAAGTTGGAAATTAAATTTTCCAACTTTTACCTATAAGATAGTTCCCTGAGCTAAACTGTTAAATTCAGAGTGGCACACATATTTTAAAATGTAACGTGTGACATATAAATCCATAATACCTAAGAATATCTTCAGAACTCTTATTGCATAGCTAACTTCTCATTTTTAGTACATCAAGTAAGAGTAAAGATGAAAATCTAGATTAAAGCTAGAATTACAGCATTAAGTTTCAGAGGTTAAATCANCACTCTGGTAATCCCCATTTATTTCCAATAACATTCACAATGATACTTCTGCTAAATTAAAAGCCAGAAAGCAGACACAAGCAAGCAGTCATGGAATTACAGAACTGATACAGGATTAAAATACAGTTAATAAAGCCTTCATAAAATGCAGTCATTAGTCTTAAAAAAAAGACAACCCCCACCCAAACCCCAAAGCAAACCATACAACTAAAAACCACAAATAACAAAATAGAAAACCAACCAAATACACCCCAACCGAAAACTCGCAAATCAACAGATGAGAAAGCTTAGCAGAGATAACAAGAAACTTGAATAATTTTCCAGCAATTTACCTCTTTGAAATCTGTTGCACCATCCAAACAGTTCTTCCAGGTTTCTGCAATACTAGATAATAAAGATAAATGACATATTTGTTAAAAAAATTATCTTTTTAATGCTTTACCCTCCCCATTGGTGCATATTTGAAAACAAAACCAGCAGCCAGTTATAGACAAAATGCAAACAAACCTATTGAACATTCTGTCAGCATGATCAAACTTGCCGTTCTGCAGGCAGAGCATGTATTCTGGAGCTAAGGAGAAAAAAACCCATCAGTTCTAAACCTTGTATGCTTTGGAGGTAACTGTCTACTCAGAGAGCAAGTAAAAGTTGTCTTACCAACTCTAACAAGATAAAACAAAACATAACCCGGAGATGAATAATGGCTTCCATACATGAACTTAGGCTCTGGCATTTCCTGATAACGTGTCTGGAACATATGAAGAAAAAAGAAATGTCTGCTTAAAATCAGCACTCCTGCTTTCCCTTAATAATGAGCACATACACATTTTTTTAAAGACAGATTAGGACCCCCCCTCAATTTTTTTTCTAATGATAAAACAAACTCTTAAGTTCTAATAACCGTGCAGCTTTAATCAGAGCTGTAAATCGATACAGCAGAACAATTGTTAAAACTGATCACCCAGAACTATCAAGTTTTCAGGCTTTTTTTCCTCTCTCGCTTTCACACTTAGGTGCAGTGACTCAATTTCAAAGGTGTGCAAACAAATGCTTCCTTTTTTTCTTTCACACCAAGTTTAATGACAGTATGGAAGAACATACTGACTTCATTCAAACTGGAAGATTCCTTCCTGTCTGAAGCTCCTGTCTTTTACCCTAAACCCTATCATAACCTAAACAGAATGACTTTTACTGCAGTAAATATGAGGCAGACAACAGTTTGAGAAAAGTCAGATCTTGGAAAGAAAACTTTACCTAGTGTTACTGAAAACATAATACTGATCATGTTCTTGCCTTCCACAACCTCAGGATGTCATATGATTTTGAAATATTTTATCTTTTGTATCAATATAATGCAGTTATTCTGGATTTTTTTTTCTAATGCTTTATTAAGAACTAATAAAGGTTCCAGCACATTAAGTACAGTTATGTTCTGTAAATTATTTTGGAATAATTTATTTTCCATAGGAGACAATGATTTTACACAAAGAATTAAAACCCAGGAAACTGAGGACCTTCTAAGTCTGTAATGATGTGTTTGACAGCTTATTAAAAGAAAGGCTACCCATTCTGAGAAATGGAAAACCTCAGTACACTACTGTCTGCATACAGAATTTTCAAGCTGGTGCTTGGATCTCCATGGATCCGGATTTCTGTCCTTCGAAGTGTTCTCCCTCAAATTCAGCATTTTTCTTAAGGGAAATACTTAAGATTCCTACTACTTTTTCCTGTTTCCTTCAAACACGTATTTTACATTACATATTTAAATCCATTGGTCTTGAAGCTTCATATATCCATGTATATTTATAGCATTTTCAGTGCTTACCATACATACAGTTAATTATAAGTGAGGGAAAACACTTAAAAGCTTAGCATATGAAATGGTAGTAAGAGAGAGGAAACGGATTCCAATAATTTTAAATTAGTACTGACAATAATAGTACTGATGAAATTAAGCTGAAAATAAATGTTGGTATCCTTATAGGTATGTTTGCTTTTGGTAAGGTTTACAGATAGCTTTAGATATCTACATCTACATATTTTCAAAACCTCGCTGGGTAAAGCTGCTTTTATTGCCAATATGCACTAGGCCAAAAATGTGTAGCACGTAAATGCCAAGAGATACATACCAATAGCCTGTCGAGCCTTTCCTTATTCAGGGCACCAACTGGTTTACTAAGGTCACGAAATGTTTCAGGCTTTGTCAGATCTAAAAAAACCCATCATTATAGATTCTAAGCATTCTACTACACATTGATGTACTCTAATCAATATTTAAAAACAAAAGAAAAAACCTACCCAAACAGCAAGAAAAGAAACAAAAACATTGAACCTCTCCAGTAATTTTCTCTCTCCCTACTGACTGCAGAACCATAAAGTCTTACTGTAAATGGCTACTATCTTCTTCCTTCCAAGTAGACATAATCTCATAATCTCTTGCTTAAGAACTAGCAGTTAATGTATGAGACAGTTATTGCAATTAATATCACCTAGGCAAAGTCCTGCTACCTGAGGCACAAAAGCAGCTGATATAATTTCCTTCCTATCATGAACTATTCTGTCAGGCTACAGTTAAGTCCCACCAAACAATCAGATTGAAGTGTTTGAGCAGGTGCTGATGAATACCAGGAGATTCCTCTACTTCTTATAGAGGGACATAATCCTCAAAAGGACCAACTTCCAACACAAACTGCGCTAAGACCCTTATCAAGGAGCCTATTTAGGCACAAGCCTTGTCAGACTCTTCCATTCAGCTTGCAATGTTAAAAACTATAAAAGAACACCTGGATTCTATACATTTCAGCGCAAATCATTCCATAAAAAGTAATTTTACTGATTCTTTTCCACTTAAAAGGATCACAGAAAGTCTTTGAATGATCAGTATTGCTGATTTGCAAAGCAGCCAAGCAGATGTTTGGTACATCCTCTGTATGTGAGGAGTGTAGTATTTAACAGAAAAAGTTCAGATATTCTGTCCCCTAAACTAGAGAGGAAGAATAAATCCACAAGAGAACATCCAAGACCACTAATGCCAGGTTCACTTTGATGTAACATGAATTTTAGGCAGTGTAAAAGCTACCCCTACACATATTTCAAGTTGGACATGATGTAGTAACATGAATTTTTTTATACATACCTAATACTGAACTACAGTAGTCTGCTATGATCCAAGGAAATACAGGATACTGAGAGAGATCATTGCAGCTTCTATCAGCCAGATTGTTGAGATGAAGAAGATACTGGTAATTTGATATATGTCCTCGCTGCCATTGTAACATGTAACTTTCAGCTGTATGCTCTGCAATGTGATTTTCTAAAATAAAATACAACATTAACAGTTGTGAGATTTTGTGTTCCACCCCCAAATTATACTATAATTAATATTATGCAAGATACTATAAAACAATTTAGGGCATAGTTGCTTAATAAAACGAGTAAGAATTAAGTGACAACTTCATGTTTCAATAGCTATCATACTTTTTTAAGATCTCTTCAAATGCGCCTAAACTGCATTCAACTGAAAAAAAAATAAAAATCACAAAGGATGAGTGCTGAAACCAAATACAAAGAACGCATGGACGTTTATGAAGGAGCAGAAAAATACTTGCAGTCCATGAATAAGTCTCTTGGTAATCTGGGAACCTTTAAGATTTCAAATTTCTAGAAGCAGTTTTGCTAGAGTCAAGAAAAAAAAAAAATTCCTACTGGACAACTAAGGACGCCCACTAACAACAACGTGTGGAAAGAAGGCATGTATGTACATGAACAAGCTTTAATTTCAGAATCACTGAAAGAGAGAGAGAGACTAGAGGAAAAGAAAACTTGACCCCCAAATCAAGAACATAGGAAATATGCGTCTGGAGCTTTTGTTTGAATTATAGGCAGGGACTCAAGAAATTCAAGCTGTACTACTCTCTTCTTAATAGCTGTAATATCAAGGTATGCTGCTGGACAATTGGGTTATTTTTAAATTGTTCCTTCCATTGATTCAGTTTACAGTACCTTGGTAAGTGCCTGAAATATCAGAATTGAAGGACTGCAACCATGGTATAATGGCAAGAAAAGAATTTGGATTAGATTACAGCAGGTCTCTATTTTAGCTCACCATAGGCTGGAAATGCATATTCCAACCCTCCCTTTAGTACTTTATATTTAGTAGTTTATATTCTATAAGGAAGAAATGTTAGCACCTTCAAAGAGAGGATCTTCCACTGTCAGAGAGATACCAAGGTACTAAAAACACCTTTAGAGGAAGTGCCTT
>VWZG01009481.1:104592-125296 GCA_013396735.1 Grallaria varia
AGGAAGCGCCTTTTTTTTTTTTTTTTAATTTCTATGCTCCAACAACACCATCATCATCTTCATCTGCACCTTGAAATTTCATTTTTGAAAGTTACCCAGAAAAAAGTCTGAAGCAGGGTAACAGCATGCAGTTACTTCCATAACAGAGAAAATAATGTCAGAATCTATTTTCTTTTCAAAGAAAAATCTGAAACACTGAAACAATTCTCAGGGAAAGTAATTANGTAGCATTACAGGAAAACTATTAGCTTTTTTCCTCCTTTTTTTCCATGACATACATGTTTTAGAAAGTGTTCGCAATCTGCAAAAGACATGCATCAATTTCTAGGAATTAATGAATACAAGACATAATAGGAATAAGAATTTGGCTAGTTAAGGATGGCAATTTTCATCAACTACTGCTGAGAAAAGTTCAGAGTATGTGCACTGGGAAACCACCAATTACAGGAAGTTTCTCAATAGGATTTTTACTTGAACTAAACTGAGTGCCAGGCGATTCCACACACAAGTCAGTCTGTATTCTTTCAGCAAAACACAGTTTAGCAGAGTGGATCTTATTTACCCCTTGCTTTGAAGGGAAAGTGTTTTGACAGGGGTTTTTGTTTCATTTGTTTGTTTGTTTGGGGTTTTCTTGTATGTGTGTGTTAAATGACAGTACATATACAGTTGCAAGTTAAAACAATCAATTTCACCTTAATAATGCCATCTCAGCTTTCATACTCAGCTCTTCAAACACAAATAGATGCAATTTCACAATATTCATTCTGATCTGTTTACTTCTATTAAAATTTTTTACAGCTTGTAATTCTGTTTATTCTTCTCATTCTTCCCACAAATCAATGGAGCAAAACCCAGATAAATTTCCTTTCACAATATACTACACATGACATTAATAAATAAATACTGCAAACCTATATATGTTGCAATAAGGAAATAGACCTCATCTCTATCTTGATAGTTGTAGAATTTCAAGTAGATGTCAGAACACAGATCGTTTTCTGTGCAAAATACTTCAAGGCCCTTAGAAGTTAACAGAGAAAAAACATAAATCAGAGAAAGTACTTACAAGCTGTAATATTCATGTTTTTTAGCAGAATATTCCAGTTACTAATATCTAAATCTTCAGACTCGATACCGGGGAGCAGTTTTCCCTACAAAGTATAACCTTCAAAGTTTTCTATTTCCAATCATAAAAGCATTCAGTTTACACCCAACTGAGCAAGTAGCTTTACAGTAAGTGAGCACAAGTAATGTACTTTTTTTGCCTAAGTGAATGGAGGGATGCAAAAGAATTAAATGTCTATTTGGTTTAAATGTGTTTCAGAACAAGAATGAAATTTCAGTTCAAACACTGAAAGAATACAACTGAGGTCCCCTGTAGCACTGTCATAATCTCTGTCACGTACAGTGGGACTCATCACTCCACATTAGTCTCTATTTGAAGCAGCGATCAAACTCCCTCTATGAATCAATCCAGAGAAAAAATACACCATGAGAGAGAAATTCATTCTATCCCAACATAGGAGTTTCAGATAAATGGAATGAATTGCTCCCTGGTGATACTCCCTTCTCCCTTTCCCTATACTGACTGCTTATGAAAGAAATTTTTCATTCCTGTCAGAGTTCACTCTTTCTGTTTTCATCTTTTTGACAACACAAGGAAATAAAACACTCAAAAAACCCAGAAGGGATCGAGTGCCATTCACGACAATCCAGAGTTTTTAAAAAGGCATGGTTTTTACCTAATGATGCACATGGTTTCAGTTGGTTAAGAAACAATATATACAGCAAGACATGAAAAGAAAACAAATATTTGAGCTTACCAGTGGCATCAGCCCATGTCTTCTTTTATAGATGCGACGCACGTTTTGCAGCGTTATTTGTACTACTGGTTTCTATGGGGGATGAGGGAGGGGGAAGAAAAGATGGAGACATTCTAACAGGTTTATGTTCTTTTGCCTTACTCTCTCCAGACAATCTGAAGTTTTTGCTGACTATAAATACTAGCAATATGAAACCAGCATCCATTCATGTCATTTTAGCAGTGGAATAGCGGTGCAAAGCAGTTACATGAAAGAGAGGAAGCTTGTCTGTGCTGTTGGTTTTTGCCTGAGTAGCAAAGCAGTTTAAGAATAGATAAACAACAGTGTGTTAATCCCCCAAGTCTGTCACCAGTTACAACACTTGGGCAGGGGAGAAGCAGAACAGAACACACGGTATTAAAGGAAGTCATTGGGCACGAGGCGAACTGTGCTAATGGGGCCACCTGCCGCCTGGAAACAGAATAGCACCCTGTCATCTTCCCCTGTGAAACACCTTCTCCTTGCCTGCACATACTTTTAGCATGTCATAGAATCATAGAATAGTCTGGGTTGGAAGTGATATTTAAAGGACAGATAGTCTAACCCCTCTGCAATGCGCAGGGATGTCTTTAAGTAGATCAGGTTGCTCAGAGCCTGGTCCCACCCGAACTTGAATGTTTCCAGGGACAGGGCATCTGCCACCTCACTGCACAACCTGTGCCAGTGTTTTACCACTCTCATTGTAAAATCTTTTTTCTACGTAGTCTGAATCTAGTCTCTTTTAGTTTAAAACTCTTACCCCTTGTCCTATCGCAACAGGCCCTGCTAAAAAGTCTGTCCCCCAAATTCCTCCTCCTTTGTCAAACGCACCTCCTTCCAATTCCCTTTTCCATTTCCTGTACTAGCTTCAGACATTCCTTCCTCTTGTCACAGACATGATCTCTCTAGGTTACCATTCCTTTTAGAGCACTCAGCATTTTCACTTTCTTTTCCCTGTGCCTGGGTCTCCAGAATCCTTCTGTTAAGTCTTTTTGCTTGTCTTTTCCTTGTCCTTAGGGCACTCAAGTTGGGCAGGTTCCTTTCTTCCCCCCAGGGTACCTGGCAGATGCGAGCATTAGAGGTGGGCTCAGTTACTCAGCCCTGTGGAGGATACTGGCAGCCCAGTGTTGGGATTAGAGGATGGGTCTAGCTTGGTACTTCATCCCCGGCCAGACTGTGCTCCACCAGCCTGTGGGACCAGTCATACCCAACTGGAGCAACACCAGGGCTGCTGACACAATCTCACATGCTCACAAGCAAATTGGGAAAAAAAATTAGTCTGAGATCAAAAATTTTCTGGTAATTGTGTTACTGCCATGTCCACACTAAAGGTGTTTCATAGAATCATAGCTAAGTCAGTCACCTACTAAGACCATTACTGCTATTTCTGTGACAAAGTTCCAAAGCAGAAATCTATCTGCAAGCGGTACTCAGTTTTCCTCTAGAGAAAGAAATAATTAGTTTAATAGAAGACCTAGCTAAGATCTTCCACACACTAAACTACATGCACATAAAGCTCTCACTATGTAAGAACAGCAACACAGAGTAAGATTTGGAAATTTATCTTAAATGAAATGTTAAAAAAAAGTGATCTTCAAATATTAATAAAGAATGATCAAAAGACACTTTGTGCTTTGTCAGTAGAAGGTAAATTTTAAGCAAGTTAGCACAGAATGAAGCCTCAGAATAAGAGAAATACTGAATGCAAAAGAGCAGCACAGATCAAAGGAAAACTAAGGACCTTATAATTATAACTGAAAATAGAGTCTTCTTGGAGATGTGCTCTACGTGCATTTAAGGGAAATAGTACAGAAAATTAAATCTGTCCACTAGCAGGGCAGCGTGCTCACAGTGTATGCAAGATCGTCTGAGGCACTTACAGGATATCCATTAAGAGGCTGGAAGTACAAGTTAGCATCAGTAACACACACATGCCCTGGATTAGTCACCAGTGGCGTCACCATTTCTGCTTTACATTCCATATGCAGCGTTTCAGAAATGCTTTGAAATCTACAAGTGAAGAAAAGGAGTAAGTTTACCTCCAGTTCTTACTTTGGTAACGGCCCCCTTAAATTCTTTAGAAAGGTTTTAGGTTAACTTATAGCCTTGGGACATCAGAATGGGGATATCAGTAAGCCTATATCACATTGGAAGAAATTTCTTTGTTGAGACCTCTACTTCAACAGGCACTCCAGGAAGGAACGCTGCTATGTTCTGCAGCAGTCTCATAGCAGTAAGCCACTTGACTCTTCTCTACAGTTTTATTTGGCATATGCTGATGCCCAAATTGCAATAAATTCACAGAAAAACAATAAACAGTTTGGAGACATAAAAAATTAACATGTTCATCTTCACAACTGTTATAGTTTTAGAATTTGTCAAAATTTTTCCTTCCCTACCAGCAGTTTGGGAGCTGGCACCCCCACCCCTGCCGCTGCTAGTTGATGAAAGACCCAGCTAATGATCCGAATTCCAACCTGATGGCTGGGCAAAGGAGGAGGGTGAGGGAGGAGAGTTCTTTTCGTTTGGTTTGGGAGGTTTTTTTCCTTCGGCGGGGTTTGGGGAGGGAAGCACCTCAGAGGGACTCCTGTGGTTTTGGCTTCTCCCCTGCATCCTGCTTCTAGCCCGGTGTGCCTTGTGCTTCAGATGGACAGTCACCATCGCTTTGGAGTTGCTGCAGTTTTCCTGAGGCACTGACAGCACCGACATGGGAGCCCCCAGCCCCCCTCTGCCCACCCNTTTGTTTTAAATTTAAAAGAGGCATGGTTAATTTGGGAAAGTATTTCTAACGAACAAAATTGTTCTAGTTTACTCTAAACTAAGACAACAACGCAATTTCCTCCTCTCCATTCCAGATGCTTCAGAATTCAAAGATAACTCTCTCTGAATTAGAGAACTTACACTACCTCAACCAACCATCCAAGTATCAATGCAGTTGACTAACCAACCAACAAGCTGAAAATTATTTCCCAGTAGAAAGTGATTAGAAAAGTACCTGTTTTTATCAAATGAAGTTCTAGCCAAGCGTGATTGCAATATAGCAGTTATCTGATGTGGAAGGAAAGAAAAGTTATTATGGTCTATGATTCAAATTCAATTAGAAGTCCATTATTAAACAGTAATATCACAACATCATTATTAAACATAAATATTAGAAATAACCAGATACTTACCATGGCAGCTTGATCTCCCATCTTATCTAGACAAGAAGCCCTGTAAAGCTAAACAACAAGCTTTAGGCAAAATGGCACACAGATCTCCCACAGAGCCCAGAAGCCAAGAGAAACAGGAGGGGCTTTAGCAGGCTTTGTGACAGAATATTGAAAGATCTATTATTTTTTTTTTTAAAGTAGGGTATTTTTGTTCCTTGCTCCTGCCATGTTATTACTTTGTCTGTATACCGCAAGTTAATATGGGTTGCTTACAACAGCTGTCAGAACTAGATGCTGTTTTCAACTCTACATTTTAAAAATAGATACTCCAAGATTTTCACCTTGAGAACAAAAAAAAAAAAGCTCTACATTAAAAATCAAAAAACGCTGTGATGAAGTATGTAGTGATGTCAAGTAACCACATACCTGATGTAGAGTTTGAACTACATCTCCTACTTTCCCAGGAATATCCAGTTGGAATAAGTGTTCTGTTTTACCCTAAAATTAAAAGTACATTTATTACAAATGAGTTTCAAATAAATCTCAGTGGGAAAAAGACCAAACCAAATAAAATCAAAAGAAAACTCCCTCGACCCTCTAAATAATAATAAAAAAAAACAACAACCCTGCAACCCTGTGGTAAAAGTATGCTACCAAAGATTGTGCTATGCCTCAAACATTCCAAAAGCTGATGTAAAACCTGATATTTATTCTTTAAAAATTCATCTTCCCTGTGGTAAGGACTTTATGCAGTATTTTGTTTGTTGTTTAATACAATGCAACATAATAGCTTTGAAGTGAACAAACAATACAGTGTAAACACCAGTAAATATAGAACTAGTACATGCTTTGCTTATGTTATATCAGGTTAAAACATGTAAACATAGAAATAGTGACATATTAAGTTAAAACAGCTACTGTACATCTTGTAGATAAAAGATACCAGCCCATCAAATCTTTAAAGTCTAGACTAAGAACATTAATCATCCTCCTCTACATAAATAGTTTGAGTGGAAAAGATCCCAATTTCAATCACAGACTATTTTAACTAGTCATTTACAAAAGCCTCCCTAACAAATTACTCAGTATATGTGGAATATTCATTTTACCTCTACAAAGTTTTCTCAGCCTTCTTGAGTGTCATTTTATAGTAGATTTTTCTGATTTTAACTTAAGTATATTAATAGTATGGAACTGATACTAACTTCACACATAACTTATATTTAGCAAAGGTTGCTTTTACGACCCCTGAATGTAGTGAAAAACTATATCAACACACTTCCGTAGGTTTTTGTCATTTCTCAGGCTAGACTTGAAAAAAAAAAGTGATCAGTAAAAGTACAGCAAGACACTGATCAGAGGATACAGCTGGATTAATTTAAAACTGAAGAAAGGAAGACATGAAAATCTAGACAATCTTCAGTGTAATGTATGAGATCTGAACTGAACTGACACCAATCCAAGAACAAAGCACGTTTCAGGAAGCAAATGAAACTGGGTTATAGAGAGACAAGGAATTCAGCAGCAATTTAGATAAAAGTCTTTTAACATTTCACCCAAAGCATCATCTTCCTTCAACAGGGAAAACACAGCTCTCAGAAATCCTGGTGGATGGTCTACAAGGATTCCTTACAGCCAACAATGTAAAAGCTTTTGTGAGCAGCTGTTTCTGTAGCTCTCCAGTCACATGCAAAGACAATAGCTCAGTATTTTGTAATTGATCTGAAACAATCAATGCAAGAGAAGGAAGATAAAATGTACTACCCAATTCCAGCACTCAGTGACACATATGGAACTGGCAATGATTCACGAAGAAGATATTTAGCAGCAACAGAACAAATTCAGAAGTGATTGAAGGTGAACTAGATTTCTTGTTTAAAAATGCAGAAACACAGCTTCACTTTAATGAAGTAAATTGTAATGGTTAACTGTCAGAAATGTTTTAGCCATGGATGAATCATAATTTAGGAGAAAATGAAATGGAAAGCTTTTCTAAACAGCCCTTCCAATTTGTTTCTTTTTCATTGTGTTGGCAATGGGATAAGGTATTTGTGATATTTAATAAATCTTGCACATGAATGCAAAACAGAAAATGGAAGGACTAGAAGATGAAACAGGTTTTACACATGAAGAATTAACAGAATAATAATTAAAAAAAAAAAAAAAAAACAGAACAAAAAATGTTAAGTCCTAGTTTAGAGGTAGATGTAAACACAAAACCAACCCAAAGCAGCTGTTGGGAGAAATCATCTCTTGCCTCTGCTGTTCACTACAGTAATACAAATTGCTGGACTCCATCCATTCTTGAAATTACTTACTTGAATAAATATATTGAGAAATGTAATTCTGTCTGTTTCAATTCTTGGGCAATACGTTTAATGACTCTGCATTTTCTTCTTGTGTTTCTGCCCTAACTTGTCTCACATTTCAGGTGAAAAACCCTCACTTCCATGCCTTGACACCTCCAGGCTCAGAATCAGAGCAGACCGACCCCATCAGCAGAAAGCAGCCAGAAGTAACCTGCAATTTCTGCTTCGAGCTGTCTTATCTGCCATTTCTTTGAACTGTGAAGCACTCAGCTGGGAAATATCAATTAGCAGTCTCTCATCTCATGTCTGAGGAGAAGCCATTTAGCCAGGATGCAGTGTTCGCTGCCCACGAGCAGCCCACCGACAGCTCTGACTGTCGAGCCCATAGAGCTACACATCAAGGTAAATGGCAAGACAAGTCTGCAGCATGTCCTCCAAGAAATATCAGAAAGCTATCATGGAAGATTTCAGACGTGTTTTTTCAATATGCAAAATTACTATTTTTTTAAAGTTTTGTGGTCATATTCCTCAAATGATAATTATCTTACTTTTTCAGAAATGAGAACATAAATCCTTGGAAAACTTCACTTTGCTAAGAACAGCGAAAAATATATACTCACTCTTACTGTTTTATAGGGTGCAATAACATTTCTTTCTTTAATGAGAAAAACCTGAAAGAGATGTTACAGTTTCAGACATTAAAAAATAAAGTGAATCAGAAGTACTGATAAATACAAAGCTAAGTACACCGTTTAAGCAAGCAAAACACTGGGTTGTAATATCCTGCTTTAGCTACCCCACATACACTGCAGAAAAACAATGAGCTTTTATATCAGCTATCTGCAAGAAGGGGCAAAGAGTCCAGTTTAGTTCAGAGGCTTATTTATGTAGTTTAGTAGTAGGTTTTTATTTTAATCATATGACCTTCAAGCAGTTGCAATACTAAGCCAACACACAGATCCACATTCAACAGAAGGATTCTCCCCCTCTTCTGGTGGCTCACAGCCTTAGGGTTTTGTCCAAATGGGAATTATCCCAGAATGGCAACTGACAACAAACTACTGCGTACACTTTCTCAAATGAGTGTCTTTCTTCTGCTGCTAAACGTTTCGCTTCCAGATCTAACCACTATGAACACCAGGTTTCCTCTCTCATCCCCATAGCATGCTTTTGAACAGATTTATTTCTCTGGTGCTATTGTCACATCTGAGAGGATCTTCTCTCCCCAAAAACCATATGAAACCACTCTCTTTCACAACATCAATGAAAAAAACTTCTAGGAAAAGATTTGACTGCTAGCACATTGGTTTGTAGATACTCATGCCTTACTACCCACTGTCTGAAAGACAAGCCAGAAATAAGACATGGTTTTGCTCTGCTTGTAGGGAAGGCTCAAACTTGATAAATTCTCGGGCCTAAAGTACAAGACTCAGGATTGGTTCCGAACTGCACAAAACACACTGGACTGCATCACCTACTGTCTTTTTACTCTGTGGCCCAAGAGACTTGGACAATCAAAGAGCCTTTTCCAGTGCACTAGTTTCATTCCCACAGCTAGCACATCTGTGGCAGCAGCCTCAAACTAAGGGCAAGTATTAAACTTGCAAGAACAGATTATGTACCATGCTCTAGCTAGAAGCCTTCTGGCTCCTACATAGAGCCTTCCTACTCCCACCAGTTAACAACAGAGCCAACTTTCACCACACGACCACTCACAGCACCATCCAGCTAAAGAAAGAGAGTGGTGTGCTTAGAAGCTTACAAGCTTGGCATGCCTCTCTAAGTGCTACATTAAAAAATAATGGCAATTAGTGTCCTTCATCTGACATCAGCATGTACAGGCCTGAATCAGGCCACAGGAAAATCAAAACGAGAAACTTGCATTATGCTCAGACCGCTCTTCTGCAGGATAACTAAACATTTTTCTACACTGAATAGTTCATGTTACATGAAAAAGTAGACATTATGGTTTTGAGGGGTTTTTTACATAAAATTGTTTATCCACTTATGTATTAGCAATTTTTTTTGGTCTAAAAGTCAGACATTTAAGGTATTCCAATTACTCACTACATGCAGTTTCCTACAAAGCAAAAATTCTACTTAGAAAAAATATTTATAATTAGATCATGATGTGTCATAACTACAATTAGTGACTACTCGACAGTTGAAAGTCCATATGCCTCTTACACAAAATACCAGCATTTATCATGCCACCTTACTATTTCAGAACACTTTCCACAGAGACAGGAGGACGACTAGCAAGCTACACATGGGAGGAGTAGGGAGTACTAACTTCACTTGCCATCTTAGAAGTTAATTCTCCTTTCCTATGAGATGTTTTTTATAATAATTTGTTCTTAAGAACATATACTAATGATGTATGGTGGAACCATTGTATGGAACAGAAACACCTATTAAAAAAAACTCAATACACACAAATTCTGACAACTCCAGAAACCTTGCCTACACAATATTCTTCTTCACAGAAGCAATTTCAAGATGAAATTAAATATACTAATTATTTTAAGACAGCCCACAAACTTCTCTGGCATAGATAATATTAAATGCCTGAGCTAATTTTTTACTTGTACATAACTCAGCAAGGCTATCAATTTTAGGTATTGATAAAGACAGATTTTACAAACATGCTAGAATATTTCAAATTATATTTCCCGTCTCAACTCTGTTCTTTGCTGAAATGAAAACTTTTTTTTTTTTTTTAAATTTTTACAGCTTTGGAACACCTATCAACTGCTATTTATCAACATTTAAAGTTAACCAAGGGAATGCACTTCAAGTACGAACATATGCAAGTTAATGACCACTCTTGATTGAAACTTGAAGGCAGTATTTCGGGACAGCTTCTGAAAACTAGCTGGCGGACATACAGCCCAGTCCAACGTTTTCATAAAGCTGAACTGCAAGTATCAAGATGACTTTGCCATTACCACAACATGTTGCAGTAAGTAGAAGAAAGCAGTATAACAAGACCAAACTAAAGATGATTAATAACGAGTTTCATTTCAGTCTATCCTCCTTTTTCATTCAATTCTAAAGTTGCTCTAAGCTCCATTATAAAATATACAGTGCAAAAAGTTCACTTTATCAAATGAATGACTTTATGAAATCATTAACAGTTTGAAATTCCCAGCATCAATAGCTTTCAACAACTATCAGTCAACATTAATGCTGAGTTTTTGACACTAATTAGTTTTGCTTTCAGTTAACTCCCTACCCTAGGACTCCAGTTTTGAGAAAAACACCATTAAAGAATATAAGCTTCCTCGTTTATGCAACCTCACTCATTTATACATCAAGAATCTGTTATATGCAGGTCTTACCTGACTACTTAGAACAGAAATCCCTCCAGATGTATCCCTGAAATGCAAATAAGATATTGAAGTGATGGGCATTTCAGCTGGAAAAGATGTTAAATACATATATAGAGTAACCCAAATTCACCTACCGCGTGAAAGGGTTATTTGCTTCATTATCTTCTGAGGCTTTTATACTAATGCAGTCTCTCAATGGTATCTGCAGCAAGTTATAAAAATATAAAATCTTAAAAGCTTTTTAAAAGAGAATCTTAAATTAGAAGGAAATTTAAGTTTGCACTGCTTACCTTAATAATGGGTTTGATATTGTCATCTGGTTCAAAAATAACTGACTTTGAACAGATTTTTAGAGAGCCTCTGAATTTTCTAAAAGGAATAAAAGACAAAAAAATTATTTGTGCATGTGTTCAAGATACATGAAACTAGAATGACTCCAGTAAATGAAGTCAAAAAGTTGTGTACCTTTCATCTTTGCGATCTTTATTTATAATATGATTAGCTGTGTGCTGTTCAAAGTAATATTCTTCCAGGTTAAGAAGGAGTAGTGAAAACCTACAAATAAATAAAAATCATTTATTCCAAGAGAAAAATGCCTTAAAAGTTAGTATTCTTAATAAGAGATATCAAGTGTTTGGGAAGTCTTCACTGATTTCCGTGCTCTGCCCATATACCAAAAATACATCAATTTAACTTTTATAAAGAACAACTTAGAGGTAAATTTGTATACACATGAAGAAGATAGACTGATGCTCTCCCAACATATATAAGGCTAGATATTTGATTCTGTTCACATGCCTTCAGTGGAAACTATTCTAATATAGCCAGGCTTTCTGCCCAGTAGAGATCACTTTAGCCCTGATCACTGTCTGCCAGTTAAAATAAGCAATGACCAAAAAAAAAAAAAAAAAAAATTAAAGGAAGGACAGGAGCTAATCACTTAGAATGAAGGAAATTAGACTGTTTTGAAGCAAAGTCAAATTACATTGGCCTAAAATGTTAAGTGAAAACATGGCGACAGATTTTACAACACAGCTGAGTCACTTGATGGATGCCCTCTGAGGAAGCATTACCTTCCTCTCCAACCACATTCTGTACTTCCTCTGGACCAATGCCTGTTCAACCCCACAGGAAGCCTGTTTGGGGACTAATCCGATCAACAACAAATCTCAATAACAACAAAACAAAAATAAGAAATTGAAGTCACCTAAAATATTTAATTGTGGGATCATAGCAATGTTGTGCTGGTACCAAGTAAATGCAAATAGGCCAGATCAGAGAGAACATGAAAATGCATTCTCCAACAACTTAACTTAAACTGCTGCAAGTGATCAAAACTCAGCAACTTTCCACCAGGGTGAACACTCAGTCACTTTTTGTTTCAGCTGTGGGGAATGGCAGTGAATATTGGCATAGAAGGAGGAGCAAAAACATCTTGTATCATTTCACTTGGAAGTAAAATAGCTTGTTTGTGTGCAGCACTGGTCTGATCTGCCGAAGTACTTAGTATTTATTCACATCCACACTTGGAGCTTTTTGTACTGTGTTCATGATGTACTTTGTGAGAAATGCCCATGAAAACACTAATAAACACCAAGTGTCCCCAGAGCAGTATTCAAACAGCAGAAAATAAGTTGAGAGTTCACAAAAAGAACTAGATGAATAGCCTAGCCTGTTCATTAAAAAAGCATATTTCACAAGAGAAAAAGTTGTCCTATTGGAAAATACATCTTGTTCACTTAAAATATTTGTGTTGTGGCTGTTACATTAAACAGAACATAACAATAAAAGTTTACTGTAACTACAAGTAACAGTAGGTCCATATACTTAAAACTGCTTGTGTGTCCAAGATACTTTGTCCTAATGCTCCGCTGCTTTATCTTTATGTCTCCTCTCTTGTAAACAAGTATTTTATGATCCCATTGTGCTGGTTTGGGCTCAATTTTCTTCACAGTATCTATTATGGGGCTTTGTTTTGTATCTGTGCTGAAAACAGTGTTGATAATTCAGAGGTGTTTTTGTTACTGCTGAGTAGTGCTTAAACAGAGTCAAGGCACTTTCTGCTTCTCACCCTACACCACCAACAAGGAGGCTGGGGATGCACAAGAAGTTGGAAGGGGACATAGTTGGGACAGCAGACCCCAACCGATCAAGGGTTATTCTGTACCATATGGCATCATACTTAGCAGATGAAACCATAGCAGCAGCCACACAGTTACCATTAAATCCCATTTTTTAACATATCATCCAGTTGAAATCGCCTGGGAAAAAATTGACATTTCTGTGCTTTTGCAAACTCAGACCTTGCAAATCTTATCACATTTTTAAATTAAAGATTTTTAATAAAGCTACAGTCGGATATATAAGGAGCAAATCACCATCAGAATGCTTTTCTTTCTAGTATGTATAAGCATATACATTCATTTTATTATCCATAAGCCAAAATATTTAAATAAAAAAGTTAAGAACAAAGGCAACACCCAGATTTGTTTGAAAAAGATCTATTTTCTTTCATAAGGAAACAGAGACCACTGACAGAGGGAACAATGAGCTTCACAGCAGTGGCATACATGGTCCCACAATATTTTTTCCCCAGGAAAACTAATAGTGCCTGGTCGATAAAATTCTCTTCTGAAATTCTTTATTCTTGGGCTCTTTCCTTTGTTTCACCCATTGCTTTGACACACTCCTCACATTTTTATTCTTTCAAAATTCATCTGTTGACAACACTGGTAATAACTAGACTTCTAAGTTTTTGGTAAATATAGGCATTTTTCATATATTCAAGACAAGCCATGTTTTCACATCAAAACATTGGCTGTTATTCACAGTAACTGTAACATGCTTAACATAAGCCAAAACACACAAACCAAGAGAGTTCTATTTCAAAGTTTTCATTATAACTATCTCCACGAAACTGTGGTATCTTTATACTTCGCACTTAATGAACTAATTCATCTTCCCAAAATCAGAAGCTTTGCGCTACTGAAAAGGATTTGAGGTGCACTTTCCCTGGCACAATCGTCACTCCTGCTGAATCAGATGATTTCATAAAAAAAATAATGCAAAAAGTATGGACAAAAACTCAGACTCTTTATATGGGCTAATTAGGTACTGTGGGAAATTGTAGGTTTCTTCCCTTTTAAATACCATGTTTACTAGCAGCATCCAGCTTACCCTTTTGCTGTTCTCTGTCTTGTCTCTTCCACATGACTACCCACTCCCCAGCTTTACAGAGACAGCATCTCTGTAGAGCTCCTTGCTGGAGACCAGTGACCGCCTGTGCAGTGATCTCATGCTCACTGAACTTGGCTTTTTTGACTAGAAAAAAGGTTTGTATTGCTCGCAGTTGTTAATGCATTTTTCTTCAAAAGTTATACATCATATAGGCGAAGTGCATATTCCAAATTTAATCTTTCCTCTCCACTCTCCAGAGTCCATGCGGTTCTGCAGGCTCTTCCAAGCATTTCTATGCTTTTTGCTACTCTACTTGCAAGTCCATTTACTCTAACTGCATTTTCCTACATTTTTAGGCTGCAATGAGTCATTTCTACAGGCACACAGAGCCAGATATCAAATCTCCACAAACAGAATCACCAATCTCTACTTTTCTCAAGTACCCATTGCATACTGGGAGAACCTACAGCCTGTCCAAAGATTCTGTCACAAAAACTGCCCCTTTTAAAGTAGATATGGTACCGTAACTGAAAACAAAATTTTCAGACTTGCATTTCAATGACTGGCTAACAACCTAGACCAGTCCAAGTTACTGGTAATAATGAACTCCTGAGTTCATCTCCTGATGCGTCATCTCTGGAGAAACCTTCTGGTATTTCTCAACCAATCTCAGTCTTGGCTCCTTAAGTATTAAAATTTCATTTGTCTGTGCTAATGATCCATAGGGCTGTCAAAAAAGAGGAAGAAAGCCAAGTTTCATCAGATGTTACTAGAGTACAGTCAGAGCTTTTTTCCTCACAGAACAAGTGTCTTTCACATAAATAAACAGAGCCACTGATAGTTACTGTATCAACAGGGTCCCTCTTCAGAACCATCACTGCACAGGATAATACTTCAGGCTCGCCAGGACGTTCAACCAGTATCTACAGGCAGCAAGAGAACAGATCGGTCTCTTGTATGTTGCATGAGTAGGCAAACTTGTGAAGGCTCAAAAAAAAACAGGACATCAGCCACAATAGCTACACAATTACAGCATTGGGGAAGCTTCAACGTGCAACTGAGCAGTTGAACTTAAGACTGACTGCCTTCCAAAGAGCTAGAGAAGGTATTCCAGAGACATTTGTGATATCAAGATGACCGGCATACCAAACTTATATACTATCAACTGCTACATAGTCCTACAAGAATTTGTATGCACACTTAGTATAGACATCAAATAGAGAGCTAATTCTTCTGCACAACAGAGTGATAAAAAAAATTAAAAATAAAAATCAACAAATAACAGTAGCAGGATAATGCATGAGATGGATACCCCGTACAAGAAACTGATTAAACCTGTGACAGTCAAAAACTGTATTTTGGTCTTCAGTCACTGAGCAGCTGCACAGTTCCCTGTGCTGAGTAATTAAATGTACACACTGTAAGCCTATGACTACCACACTGCCCTGCAAGAACAGCCTGGATCACAGAACCAATGCCAAGTTAAATAACAATAAGCAAGGCCGTTCCCGGTCTACCCTCCCTTGCCTTCAAGTCGGAACCCAAGATATAAAAAACCCTCAACCTCAGCAGTTAGTCAGGCAAACCATAAGTTTTAATAGGGAAATGTACAAAAATGCTTTGCTATCTAAAAGGAAAACTGTTGGTGTCTTTTTTTTTTTGTACTTTTAAATTATCAGCAAGAATCGGTATCGGAAAAAAAATAATTCTGTTTCTAACACAAACAGTTGTGTTTAATACAAATCAGAGGGACCTTCTACCTTTGCCTGCTGCTCTAAAACTTTGTTTTCCTATAATACAGTAACAATCATATATCACAAACGGATCAATTTAGAGACATTTTTCTTAGTATCAGCAAGTGGTTCATTTTAATATATTTTCAAAATTAATAACCCAATTGTTACTTGAAACTTTCCATGTATAAATGATTTAATGAGTGTTTATTAAAAATCTACTTAGAGGAATTCAATGCTACATCTTGGAAAGCAACTCAAGTATCTGTTGACACAAAAACTTTGAAATCAAGCAATAAAATTCACACCTTGGAGTGTATTACAGGAGATTTTTACTCTTGCTTCTTAATAAAGACACATTTCACACATTTACGTCTACAAATTTTGCAGTCACAATGCTATTTAACAGCTTGCAACAGACTGATGAAGTTAGTAAGTCACAGTCACGTCTTCAGGGATTGCTATTTTTTCTTGTACATTTAATTTGACATACTAGACTATTTCAAGGAAACCAAATATATTATTTTGAAAACGACAAAGAGAGACAAATTAGACAAGATTTCCAAAGAAAATTTAAACCCCATGAAAGTAGCTTTAAGGAGTGAGAGTTTGCAAGGTGTTGAATGCTTTATACTAGAGCTTCTAAACAGTGCAGTCTTTATCCTCAAAGTCTCAGCAACAGCAAACAAGCTTTCAGAAAACTTCCAAAATGATGATATTTTCTTAAATGTGTAATATTTGAAAATTGCAACTGAAGGAAAAAAGGAAAAAAGCAGCTACAGTAGCTTTGCTGATCCCACCCACTTGTACCCTGCCAAAAACTACTTACACTTATGGAGACCAGCCAATTCCAACTGAAAAAGTTATCACATTAGCAGGTAGACCAGAAAACAAGCTTTGGTTCAGAGCTGTGGAGTTTTTCTGGACAGTTTTGCACAGTTTTAGTAACATGGATCTGTCCATGGACGGGCACACGAAGTACCAGAGGTAGTACAATGTGAAGGGGTCAGGTGCAAGAACAAGGTGGTTGGGAACAAGGCCTTACCCTTCGGAAGGCAGCAAACCTGTGCAGCAGCTCTGCTGTCAGAGGTGCTGAGAGAGGCAGTTTCACTTTCCAGGGTGCAATGAATTAGTAGGCACGCTGCCACCAAGGCAAAGCCTTGAGGTTCACAGTGGGTGGAAAGGCATTTGCGCTGTTGCATCTCAGGTTTATCTCAAGTCCTGTATCCAAAATCAAGAGCAGCAGCAGCTTGGAGTGGGGAGAAAGAACATGATAGGCAAGGGAGTATCCTCTGTTATAGCAATTCCCATAGCTGGAAAAACCAATACCACCAACTTCAAAGAACATAAGGAGCTTCACAGATCTGAAAGGGAAAGATTTTCAGCCACAACTGTGTCTGTCTGTCTGAGGGTATATGGGGGGAGGGAGCAGAAGGTAAAGCAACAAATAATCAGTATAATGTAGCCAAATGCATCTCTACATGCCCTCAGATAACTTTAATGTAGGCTTTAACAGCTTTTGTGTTAGAACATCTTTAATTCCCACCCAGTGTTAGAAGTATACAGAACCTAGCGGAGTAGAGTTACTCTTTTAAAAGTGTATGAGGAGCTGCTTCAGCTTAAAAGGTAAACACACTTAAGGGGAGAAGTAAATTAAAGCATGCCACTGTAATTTTGCTTGAAGGCTTATTTCAAGTTCCTGGCTTTGTATATTCCCAGAAAAACTATACAAAGAATAACTGAAAAAATCATATGCAAGTGATGTGGAAGGTATTTTCCGGTGAAGGGAGTCAGTATTCCTTTGAGAAGCAGCTTCGGGGGAACTAAAAAAAAGAAAGGCAGTGACCTTTCCAAGAAAAACAGAACTTACTGCCTTTTTCAAAGAGCTACCATATAATTGCCACTCAGAAAAGGGTTGAGGAATATGAGTCAAGAACACACACATGATGCATAGGAAAACCAGGCACCTAAGTAGCAAGAAAACACATGCAAAATTTCACTCCATATGACGCCATTCTCAATAGACAAAGTTTGAGAATCCAATCAGCACTCGAACATTCCTAGCATTGCACAGAGTATGCAACAAGGAAGCAAATTACATTTTAGAAACTGCAAACCAGTGTTTAAATGTCCTGCCAAGATACTACAAAACAGCCTCCAAATACAAGGTGTGTTGCATCAGGTTTAGTCTACTTGAGAATTTGATTTTTACTTGGCTTGATGTGCATGTCCCTCTATACTTCAGTTTGAAAAAAACTCACCTGAGATCCAAAAACACGTGTGTGGGGGGAAAAAGTAAACAACAAACCCACAGCTCATTCTATATATCAATTTCACCTACTAGCTGAAGCACTGGACTTGTTCAAGTTGGACACAGGAATGACTGTGTATGGATCAGTGCCTTGGCAAAATCCTGTTTATACCACCCAAAGAAGGTAGCCCACTGATCCTGCTTTAAATTCCTAATCTGTGATTGAATTTTTACTGTTTTCATCACTTCATCAGAAAAGGCCACACTGGAAATCTACTTGTACACAAGGACTTCAAGTGGCCGATCCAATACGCTTTGCACAATCAGTCGACCTGATGCTGGAAGTACAATCCTGATAACAGAAGGATGTTGCCAAGGATGAAAAAGCAGTCCAGCCCTATCCAGCAGCAGCCCACAGCTATGTAAAACCAATTCTAAAATTAAACTCTCCTAACAAGAGCAAAGTATCCATAGGCCAGCTGTAGGACTCATTTGCTGATGTTTGAATAAAAGCCTACATTACTCATATTTTGTTCCAAGAGAGATAATGCTACAAATAACAATAATATATAAAAAAATAAAAATATCCATCCGTAGCGCCTACATGTGCCAGTAGGTTGCGTCATGTGAGTGATATTTCCAGCAGAACAGATGAACCCCTGACACAGGAAGGGGAGCAAGCGTGCAAGACAAATCAGGAGAACTATTTACAGAGCCTCTATGTGGAGTGTTACACTTGCCCGAGCTTGGGCACACTGCCAGCTAAACGGAGACATCAGTTCACTAAGGGCGTGACTACATGAGCCAAACACCATGTCATTTAATTTGAAGTTTTGTAACTAAAACTGTAAAAAAGAATTCTTGTTCCTGAAGGATGAATATTTTTGGGATTAAATAAACTGGATAAGCATGCACACAACACTAACCAAAGAGGGACATACTAACTTTCTTTACCCAGAATAGCTGGGCAAAGTGAAAATAGAGATGAACACAGCTGAAACAGATACAGATGAATTTGAAGGATAAATTCCTGACAGAATGAACCCTACTCAGTAAGGACATTTGTTTAATCAAATGTAAAGTAAAACCCGTTCTTTGTGTGTGCACACAGGACATTTCAGCATTTTCCTGTTTTCTACTAGAAAATGGCATATAGTCAGAAAAGAAGGGTTATGTAACCAGATATTAAAGCAGATTAACTAATTATTCAGATCACTTAAAACCACTCTGATCTCCCCAAAAGCAAATGCCTAAGATTTAGCTTCTTACCAAGTTTCACAGTACCCTTAACCGGAACTTCTATAACTTACAGCGTTGTGGAAAGCAATGTACAAATAATGACAAAAACAAACAATAAATCCACAAACCACACACCAAATGCAGTTGCCAGAAAGCTTCAAAAAATCGTGGGCATCTCACTAGGAAGTATCTACACCAAGGACACAAAAACCAAGAGAAGCTTTGAAGCAGAAGTTGGTATACCTGTAACAACTAGCCGGTAGGAACAAAAAAAAAGTTATCAGCTGTCCCTTCAGTTAAGTGATAAAGAGCTGGTTTTCTGCTGTTTTGAGGCAGGACTACAAGGAAAACAGGTGAAACAAATCCCCAACAGTATTTCTAATCTGACATTTAAAAGCTCAAAATCTTTTAAATCACTTAAACGTTTTTACGATTTCCTAATTAAGAAAAGCACAGGAAGAGAGGGAGGGGGAAAGACCTGATACAGAGTACAAAATATATACAAATTTATTTGATTTTACACAAATACCAATTGTTAGGCAAGGGCAAGAAACAGAGACATGAGTTTGCAGGCATAGGAAAAGCTGCCAGCGCAAATGAGAACAAGACATCTTTTATGAAGTGCTCAAATTACAAACTCAAATAATAAGATCCTGAAATGCTTCCAACTATGAGCAAGGAAAAAAAAATTCTCACTAATAACTGCAGATCAGTAATGCTGACAGACATTGATATTCTGAGTTTATTTTCAGGGCTTTTTAGAAGAGATTTAGATCGCATTTGGGTTCTTTGGGAAAAGTCTGGTGAGTTCAGGCCTTTCTTCTCGCTTCTCGAAAGAAAAAGACTGTTTACATTAAATCTTTAACAGAGCTAATACATTCATTCTTCTTGTTTTTCCTGCAATTAAGACGTTTTACTTAAAAAATAACTACAAATTAGCTAAAAATCCTTCTCTTTTCCTTCTGCACAGGAAGTTTTTCCATTCCGTCTGCAGCCCCTCACACACAACTGAAACCACAGCCGCCCCTAAAAGCAACAATATACAAGGCAAAAAATTATCCTGAGCACATCTGTACTTCAAAAAACACTTCAGAGGATGTGGTAGCATCATGGGCTGCTCAGCCATGAATCAGAATTTATATGGACAGAGTGAGTCCAGCTCTTTGTCATGTGGTTTTCTCACCAACAATAAACAGTGCTGTGTAACGAGCAGAGACCTGTATGAGGAATTTGCACAGGGCTTGCATGGGACCAGCCTGCTGCCACTCCACAGCTCCTGAAGCGAGACACAATGGGGCATCCCTGTTACCCCCGGAGAAGACACCCTGCCCCTCTGCTGTATGACCCACGCCGACCTACTGCTCTCATCTTATAGAGATTTCCTGCCTGGAAATACAAAGATTGGAAAGAATTTTGAAACTCTGTGACAAGCCAGGTGAAGATAAGCCACATAAAAGAAAGTGAGATTCTACCTCAAAATAAGAGAGTAAATTCGGGACACAATCCAGCATGTGTGATGAGCCTTCGTTATACATTCAGAAACAAAACAGGGATTACAGTCAGCAAGCAGAAACGAGCTAATTGAATTCAATGCTTTAAAGAGCCAGCACAGAGTCTGTAATTTAAGGGCTGACAATACACTGATTACAGTGTTCAGAGGAAAGGGGGGG